>JACDQD010000007.1:29262930-29307930 GCA_019843655.1 Lethocerus indicus
GAAATATACAGAGAGAACATACGGGGAATATTTCTAGAGATAATAAATATATTGGTTCCGGCCTGAACAATTTTCTAAAAAAAATAGATTTTTTTAAATTAAAACCAATCGAAAACCCTCCGCTTATATCTCCCATTATGCTTCGATTATGAATTTGTATTTATAAATATCTAGAAATATACAGAGAGAACATACGGGGAATATTTCTAGAGATAATAAATATATTGGTTCCGGCCTGAACAATTTTCTAAAAAAAATAGATTTTTTTAAATTAAAACCAATCGAAAACCCTCCGCTAATATCTCCCATTATGCTTCGATTATGAATTTGTATATATAAATATCTAGAAATATACAGAGAGAACATACGGGGAATATTTCTAGAGATAATAAATATATTGGTTCCGGCCTGAACAATTTTCTAAAAAAAATAGATTTTTTTAAATTAAAACCAATCGAAAACCCTCTGCTAATATCTCCCATTATGCTTCGATTATGAATTTGTATATATAAATATATAGAAATATAAAGAGAGAACATACGGGGAATATTTCTAGAGATAATAAATATATTGGTTCCGGCCTGAACAATTTTCTAAAAAAAATAGATTTTTTAAAATTAAAACCAATCGAAACCCTCGCTAATATCTCCCATTATGCTTATGATGAATGTATAAATATCTAGAAATATAAAGAGAGAACATACGGGGAATATTTCTAGAGATAATAAATATATTGGTTCGGCCTGAACAATTTTCTAAAAAATAGATTTTTAAATTAAAACCAATCGAAAACCCTCCGCTAATATCTCCCATTATGCTTGATTATGAATTTGTATTTATAAATATCTAGAAATATACAGAGAGAACATACGGGAATATTTCTAGAGATAATATATTGGTTCGGCCTGAACAATTTTCTAAAAAAATAGATTTTTAAATTAAAACCAATCGAAAACCTCTCCGCTAATATCTCCCATTATGCTTCGATTATGAATTTGTATATATAAATATCTAGAAATATACAGAGAGAACAACATGGGAATATTTCTAGAGATAATAAATATATTGGTTCCGGCCTGAACAATTTTCTAAAAAAAATAGATTTTTAAATTAAAACCAATCGAAAACCCTCCGCTAATATCTCCCATTATGCTTCGATTATGAATTTGTATTTATAAATATCTAGAAATATACAGAGAGAACATACGGGGAATATTTCTAGAGATAATAAATATATTGGTTCCGGCCTGAACAATTTTCTAAAAAAAATAGATTTTTTTAAATTAAAACCAATCGAAAACCCTCTGCTAATATCTCCCTTTATGCTTCGATTATGAATATTATGAATTTACGGAATATTTCTAGAATAATAAATATATTGGTTCCGGCCTGAACAATTTTCTAAAAAAATAGATATTAAAACCAATCGAAAACCCTCCGCTAATATCTCCCATTATGCTTGATTGTATTTATAAATATCTAGAAATATACAGAAAGAACATCGGGATACAGAGATAATAAATATATTGGTTCGGCCTGAACATTTTCTAAAAAAATAGATTTTTTAAATTAAAACCAATCGAAAACCCTCCGCTAATATCTCCCATTATGCTTCGAATATTAAATATCTAGAAATATACAGAGAGAGAAATAACGGAATATTTCTAATATATTATCGGTTGCGGCCTGAACAATTTTCTAAGAAAAATAGATTTTTTTAAATTAAAACCAATCGAAAACCCTCCGCTAATATCTCCCATTATGCTTCGATTATGAATTTGTATATATAAATATCTAGAAATATACAGAGAGAACATACGGGGAATATTTCTAGAGATAATAAATATATTGGTTCCGGCCTGAACAATTTTCTAAAAAAAATAGATTTTTTTAAATTAAAACCAATCGAAAACCCTCTGCTAATATCTCCCATTATGCTTCGATTATGAATTTGTATTTATAAATATCTAGAAATATACAGAGAGAACATACGGGGAATATTTCTACCGATAATAAATATATTGGTTCCGGCCTGAACAATTTTCTAAAAAAAATAGATTTTTTTAAATTAAAACCAATCGAAAACCCTCCGCTAATATCTCCCATTATGCTTCGATTATGAATTTGTATTTATAAATATCTAGAAATATACAGAGAGAACATACGGGGAATATTTCTACCGATAATAAATATATTGGTTCCGGCCTGAACAATTTTCAAAAAATGAAAATTAAAACAATTTTCTAAAAAATATTTATAAATATCTAGATTAAAGAGAGAACATTTTAAATTAAAACCAATCAAAAAATAGATTTTTAAACGAAAACCCTCCGCTAATATCTGCCAATACGCTTCGATTATGAATTTGTATATATAAATATCTAGAAATATACAGAGAGAACATACGGGGAATATTTCTACCGATAATATATATATATTGGTTCCGGCCTGAACAATTTTCTAAAAAAAATAGATTTATTTAAATTAAAACCAATCGAAAACCCTCCGCTAATATCTGCCAATACGCTTCGATTATGAATTTGTATATATAAATATCTAGAAATATACAGAGAGAACATACGGGGAATATTTCTACAGATAATAATATATTGGTTCCGGCCTGAACAATTTTCTAAAAAAAATAGATTTATTTAAATTAAAACCAATCGAAAACCCTCCGCTAATATCTGCCAATACGCTTCGATTATGAATTTGTATATATAAATATCTAGAAATATACAGAGAGAACATACGGGGAATATTTCTACAGATAATAAATATATTGGTTCCGGCCTGAACAATTTTCTAAAAAAAATAGATTTTTTTAAATTAAAACCAATCGAAAACCCTCCGCTAATATCTCCCATTATGCTTCGATTATGAATTTGTATTTATAAATATCTAGAAATATACAGAGAGAACATACGGGGAATATTTCTAGAGATAATAAATATATTGGTTCCGGCCTGAACAATTTTCTAAAAAAAATAGATTTTTTTAAATTAAAACCAATCGAAAACCCTCCGCTAATATCTCCCATTATGCTTCGATTATGAATTTGTATTTATAAATATCTAGAAATATACAGAGAGAACATACGGGGAATATTTCTAGAGATAATAAATATATTGGTTCCGGCCTGAACAATTTTCTAAAAAAAATAGATTTTTTTAAATTAAAACCAATCGAAAACCCTCTGCTAATATCTCCCATTATGCTTCGATTATGAATTTGTATTTATAAATATCTAGAAATATACAGAGAGAACATACGGGGAATATTTCTAGAGATAATAAATATATTGGTTCCGGCCTGAACAATTTTCTAAAAAAAATAGATTTTTTTAAATTAAAACCAATCGAAAACCCTCCGCTAATATCTCCCATTACGCTTCGATTATGAATTTGTATATATAAATATCTAGAAATATACAGAGAGAACATACGGGGAATAATGTATATAACTGAGTCCATATAATGTATATATGTATGTATATAATGTATGTGACTGAGGAAAATGTGTATATAATGTCCTGGCATTAGAACAAAGCAAATGAAGGAACTCTACTCTAGTTTATGAATTCCTCCCTGTCGAAGCGGAATTTCCAACTCTCGTCTACGATTTCCCCCTCAGCCAACAAAACTAATACAATTTTTGTATTATTATATCGGTAAATTATATAATATTACCTTCAAATGTGGGACAGTCTCATCGGTCGGTAACAGACGGAGAAAAATAATCGGTTCTCTCGACGAGTTTCAAACGATTCGATGCGGGCAGAATTTAATTGAACTTTGAACGCAGTTTTGACTGAAAAGCCGTTCTTTTTTAAAAAGCGATTAAAGAGAAAGACTAAAAACAACACCGAGACAAATGTGAGAAAGAAAGGTTCACGAGACCCGCCTTTTGTTGCGTCAGGGCGACAACCTAAACAAACTGAATATTCCCAACACCCTGCTATTTCTGCTTTATTTATACATATTTGCGTTCAATTTTTTTTTTGCGCTTTTTTTTCCTCGATATGGGTTTTTCTCGCGTCGATATTATTTTTTTTTTCTCGACACTATTTATCCGTCACCCGCGTATTATATTAACCGTGTGGGCGGCTGCCACTATTCGACCGAGAGATTTAGCAATTTTTGGACCTTATCAATGATATATACAAATAAAATTCCTCAGTATCTCCCGTACTTACGGAACGCGGTCGAAAGGTTCCCGTTTTGAAAAAAGGTATATAAAATCGAATCGTTTTTCGGTTCAATGTATTTCAGTTTTCAAACAGGAATTTAATAAAATCACGATATATATATATATATATATATATATATATATATATATATATATATATATATATCGACTCATATAAAAGGATTATTGTCATACTCTCCTAATTATGAGGCGCTGGCAAATGAAATGCGATGCCAAAAAATCGCAATGACAAATACATATTTTTTTACTTTCTTCTATTTTTTTTAAATGATTTCTTTGTACCCATATTTTTTGTTTACCCTGTATTAAGTTTTGTATGTACGTTTCTTTGTGTGCATGTAATTTGAACAAAAATTTTATTATTTCGAAATTATTTTTGTTTCTCTCCTCTCTCTCTCCCATTATAAGTATTATTGTACCCAAAAGAAACGACAATTCGATAAGAGATGTATTTCGGTGTTGAGGAATTCCTCAATCTGCCGGAAAAGTGGCCGGCAGAGAACAATAACGAACGATAACGTATTTGGCGCGGAATTTAAACTGAATTCTCTCTCCGCCGAGCAGGAGGGCGCCAACTCGTCCGGCCGTCATCGTCGTCCACCTCAAGACCGGAAGTCCTCCGGGCGCGCCCCTCCCCGACCGGAAGTCCTCCGGAGCGCGCCCTCCCCCCGACCGGAAGTCCTCCGGAGCGCGCCCTCCCCGACCGGAAGTCCTCCGGAGCGCGCCCTCCCCCGACCGGAAGTCCTCCGGGCGCGCCCTCCCCGACCGGAAGTCCTCCGGAGCGCCCCCGACCGGAAGTCCTCCGGAGTCCACCACCCCGGACTGGAATTTCGCGAAACTCCGTCCTTTTAAGGCTTCAATCAAAGGACGCAAAAATAATAGCGTATCGAAGAATTTTATCCTTGACTGAAGATGTTGTGACGTAGTTGAAAATATGTATATATTTCTTTTATTCATAGCGCAGCCAGTTTCTTGGACTGTTTTGCACTTTTCGTCCCGAAATTTTTCTTTTTTTTTTCCTTTTTTTTATTCATAGTGCAGACAGTTTCTTGGACTGTTTTGCACTTTTCGTCCCCAAATTTTTCTTTTTTTCTTTTTATTCATAGTGCAGCCAGTTTCTTGGACTGTTTTGCACTTTTCGTCCCTAAATTTTTCTTTTTTTTTCTTTTTTATTCATAGTGCAGACAGTTTCTTGGACTGTTTTGCACTTTTCAAATTTTCTTTTTTTCCTTTTTCATTCATAGTGCAGCCAGTTTCTTGGACTGTTTTGCACTTTTTTCTTTTTTTTTCCTTTTTTTATTCATAGTCAGACAGTTTCTTGGACTGTTTTGCACTTTTATTATTTTTCTTTTTTTTTTTTATTCATAGTGCAGCCAGTTTCTTGGACTGTTTTGCACTTTTCCTCCCCAAATTTTTCTTTTTTTTCTTTTATTCATAGCACAGCCAGTTTCTTGGACTGTTTTGCACTTTTCGTCCCAAAATTCTTCTTTTTTTTTCCTTTTTTTCTTTTAACGATAATAATTGTGCGTGTGTGTTCATATCGCTCCGTAAAACGGAAAAAGCTTATGGGGACACCCTAATATATAGAGTCACAGTGTGTGTCGTCGTGCGCTTAGTGCACTTTTGTAAATTTTATAATTGTAATTCTAAAGGGAATAAAAAAAAAAAAAAAAACTCGGCGATATTCGATAAAAACGTTTAAAAGTCATTATAAAATAATAAAATTGAATACAAAACTTCTTACAAACAAATTTTCTCGGATAAAATATTCTCAATTTCTCCTTTCTCCTTCGCCCGATGATACAATCATTTTCCTTTACCGAGAGCGGCCTCCATCTGGAAAAAAATAAATAAATAATACCGTTAACGCTTTACGGACCATATATATATATATATATATATATATATATATATATATATATATATATCGCCTCAAAGCGTTATAGTGCTGCATATATAGCATTTCTTCCGTGACCGGTAGAGCATAAAAGTCTCAATTCGTCGACAATTTTCTAACGCGATATATTAAATATGTCGACCCCCAAATTCGCACGTAACAGCTCTTGTATATTGGATCGATTTCCACGCACATCGAACCGTTCGACTTATTGATCTGACAACTAGGTAATTGCGGATTTCACCGACAAGTGGCGTCGTACATATTTTTTTTTTAGGTACGTCGACAACATCTTCGGCACAGATAAGCCGTAGACTGTTTCGAATACATGCAGAAGATACATTCGGCTTGTCTGCAATGTCCCCGGTGTTGAACTATGGCGATCCGAATCAATAATGGCCTTTATTCGGTCATCGTCGACCTCCACTCGATGTCCTCATCGTCTTTTAACACCCCCCCCCGACTGGAATTTCGCGAATCTCCGTCCTTTTAAGGCTTCATTCGAAGGACCAAAACTGATAGCGTATCGAAGAATTTTATCCGTTTTAGCCGGAGATGTTGTGACATAGTTGTTGAAAATATGTACAACGCCCCACTCGTAGTGACGAAGGTAATTAACTGGTATTTACAAGTTGACCTCAGTTTTTGGACAATTGGGTCAGTCGAATATTAATATTTGATATTATATTTTGGAAATTGTTTCACCGCTCCTCGTCTTTTAACGAAAAATCCCCATTCAAGACCAAAACTGATAGCGAAAGAATTTTATCCGAGCCGGATGTTGTGACCCTGCCGTTCAAGTTTTTTTTGGAAATATTAATATTTAAATATTATATTTTGGAAATTATTTCGCTTCATTTACAAGCTTTTTTTGAGCCCAGCGAAACGTTAACACTTTTGCGACAATAAAAAATGAAAAACGTGACGAAACACTCACTTCGGTTCAACGTCTTTTAGCTTTTTATACACACACAATTCTACCGGTCGATGTAATTTCGATACCGAATATTTCGGAAAGTACGAATAGTAATCTTATCCGTGCGAAGCGTTGACGACTTAAAAATAACTTGTCGGAATTAAATTAATTAGTCGTCGACCGATAATATTCCACTACGATTTCTAACGATAAGGTCGCGCGGTCGTATATTTAAAGAACTGTTTTCTCGCTACCAAATGGGCTCGGTATTTGGCGCGGTGGTAATTCGATCGGCGTGTTTCAACGAAGTTTCCTCGTCGAGACTTATCGTGTTGCAGTAACGGCAGAAGAACACGATGCGCATTTCCAATTTGTCGCCGCACGACGACAATTCTGAAACGAACAAAAAAAAAAAAACCCAATGACGACAATCCTGTTACAATTCGGTAGCGGAACAATACAACGCAATGCGTCCGCGTTGTATCTGATGCGACTCCGGAAGGAAGGAAACCGGCCACTGCGGTACGCATCGCAATAAGAGAGAGCGATAACGTCGTAGAACGCAATTTTCGAAAAATTATCCACTCCTACTCGGGAGGACCTACTGTCGATGGAGTATGGGACAAGTCGGAGAAGATTTTTGGAAAAAAAATTTTTGATTTTTCGACTTTCCTTCGTAGGGCAAGTGTATCTCACTTTGGGAACACTTTTGACCGAATATGGGACAAATCGGGGATGATTTTTGAAAAAACAAAATTTTTGATTTTTCGACTTTCCTTCATAGGGCAAGTGTATCTCACTTTTGGGACCACTTTTGACCGAATATGGGACAAATCGGGATGATTTTGAAAAACAAAATTTTGATTTTCAACTTTCCTTCATAGGGCAAGTGTATCGGGACCACTTTTGAACCAAATATGGGTCAAATCGGGAAAGTTTTTGAAAAAAAAATTTTTGATTTTTCAACTTTCCTTCATAGGGCAAGTGTACTCACTTCGGGACCACTTTTGAACCAAATATGGGTCAAATCGGGAAAGTTTTTGAAAAAAAAATTTTTGATTTTTCAACTTTCCTTCATAGGGCAAGTGTACTCACTTCGGGACCACTTTTGACCAAATATGGGACAAATCGGGGAAGATTTTTGAAAAAACAAAATTTTTGATTTTTCAACTTTCCTTCATAGGGCAAGTGTATCTCACTTTGGGACCACTTTTGACCGAATATGGGACAAATCGGGGAAGATTTTTGAAAAAACAAAATTTTTGATTTTTCAACTTTCCTTCATAGGGCAAGTGTATCTCACTTTGGGACCACTTTTGACCGAATATGGGACAAATCGGGAAGATTTTTGAAAAAACAAAATTTTTGATTTTTCAACTTTCCTTCATAGGGCAAGTGTATCTCACTTTGGGACCACTTTTGAACCAAATATGGGACAAATCGGGGAAGATTTTTGAAAAAAAAATTTTTGATTTTTCAACTTTCCTTCATAGGGCAAGTGTATCTCACTTCGGGACCACTTTTGAACCAAATATGGGACAAATCGGGAAATTTTTGAAAAAAAATTTTTGATTTTTCAACTTTCCTTCATAGGGCAAGTGTACTCACTTTGAGACCACTTTTAACCGAATATGGGACAAATTGGGAAGATTTTTGAAAAACAAAATTTTTTATATACCTGTTTTGTGGTCTGCGAGGGGTTGGAATATACATGTTTCTGTCTCCTCTCTGCCGGTTTGGTCTTTTGCCAAACCGCGGTATCTTCAGTAGCTCTGTTAATGTTTTCAGGGGCATCCTCACTGCTTGTCACTTTCACATGTACTGTCTGTGACTTTTGGCGCTACTGAAGATGACAATTGTGAAAGTGACAGTGGGCAGCAGTGAGGATGCCCGAAAAACATCAAAGTGCTAACAGTGAATGACACAGCGCTACTGAAGATGGCGAGCGGCCAACAAACCGGTCAGCAAAGACCTAACCAGCGAGAGGAGACAGAAACATCACGAACTACACAAAATTTTGATTTTTCGACTTTCCTTCATAGAGGGCGAGTGTATCTCACCGGGGGGACAATCAATTGACTGAATATGGTATTAATACAGAAAAATTTTTGGAAAAATTAAAATTTTGAATTTTTCAACCTTCGTTCATGGGGGAAAAAAGGGTAACTGAGCAGGGGTAGACAGGGACACGGGAGAATGGAGACACAACACGCAGACAAATCTAAAATGTTTCGCTCCTATTATACTACGTACCGTCTTTTTCTGTTTCCTGGTTTTTTTCGTCGTCCGTTGAATCTGTTTTACTTCCGTTTTCGCCATCTGAATAATCCTAAAACAAACGATTTTTCCGATAAATGAATAATGAATAAACCGACAGTACACAATTTTATGACTGAACTGCGGTGTCGATATCGTGCGATGTCGGGAAGAAGCTCGGTTGGCTGGGGTTGAAACGTGGCCGTATTTGGAAAGCGGACGGGGGTGGGGTTTTTGCCGTTTTCCTCCTCTGCGGCGCCGACAGTGGATGTCGTCCGCTGGCGACGTTTCAGAGCCGACACGCGACCGGTTGTCAAATGCCGAAAACGGCCGGATTTCAACCCTCGCTTCAACCGATATTCATCCCTTAACACGACGCCATCTAAACCGTCCGAACCGCTAACCGACTATTCGAGCTCACCGGTCACTCAGAACCGGTCGCAAACTTATGGTCGAATAAATATATATATAAAACGATTACCCAGATCAACTTCCTCTTCTTGTTGTTCCCCTGGAGTCTGCCTTCCGTCGCCGTTTCGGTTTTGCGCTCCGCCCTGGCAACAAATAAAACAGACACAGACAGTTAAACAATATAGTACCTGTTTTGTGGTCTGAGAGGGGTTGGAATACCGTAGATTTCGTCGGTTTCTGTCTCCTCTCTCTCGCCGGTTCGGTCTTTCGCCAGACCGGGGGGTTTCGGCCGCTCGCCATCTTCAGTAGCGCTGTGTGTTAGTCGCTTCGGATGTTTTTTATGCATCCTGCAGCGCTGCACTGTCACTGTCGCTTGTACTGTGCTCGTTGTCCGATATTCAATTGGATATCGGACGGGCCGATAATCATTTTATAAATACGTAAAAATTGAGAATCGTTACCCGTTTGTTTTCGGTACAATATCGAGTAAAACTTACTTCTCATTCTTCACTTTTTTTATGCCCGATGTTGACGGCTTGCTCGGTTCATCGTCATTGCTGAAAAAAAGAAACGGAAACGAATTAAAATTTTTAAAAGTTCATTTTCTAAAAATATCCTTCAATTAAAAGTAAGCTTACGATAAAAGAATTTCGTACAAAATATTGCCGAAAGAAGACTGGTTTGCAGTAATTATTATTAAAGACCAGTATTACTGTTTTTCTCCTCGGTATTCGTTTTACGCGCGATCGTGCTGATCGCAAATATGTGCGATATTTGATAACGCCTATCACATCGTTCACTGTCCCCACTTAAGAGACCTTACTTAGAGACTCGGCCGCTGACGCTTATAATCAATTATTTACAATTGAACGGCATCAATCGTCTTCAACAATAATATATTGTTTTTTTTATTGAAAAATCAACAGTCGATACATGTTATTATCGGTGAAATGGATTCAAATATTATCCGAACACGGTTAATACCGTGCCGGTTAGTACCGACTGCCGCTGACGACACTGTGACACTTTCCCGACTCCGTGTTATTCTTAATGGGGAAGAAGATCTCCGGGCGTTTATGGCGAGGATAATGAACGGATAACAGAGAATTCTGAAGACGGAGGAAGACGAGAATGAAATACCGACGGACCTTCGCAGGACCTTCGATTGGAATCTTTGGATATAAGCGGTGTCGGATGTTATGGATATTCTACCGTTAGGAATGTTTCTATTCCGGCTGAACGAGCTTCTGGCACGTTGGGTCGGTTATATTTTTTTTTGTAATTCCAACACCCGAATCCAACCGTAACGAACAGTTTGCGCTTTGTGTACTTACGAAGAATCGCTGTTCGCAGATCTCTTCCATTTCCAATTCTGCATGGCCCTGAAATTTTAAATTTTTCGAATCAGTGAAAACGGTCAATTATAAAACTATCTCGACGTTATAAAATTATCGTTATAAAATTGACGGTGATATTTCGATCGAAAAAGACTGAAGTCTTAACTGCTTGTAATTATTTTCGTGTCTATAACTGTCCGAATCTGAGAATCAAAGAATTAATATTCGTTTATCTGTAATATTTGTCCGTTCGACTTTTCAACGGTATTCGAAATTACCGAACGGAATTCCGCTCCGAGGAATCGATCCGAAATGATAATTCTAAAGAAACTCGAATGAACTTTTTTTTACTTTAAATCGAAGTGAAATTGTCGACACTCACCCTTCAGATTTATGCGGGACGGGGGTTTTACACCGCCTGTCATTGTGGGCGTTCAATTTGAGGTCTCTGAAAATGAAAAAAAAAAAGAAAAACGGGAGAAATCAAAAAGGTTTTTCGGTTGGGACAAAGACGACGACAGTGTTCAAGTTTTGTGAAATAAGAGCGGACATTTTTTTTATCTCTATTACTGATTGTATGAAAAACAAAATTATTGAAGTGGGAAACTCACATGTCCTGCTTATGTGGTACCGGAGTTTTACATCTCCTCTCGGTGTGCATTTCTCTACAAAAAAGAAAAACAACAAAAATAATCGCAACTGCGAATATAATGTCAAACGTGTGTGTTGTTTCGGCCGCTCGCCGTCTTCGGTAGTTAACTAAGCGAGTTTATCCGCGTCAGCACTATTACTCCTGAACCCTCGAAGGCTTTTTTAAATCCGAATTATCTTATTACCTTGAATGTTTCACCCAATATTTTATTACGTCGATATAAGATAAATTTCATAAAAATGTAACGTCGTACCCCTGAATCATACCCTGTCGGCAACGATGGTGTCTCTGAAATTTCTAATGAAATTAAAAATTACGCATTTTTTTTATTTATTTCGTTTTCGCGCTAAGATATTGCGCAACGGCCGAGCTCGCCGATCGGTCGGAGCTCTGAGCAAAACGTCGAGAGGCCTTCATCGGTCGGAGCTCTGAGCAAAACGTCGAGAGGCCTTCATCGGTCGGAGCTCTGAGCAAAACGTCGAGAGGCCTTCATCGGTCGGAGCTCTGAGCGAAACGTCGAGAGGCCTTCATCGGTCGGAGCTCTGAGCAAAACGTCGAGAGGCCTTCATCGGTCGGAGCTCTGAGCAAAACGTCGAGAGGCCTTCATCGGTCGGAGCTCTGAGCGAAACGTCGAGAGGCCTTCATCGGTCGGAGCTCTGAGCAAAACGTCGAGAGGCCTTCATCGGTCGGAGCTCTGAGCAAACGTCGAGAGGCCTTCATCGGTCGGAGCTCTGAGCAAAACGTCGAGAGGCCTTCATCGGTCGGAGCTCTGAGCAAACGTCGAGAGGCCTTCATCGGTCGGAGCTCTGAGCAAAACGTCGAGAGGCCTTCATCGGTCGGAGCTCTGAGCGAAACGTCGAGAGGCCTTCATCGGTCGGAGCTCTGAGCAAAACGTCGAGAGGCCTTCATCGGTCGGAGCTCTGAGCAAAGCGTCGAGAGCCTTCATCGGTCGGAGCTCTGAGCAAAACGTCGAGAGGCCTTCATCGGTCGGAGCTCTGAGCGAAACGTCGAGGCCTTCATCGGTCGGAGCTCTGAGCAAACGTCGAGAGGCCTTCATCGGTCGGAGCTCTGAGCAAAACGTCGAGAGGCCTTCATCGGTCGGAGCTCTGAGCAAAACGTCGAGAGGCCTTCATCGGTCGGAGCTCTGAGCAAAACGTCGAGAGGCCTTCATCGGTCGGAGCTCTGAGCGAAACGTCGAGAGGCCTTCATCGGTCGGAGCTCTGAGCAAAACGTCGAGAGGCCTTCATCGGTCGGAGCTCTGAGCAAACGTCGAGAGGCCTTCATCGGTCGGAGCTCTGAGCGAAACGTCGAGAGGCCTTCATCGGTCGGAGCTCTGAGCAAAACGTCGACCTTCATCGGTCGGAGCTCTGAGCAAAACGTCGAGAGGCCTTCATCGGTCGGAGCTCTGAGCAAAACGTCGAGAGGCCTTCATCGGTCGGAGCTCTGAGCAAAACGTCGAGAGGCCTTCATCGGTCGGAGCTCTGAGCAAAACGTCGAGAGGCCTTCATCGGTCGGAGCTCTGAGCAAACGTCGAGAGGCCTTCATCGGTCGGAGCTCTGAGCAAAACGTCGAGAGGCCTTCATCGGTCGGAGCTCTGAGCAAAACGTCGAGAGGCCTTCATCGGTCGGAGCTCTGAGCAAAACGTCGATTGGTCGGAGCTCTGAGCAAAACGTCGAGTCCAGACGGAAGGGGAAGGGAAAGAATGCTCGGACGGAGGCGGTGTCCAAATGCGGGGGGGGAAAAATGCCGGAACAATTGGGCTCGAACCCTACTAACTACTGGCTACTGGTTCATCCCGCACTGTACAATTTTACCGGAAGCCATCCAGCGACAATTTTATTTATCGGGCCGGTTTCCTAATAGTTAATAAATAGAGTAACGTTTTAAAAGTTTTACGCTTACCCCTGACTGAACGGTGTAGGAGTCCTGGGCCTCCTGATGTTCGGAACACTGCCCTCTCTGAAATATATAAAATCGATTTTAATAAACCCGATAATATTCGAAATATTAACACTTTGCCGTCCGCACGTCTCGTAAAGATTTATTCGCTCGGCGTAAGTTCTCGAACCCTGACGCCCTACTTTCATGAAATTTCGACGATATACACGCGTAAATGAAATACAAAAAATTTGTTCGTTTTATATATTCGTTTATTCGCATTTCGATCGGTACTCGGTATTCCTCTTGAATGCGCGTATGCAGCCAAACTTTTTCTTGTTCTCGGAACATACGTAGCGGTTTCTTCGTTTTCGGAAATAAGTATTGGTCGGTGTCGCTTTATTCGACCGGAAAGTTTCAGCCGACCAGATCATCATCAAGAGATGGCAGCCGAAGGATCGGCCAAAGCAAACACATG
This sequence comes from Lethocerus indicus, assembly GCA_019843655.1. Lineage (NCBI taxonomy): Eukaryota > Metazoa > Arthropoda > Insecta > Hemiptera > Belostomatidae > Lethocerus > Lethocerus indicus. The sequence goes on from JACDQD010000007.1 coordinate 29,276,965, forward strand.
CAAACGTTTCGACAAAAAAAACCGTGAAATCGGAGACTTTTGTGTCCTGTACCTGAAATGTACACAAGTGTGGTGTCGCGCCGGATGTAATAATAGCGTTAATATCGAATGTAATTTAGCCGAGCTCGGACTTTAAACGAAAACATCGACTCACCTCCGGAATGGCGCGGGTCCCGAACATCGCCTGTCGCCCATATCAATATCTCTGAAATCGATTACAGTAAATAAAATATCGATACAAAATACACGCCGAATACTATAACTTACTGCGGTTTGTAATTTGTAACAAAAGTTCTTACCGTTTGTAGAAAGGATTGGGCGTGCTACACCTCCTGTTGAATCGCTGCTGGAGATCTCTGGAAAAGTAAAATAGTTATATTTTAATTAAATATAACCCAGGTGGGGGGTTCGGGGTAGACTTTAGAAATTAGTCGGGCTCAATTAACGCTACACGGATCTCGAAAACTTTCAAAGAGCCGGAATCTCGTTTGAAAACGGGCGCTGCCGGGTTCGTCTTTTTTCGCGAAAACTTGTCGAACGAAAAAATAAAATAATAATATTCCGTTTTCACCTGTAGTCCGGTTTCCTCCTGTCTTCGATGTACGGCGGCGGATTCCAGTTGGGCTTGTAGCCGGGCACGTACCTCGGGAAACGTCGGTTGTAGGCCATTTCCATACCGTCGTCGTATTCGTTCATTCGGCCCTGAAACAACGATATCGATTTGTCGCAACGACGACAACGACGACGACGACGACAACGACTGAGTGAATGAAAAACGCGGCGAATTTTAAATCGCCGTCGTCGAAATAAAAATCGGATTTACTTTGTACTGTTGTTGGTGATGGGGCCGGTGCATACGTCCCGAATGGATCCTGGGGCCTCCGGGAGTCCATCCCGTCTGGTTGTGGCGGCCGTACCACTGGCCGCCGCCGCTCATCCTCTTCGGCCACGGACGCTTTTCACGGATCGCTCTTCACCAATATCTGACGGGGGGGAAAAAAAATAAAAATAAAAAAAGAGCCCACGAAACCGAAGTAAAGTCTCGTCAGACTTTATCAACTCATTTTACGAAATTGATACGTTAATAATAAATCAAGACGAGGAATGAAAGGAAACATTGAAAAGGTTACGATCTGAATTGAGGTAGTCGAAAAACTATTTAAAATGTTATTAAAAATTCGAATATCAGTATGGACATTTAAGTTCCGATTTGATAACGGACACCAACCGATAATTTTTTCTCGGTTTCGTATGTCGAAAATTTTATCGCTCCTAAAGAAAATGTTCCACGTTTGCCGGTCGAGGACGCGAAAATCGCTTTCGACGAATTATATCTCTTAATCGGATTTATAACTTATTCGAATATAATGGTTAATTGCTATCGAAAGTCGGTCCGCGGCTCGCTGAACCGTACATATCGGTGGAATAACGATGTGTTCGAACCGGACGGTTGTCCATTCTGTGCGATTAGCGTAATAATCCGGCGGCATTCTTTCCGGCATATGACTGGAATTTCGTCTTCGACTGGAACGCGTCCCGTGGAAGGAACGGCTGGAAATTTTACTGGAAATTAACAGAAAGGAACGACGCAGAGAGAGAGAGAAAATATCGACGCTATAACACAGCGAATACTCACTTTGTGTGTCGGGGGGGGGCATAAACAGGAAACGTTTATGAGCGAGTCCTTGAAACGGAAAAACGTTTAGATTTTAGCGACGAATTTCGTTTTGAGTCGGCGCCAGCCGAATATTCGTATACGCACATTTATCAGTGTACAATCCGTTTCATATTACACCACTCGACTGTAACGATATACGGCTTGGGAATAAAAGAAAAAAATATATATACCTTCTATAATTGTCCGATTACAAATATTAAATTGTAATCGAAAAAAGGGTGAGAATCTTACTATTATCTAGGATATAGAGGAAAATATTGAAGACAATATTTTGATGGATTAAATTGGTGATATATCAATGGGCAATTCAGTTTTTCCCTGCTACAAATAATTCCGGTATATTACGAAAACCGTTAACAAAAAAAGTGTAATAAAATATACCGAAAAGTGTATAGAAATGACTGAAAATTACCTGTATTTAATTCCAGGGAAATAACATCGGATGTTACAGATATGGGCAGAGTTGTGGGCGACAAGTGGCTTCAACCTCCTTTGTATCATCTAAGCGTTAACAATAAACGTTAAATTTTGAGGGCGAAGTTTATTTTAAAAAAAAAAATATATATATATAAATTGCGCAATTTTTAAAGGGCCGGACGATATAAGGGCGAATTTTTTTCGCACGCACAATATGTACATCTAATATATGTATATATTATACCCCCCACCCCCAATGAAATATATTAAAACAGTACACAATTATATAAAATATTTTTCGATAATATATAACGATATTTTAATTTTTATTTTTTTTAGAAATTTTTACGTTCCGACAATTTTCCGCGGTGCCAATTTTATTTCAGGACCGACTGTATCCACCACCTCCCACCATCCCCCAAAACCGATGGCCGATTCCAATTTCAAGTGTATCCACTTAATCGTGGAAAATCGAATTACTTTTTTTGGTTCGTGGGATTGGAATTGATTTCAATTTCCGTTTCGCGGTCCGCCAGGGTTGGAATAGGGTAGATTTCCTGTTTTTTCTCCGTCCCCCAACCACCCCCGCCGCCATTGAGACCGAGAACCGATGAACTCTTGAGCGTCATATTGAGATGGCTCGGATTTTCGTTTCTGGAAAAACAAAATACAAAGCTAAAGGAGACGAAGGTGACAGAACTCACTTGACTTTTACATGACACTCACTTGACACTCACTGACTCTCTTGACGCTCACTTGATTCTCACTTCACGCTCACTTGACTCACTTGACTCACTTGACTTTCACTTGACACTCACTTGATTCTCACTTGATCTCACTTGACACTCACGATTCTCACTTCACGCTTTGACTCTCACCAGACGCGCACTTGATTCTCACTTGACTCACATGATACTTGACTCTCACTTGACGCGCACTTGACTTTTACTTGACACTTGAAACTCACTTGACTCTCACTTGAAGCTCACTTGATCCTCACTTGACACTCACTTGATCCTCACTTGACACTCACTTGATCCTCACTTGACACTCACTTGATCCTCACTTGACACTCACTTGATCCTCACTTGACACTCACTTGATTCTCACTTGACACTCACTTGATCACTCACTTGACTCTCACTTGATTCTCACTTGACACTCACTTGATCCTCACTTGACACTCACTTGACGCTCACTTGATCCTCACTTGACACTCACTTGATTCTCACTTGACACTCACTTGACACTCACTTGATCCTCACTTGACACTCACTTGATCCTCACTTGACACTCACTTGATCCTCACTTGACACTCACTTGATCCTCACTTGACACTCACTTGACACTCACTTGATTCTCACTTGACACTCACTTGATTCTCACTTGACACTCACTTGATTCTCACTTGACACTCACTTGATTCTCACTTGACGCTCACTTGATTCTCACTTGACGCTCACTTGATTCTCACTTGACACTCACTTGATTCTCACTTGACACTCACTTGATTCTCACTTGACGCTCACTTGTTTCTCACTTGACGCTCACATGATACTTGACCCTCACTCGACTCACTTAACTCTCAGTTGATGCTCACTTGACGCTCAGTTGATTCTCACATGACATGAGTTTCTAAACCTTTTTTAATAAAAATTTGCTTTATATTATTTAACTATATATAAATAAATTATATATATATATATATATATATATATATATATATATATATATATCAGGGTATGGACACACACAAACACAAATTAAGAAATATTAATTTTTCTTTATTTGGAATCTGGCTATACAAAATAAAATGCTTGGAAAAAAACAAACAAAAACGACGCCAACTATACATACATACATATATATATATATTTATTTATATATAATGTATATATATATATATATGCATGTACGAATAACCACTGTAAATACTAGGCATATTTATTTGCTTATTCATATTTATTCACGCTTTACTTTATATATTACACAGGTTTAAAATAATTTTCGAAACAGCAGCAGTTTATATATATTATCTCCAAATTTTACACATTCGGGTACGGGGTTGTTGGGGGTTGTGTAGGGGTTTAGGGGTAGGTAAGAAGTTATATAGGGAAAATAGGGGTTGGGGCGCTAAAACTGTATTTGTATTTTATTATTTTTTATTTTTTTGGTTTTTTTTCTCTCTCTCTCTCTCTCTGTCACTCTTTTTGAATTTTGAAATCGAACAATAAAACGAACGGACAACGAATATTGTTATCGTCAATAAAATAATAATAATAATAATAATAGTAATAATTCGTAAATCAAGTTACGCTCTCTCTCTCTCTAATAAAAAACAAAATAAAAAAAAAACGATGAGTAGGCTATAAATTTTTTTTTTCAGGCTCGAAAACCAAGTTCCTGATTTTTTTTAAGTTTTGAATTTTTGTTGTGCCACTTCGAAAAACACAAAAAAAAAAAAAACCAAAAATCAAAACCAAAAAATACAAAACGAAAACAAAAGTCTGGAGGGTGAGGGGTTGAGGGAGGTGGGGGGGGGATGGAAAAATTAAAATTAAAATTACAGTATAAGAAAAGCCCGATTTTCAGATGATATATAAACGATAAATTTGAAATTACACAAAACTGTATAAGAACATACATAGTAGACGGTGACGCCAACAAATACAAATTACTTAAATATATGTATATATATATATAACGAATCGGAATATTTTTTTTCTCTTTTTCTTTCTATCACTCCTTATTTTTTTCTCTTTCTCTCTCTCTCTCTCTCTAATCGTCCGCAATAAAAATTAAAACAATTTCATTTATTATTATACACAAACATCACAAGAGATAAAGAAGAGATAAACGGGCCTGCAAACTGTTGTAATATTCAATTGTATATAACAATATTCTGTGAGCTTATACATTTGGGGGCGCTATATACACAATTAATTTTTTTTTTTTGGGGGTGGGGGCTAAAATAAAAATACAACAGCGACAAAAAAAAAACAAAAACAAAATGAACAGTATTTCTAGAAATAAGTTCCAAATAAAAACTACACAATTTTTTTTTCAGTTTTTTTCTGTTTATACACACATTTTATATATATATATATATATATATATATATATATATATATATATATATATATATATTTACACCCTAGACCACTTATTAGTTTTCAGTCTTAAATAAGTTTATACATAATATACTTAGTCGGGGGGGCATTGGGGGCGCTTTATTATAACTATTTCTGTTTCAATATTATTATTATTTTTTTTTGTTGTATATCTCCTTATTATTATAAATAATAAATTTTCTTCTATATATTTACACAGACACAAAGGTTTAGGGGGGGGGGGCACACTGAAGCTGTATCTACATATTTTTTTTTAGAAAAAAAGACAGATCTTTATTTTAATTTTATTTTTTTTTCTAGACCTGCAATCGTTGTTAACGAAAGTTAAAGTGTTTTTTTTTCTTATATATTTTTTTCCTGGCTTAATATTTTCATTTAAACTCTCTCTCGCTCTCTTAAAGTTAGATGGCAAATAGCTATATATGTAAATTTATTTTTTTTTTTCGGTTTGTTTTTCAATTTCATACAATTCCGCATTTCTCGTCATCCATCCAACAGTCTCTTCTTCATCTTTTTCCCTCTCTCTGTCTCAAATTCCCTCCCATATCTGAATCCCGACGACGGGACACGGTCAGATTCTACGTCGGTTGGGGGTTGAAATGTTTTTTTTTTTTCATTTTCGGTTTTTATTTTCCGGTCTCTCGGTTTTTCCTCCTGCACCTCCCGGAGAAGACCTCTCGGGAAAAGCGTTACGTGGACCTTCTATCTCTCCCTTTTACAATTTTCCTTCCTTTCAAATCGGGCTGGGGGTCCCGATTAAACACATAATCCGACCTCTATCTATCGCTTGGACGATTTCATAGAAATTTCACGAAAATGATCAATCAACACTGAAAATTGTGGCGAGATGGGGGGCGGTGGGGCAAAAGGGACGTATTAGCCAAAAATAAGCGAAATAAGCTGGGGGTGGGGGGTTGGCCAATACACGAAGAATGTTATAATAATGAGAATTATCTAAAGACTGCGGATAAAAAGGCGTTGGGCCGTTCTTTCAAACAGACGTCATTTTGAAATTCTGAAATTTCTTCGCTCAAATACAAAAACAAATCGTAACAACGTCGTAGATTTCCTCCGTTTCTTCCGGTTTTTCGCCCTCTCTGGCACGGACCGGGGTTTCGGCCGCTCGCCGTCTTCAGTAGCGGCTTTTGGACGTCTTTCGGGCTGCTTCCCCACTGCACCGTGTCACCACCTTCATTACAGTGCAGTGACAGTGCATGCAGTGGAGGATGCGGCCGCCCCCCCCCCCCCACTCGAGGTAAAACATCCAAAGTGATCGACGCCGCTACTGAAGACGGCGTGCGGCCGAAACCGGCGACAGAGAGAAATACACGAAAACTACGCTATTCCGACCCCTTCTGGCGGGCCGCAAAAACAGGTATTTCAAAACTAATAACAACGTCAATTACAATATCATAATAATAATAATAATTAATAATAATATATATATATAATTAAATGCATTCGCGACGCACTATTAACAGGGGTCCCCTCCCCCTCACTCCCTCCTATCACCCTCCCCCCCTTCTACCCTCAATCCATCAGATATAATTCGAGCCATAAATCTTTTTATTATTATTTCCTCCCCATAAGGGTTGGGGGGGGTAGGGTCGCTAAAGTTCAAAAATCATAAAGTCTCTAAAGCAGATATAACTAAATATATATATATACTTGTCAGATAAGTGTTGGGGGGGGGGTCAACAATTTGGCCCTTATATATATACATGTACTGTATGTATATATATATATATATACATATAGTACAGGGGAGATACATATATATACTAGCTCTAAAGTAGATTGTTATAATAAGATCTAAAGCCTCCTTGGGTGGGGCGACGACGAGGAGGGCGGTTCCCCGGTCGTCGCCGGCGACGAGGACGATGGCGACGACGACGAAGGCGACGGCGACGCCTCGTACAGTATCTGCATGTTGTTGTTGGTATTGTTGTTGTTGCTGTTGTTGTTGTTCACGTTGTTGGCCTGCTGCTGCTGCTGCTGCTGCTGCTGCTGTTGTTGGGGCGAGGGTGAACCAACCCTCGAGAGGGTGTTCTGTTCGGGCGATTGGGGCGCGGTGCTGTAGCCCTCGAGGCTGCTGCCGTGGCCGTTATTATTACCTGTGCAGGTCGTCGAGAGGATAGCGAAAAAAGAGAAAGAAACAGCAGTGAAAACTTTAGTAGCGGAAAAAATACACAAATTTCAGGCCGTATATAATTGACCGAAACGACATTCACCCCCGTGGCCCGTGCAGAACAACTTTGTTCGCATTCTACTTCGGTGTCGGCAACTAAGTAATTGCGGAATTGACCACAACAAGCGGCGTTATTGACAATATTTTCAAGTACGTCACAATATCATTGCACGGATAAGCCCTGTAGATGGTTTTCAATGTATAAGATACATTCGGCTTCTCTGCAATGTCCCTTCTTGTTGAACTATGACCTTTATTCGGGGTCATCGTCGACCTCCCCCACCGGAAGTCCTCCGGAGCGCTCCTCGTCTTTTAACGAAATCGAATCTTATCCGTGCCGAAGATGTGTTTGTGTGACGCACTTAAAAATATGTCAATAACGCCACTTGTTGTGGTGAATTCTGATGAAAAATGACATTTTTAGCTCCAAAAATGCAATTTTCAGCTCCAAAACTGCCATTTTTAGCCACAGAAATGCCATTTTTAGCCCAAAAATGCCATTTTTAGCTCCAAAACTGCCATTTTTAGCTCCAAAAATGCCATTTTTAGCCCAAAATGCCATTTTTAGCTCCAAAATGCCATTTTCAGCTCCAAAACTGCCATTTTTAGCCCAAAACTGCCATCTTTAGCCCCAAAAATGCAAATTTAACCCCATAAATGCCAATTTACTTAGTCGCGAGAGAATTTTTATTTACTCAAGGCCCAGAATAAACGACTATTATTACATATATAATATAGCACAGGATGATACTTCCCGGGTACACTAATTAACCCCCAGTTGGGAAAATTTGAAAATTTTTTCTTTTTTTCAGCCGCCAAATAAACCAGTATTATGAACTGAATAATCGCCAAAAGGTAATCGACAATTTGATAAGATGTATATTTCGGTCTTGAGGAGTTATCTCCAGAAATTTACCAGAAAAGTGGCCGGAAAGTTGTCGATAATACCCCAAAAAATACCCTAATATTCATTTTATTTTGCTAAAAAAAAAGCAAATTTTAATTATTAATCCGATATTATCAATGACAACTCTCCGCTTTCCGGCAAATTCATTCTCTCTCTTCTGAAGAACTCCTGAAGACCGAAATATACATCTTATCAAATTGTCGACTACCTTCGGGGTAAACCCGATACACATAATAAATACATTTAAAAAATTGATTGATGGGCCCGGCAAGTAAATAGAATTCGCATTGAGTATTATATTTCTGCGTGGGCCGCCGGGGGTTGATGAAATGTCGATTGATTGTGTCAATCAATTTTTTCCCTTTTAACCCTCTACGGGGCCGAACGGGAACGAAAAATTAGCAATTATAAACTTCTGTATATTCGAAAAAACATTTTATATTAATATTTATGCCTTGACAACGTTACAGGATTGAGATTTATGTGAGCCGTCTCACTGTAAAAAAGCTATAATTATTCGGTTAAATCTCGATAAATTTAAATGCGACCTGAAAGTTATAAGGGCCCTGTAGAGGGTTAAAATTTACACACTCCGCAGAAGAAATGTAAGCGCACTAACGATATTTATTTATTTACGCAAAATTTTATTTTCTTAAATTTTAAACGCTTTAAAGTTGTGCGCACACACATTTTTTCTTCAAAGTTATACATCAAGTTTTTGCACAATTTTAAGCCCCGACTAAAAAAAAAAAAAAAATGTCCTCAACAACTAAAAAAATTGCAAATTCTATCCTACGTAAGAACAGTATTTTTTTTTTCTTTCTTCTGCTCTACTGAACTCTTGTTTGAAAATCTACTCAATTTTAAAAGCCGAACCAAATATACGTATATAAAAAGAGTATAAAAAATGAAGGAAAACTGTGCAGCAGTATATATACATATATGCATACATACAGAGATTTGTGTATTGTGCCTAACAAGCCCAAAATACAAGACAGCGTCATACCTACGAGGATAGTCGAATGACTATACAATTTTTTTTCTATATTTGCCTCGGGTTCGAAGAAAAAAAAAAACGTATATAAAAGAAAGCTTTCACAAAGTAGTGTCATTTTGCGAATAAAGCTCGTGCCGCAAACACAACACAAACAACAGCGATGCGTCCCAAAATGTGTTTAAAATTTCGATTTTTTAAAAAAATATATCCGGTCGATTGGTGCGAGAAAATCAGCAGGAGAAAGACGAGTTTACTTGAGTTTATTCAGGGTTTCTAGATTCCAAAAAATACTGTGCCCGGCGCGCCATCTTGGAGGTATAAATACCTTAGAATACCTGTTCTGTGGTCCGCCAAGGGTTGGAATTCCCTAGGGTAGATTTCGCGTGTTTCTACGGCCGCCGCCATCTTCAGTAGCTGTGTCAGACACTTTTTTTTGGGGCACACACACCGACAACCATCTCTCCTCCTCTCTCTCCCTCTCTCTCTCTCTCTCCCTCCCTCTCCTCTCCTCTCTCTCTCCCTCCTCCCTCTCTCTCTCTCCCTCCCTCTCTCTCTCTCTCCTCCCTCCCCTCTCTCTCTCCCTCCCTCCCTCTCTCTCTCCTCCCTCCCCTCTCTCCTCCCTCCCTCCCTCCCTCCTCCCTCCCTCTCTCTCTCTCTCTCTCTCTCTCTCTCCTCTCTCTCTCTCTCACACACACACACACACACACACACACACGAAAACCATCGCATACAAGCGACAGTGAGGATGCCCCACTGAAGCGCTACTGAAGATGGGCGGAGACGGCTGGCAGAAGGGACCCGGGAAACGGCGCGAGAGGAGACGGAAACGCAGATTCCGAGAGAAAATATTTTAGAAAACTGAAACTCCTACTACTGAAGACGGCGAGAGACTGCTTACTTTGGGAATACCGTGAAACAGTCGGTATCAGTTTGTGTTTTAACCCAACCCCCACCCCCACGGCCCCAATTTTAAAAAGCTCCGAGAGACAGATAAAGCGAGAGAGTGTTTTATATATAATATATATATATATATATATAGTGTGCTCACTGTGTCCTTGAATACAGAGAACGTTATTACGCATTCTAGTCCAGACAGTGTTGACGATTGACCGCCTCAACCTGGCCAACAGGCTCTGGTGTTGGCGGCGGTGATATTGGCCATTTTGGAGTTGGAGATTTTGGAGTTGGCGATTTTGGAGTTGGAGATTTTGGAGTTGGCCATTTTGAAGGGTCCAGCCCTCAGAAACGTTGTCTGCAACCAACACAAGAGAGAGACAAACCGGCCAAATTTCAATTCACAATCAACCCCCTCCCCCGTGCGTGTTCTTATATCTGTTTCGGCACGCCGTCAGTCACAGGCGACCGACACCGGTTTCAGTTGGGGGCGGGGCGTCGTCGTCGACGTCACCGGTGACCGACGCGGTCGAAAATACGATACGGAGCGTAAAAAAATTTGCATCGTTTCAAAGTACCGGGCACTTCGAACAGCTGGATCGGAACTTCGAGTCCGAAACGAGAGGCGGAAGGTACAAAATTTTTGGGGGACACTTTCTTCCTCCTTCCGCGGGGAAGAAAAATGGTCGCTCCGTGGGCCGCCTTTTAGCCGAAATAATTTCGCCGATATCACTTACAGAGACTTTCCGACTGACATTTCGAAGGGTTGAGCAAAGATTTTCGTCCCTTAAATGGGAAAATTGGCCCACATTTCGTCACCTGACGGGGGGGGGTGGGGGTGGGATTTCCTTCACGAAATCGCGTGGCACTCAACCGTGTTTGGGGGCACGATGAAGAGAGCACTTTACCAACTTCTAGATGTAAAGGATGGGAAAGAAATTTCGGAAAACTGACCGTATTCGGCTGATGAAAAGCGCCATCGGAAACGCACATCCTCCTCCTTGGGAAAGTCTTGAGGATGATGACGGCATTTCCGGATGTGATACGGATCGATCCGCCACAGTTAGTGGATACAACATAGGTTTCAATAAAAGCTTCGTACATCGTCAATTTTTCGGCTAAATATTAAATTTTCAAATCATCTTCAGCAGAGGTCTGACAACGGTCCAAAATCGGGCGATTTAAATCTATTCCTTTCAGATGGGTACTTTAGCCAAATATATTTCGTACATTTCGTGTATTTCTGTCTTGCTTGGTTTGGTCTTTTGCCAGAGACACCGGTTTTTCGGCCGCTCGCCGTCTTCAGTAGCGCTGCGTCAGTCACTTTTTCGGGCACCCCCAGACTGCACTGTGTCACTGTCGTAAGCCTTTGTCGGGTTATCTGTCAAAGAGGGGGGGGCGGGGGGTGAGGTCCTCCAGTAGGATTAGCTACTGAAGATGGCGAGCGGCCGAAAAACCGGGGTCCTCCGGCAAAAGACCGGTTCATCTTCAGTAGCGCTGTGTCAGTCACTTTTGGCACTTTTTTGGGCACCCCCAGACTGTACTGTGTCACTGTCGTAAGCCTTTGTCGGGTTATCTGTCAAAGAGGCGAGGGGTTGAGGTCCTCCAGTAGGATTAGCTACTGAAGATGGCGAGAAGCCGAAAAACCGGGGTTCTCCCCGCCGTTTTGACCGACAACCCGACAAAGACTTAAGACGATTTACGAAAGCTTACGACAGTGACAGTGCAGTCTGGGGTGCCGAAAAGTGACTGACACAGCGCTACTGAAGATGGCGAGCGGCCGAAAAACCGGTCTAGCAAAGACCAAATACCGGCGAGAGAGGAGACAGTGGAGGCGCAAAAACTTTTCAAGTTGTAGAAACTTTTCACTTTTTGAACATTTCGTGTGTTTCTGTCGTCGCCTCTCGCTGCTGTTTGGTCTTTTGCTAGACCGGTTTTTCGGCCGCTCGCCATCTTCAGTAGCGCTGTGTCAGTCACTTTTTCGGGCACCCCCAGACTGCACTGTCCACTGTCGTAAGCTTTCGTAAACCGTCTTGAGTCTTTGTCGGGTTGTCGGTCAAAAAGGGGTTGAGGTCCTCCAGTAGGATTGGCTACTGAAGATGGCGAACGGCCGCGAAAAACCGGGGTTCTCTGGCAAAAGGCCAAAAACCGTCGAGAGAGGAAAACACTTGAATCTACTGTATTCCAACCACTGGCAGACCGCAAAACAGGTTATTATAAATAAACGTATAACTTGGGTCGTACTGTGTGCAACTGAAGACGGCCAGAAGAAAGACTTTTTCTCTTTTGTAAAACAGAAGATAACGGTCGAGTAGACAAAGACACAGAGAAGCACATCCACGTCGTCTTCATCGCGACTTTCGCCCTTTCAACTTTTGAAATTCAATTTCGCGAAAATCACAATCAATATAAAATATTTGTCAAATCTGCGTCCCTCGATAACCCGACTATTCAGGGTCAAAGGTCGTAATAAATAAAAATATTGCGATACTGCGGACCTGTAACAATTTCCTAGGGGGTAGCAGCAAAATAAAATTTAAAAAAAAAAATTTCTCAAACAGCGTGTCAAAACTAGAAAAATCAGTGATTGGTTTTTTCTGTTTTTTTTTTCAAATATAAAATTTCAGCTTCAACATGAGACATGCCGCAATGCAAATCGCGCAATTCGTGTGGCGGTGAACGAAGATTCCGATGAATTGATGAAGAAGATGAAGATGAAATGGATGCATTTTCACAGGCGCAACGGAGTTCTTAACCTGTTCCCACTTATTGCCGAAGATTTTATTGAGTTTTTATTGTCTATTTTCCCGATTATCGCAATAAATATTGTTAAAAATTCACTATCAATGTAACATAAAATATTTGAAGAAATAAAACTTGCCCGTATATCCTGTATCCGCTGAAGAGTTTGAAAAGTCTTAACGCGGGGCTGGAGCGAGACTATTTCATTTATTAAAACATTTTTTTTTTTAACCCTTTCGCTGCCAACGGCGCTTTTCCTTTTCCCATTTCGGTACCGAAAACTGGACGAAAAATGATCATTAATTCGTTGGTTTTCGACGCTTCTTCTAGCGGATATTTTTTCATATAATCGAATACAATTTTATTAATAAATTTTTCCCCCCCGACGTGGGGAAAAAAAACGGGACGAATATAATCTGTGACGATACGGAGGAATCATCTGAAATTTCTCCAATTTTTGGAGAAATTGGATACAAAGGTGAAACTGATGGCGAATGGTGGCGAATGACAACAATTTTTTTTTGAGCGCACAGAGAATTCTGTCCCCGAAAATTTTCGATTTCGATGAAAATCTATCAGCGAAAGCGAACCAGAATCGCGTCAATATATATTAGAAATTTTTCATTTTTCTTCGGCGAAAATTTACTCAAACGCATCATCGAGAGATAATTGTGCGTACCGCGCGAAAACTAGACGCGTTTAAACCGCGAAAAAACTAGATTTTAACGCGCTGGAAAAATTACAAAATGTAACGATCCTGCACCGAAGTATGTTAATGTCGAGACTAAAAAAAAAATAAATAAATAAAAATAAAAAAATTGGTCGACCGACCGATTGACGCCCGTGGAAAGCAATTGGAAAAAAGGCAGATATTTGAATTTTGTGCACTTTCGTTGGCGACAAAACCGAGAGACGGCGATAATAAATTAACGGAGCATCGTCGACAGATTTTGTAATTTTTTTAAAAATTTATTTCGGTTCCAGTACACCGCGTAAACCGTTGTCGTCCAACAACCTACTGAGAGAGATAGAGGAATTAATATCCAGGATTTTGTAGCCGTTACGCAGCGAAAGGATTAACTCTTTATTCCAATTATATGGGGGGGGGGCTAAACCGGAGAATATTAATATTCTATTTTTTCAACAATTATATACATAGGCCGGCGGCCAGATATTTTACGTTTTCTCGTACAACGCTTTCTCTGTAATTTGGGCCGAACGCTGTAAACTGTCTACGGGAATATCTCGATCGGCAAAATATTATATAATAAAGACTAAATTACGAAGATATATCGTAAATGGTTTAAGATAGGCGATCGAAAAACGGGGCCGATGAGTTGAAAACAAAATGTCGGCCATTTAAGAAAATGGCCGACAGCCACGGCCATTTATATCTTTTTTTTCTATTATTTTCTATTATAATTTTTCTATTTTCCAAAAAAGAAATTACAAAAAAATTTTACCGAAAATACTTCAAAACGCCGTTTTTTTTTTTTCAATACACTATATACCCCTTTAATAATCCAAAAATTACGCACTGCAATACATCTAGTTACATTAGTAATTTTACATGAGTAGGGTTTTTTCAAAACGTTTTTCAGGATTCCTCACAATTGATTTAAATTTGCCAATTAAAGTCGATCAATTCTTGGAGTTCCTTGCAAAATATGCGGTATAATAAATTCCAAACTTTCAGGCCAAAAACGATTAATTGATGAAAGCGATACAATTTGGCATTTTCATCAAAAATAAAGTTCAACTCACCCTTTCATTAAATACCTATATATTCTAAGGTTTTTTTTTCAAAAGCCAGCAGTTTTCCAGAATTGCACACAATTGACGCTGTTTGCGCCAATTAAATTCGATCGATTGGAACCGCAATTAAGACGAGAAAAAAAAATTGTCCGTTCCTTGAAATATTCGGTATAATAAGTTTTGGGAAGCGATATTGAATATTGACGAAAGCGACAATTCGGCATTTTCACCGAAAATAAACTTCAAATCACCCTTTTTTTTAAATACCTAGTATATATATATATATAGTCTAATAACCCAAGAATTTTGTATCGCAATAGGTACATTTTTAGTTGTAATTATTTCATTTAGTGCGGTATATCTCGAAGAACAATTGACACAGTTTACAATGTTTGCTCTCTACAATAAAAACTCATATATCTTAGAGGAATTCTGTGTCGGACAAACCAGTTATTTATTAGGCAGGTTAAGAACCCCTTTATTTTATTTTTTATTTTTTTGGGGGGGGATGCCAAAAGCTAAGGCTTCATATCTCTGTTCGGTTTTGCTTTCCGGCTTCTATTCAATCTTTTTTTTTTGTTTTCAATCTTATCCTAAATAAAAAAAAAAAAAATCGAACAAGACCGGTGGAAAAATACAAAAAAAAAAATGTTTGTAATAAGAACCGTGAGATGCGTAGCGGAGGTCGTTGTATCGGCGCTATAGGAAGTCCCTTAGCTGGTTAAAGAACCGGGTCCTCCAGGCTGGCGGCCTAGAGACTGGCCAGCTCCCTGCCCAATATCAACTTAACTTACTTTTACAACTTACTTACTTTACTTACTTACATACAACTTAGCATCATCTCATTCTACGTTCCGAAGGTGCGACACAAGTATATAAGAGAGCCACTATCCGGAAAGTTTCAATCGAATTGTTAAAACAAGGGATGACAATGAAATGTGTTCCTACGACTGATGATAATAGTCTTTTCGCTGCTGATTAGTTCGATGGATTGTTCAATTATTTTAAATTATTTATTGAATAACGATTTGACGAAATGAATGTACTTTCGACAGTAATCCGCCCATCGACGGCTATTGCACTTACTGCGTAAAATCGCATGGCCGTTTTCTCCTCTTATTTAATGTAACATATATACATACATATGTACATCTGTTACCAGATATCGGTCTTACAGAGAGCATATACGAGGTCTGTTCAAAGAGTATCGCAAATTTTAGATTTCCGCGAATTGAAGTATATTCAATCAATGGTCATTTCGTAGCCTCAATGCCGACAATTTCAGCCGTCGTGAACGTTTTCAGTTAATCTTTTAAAGCGGCTTTTCTCGCAAGTTTTTTTTTTGGTTCGTCTTCGATTTTTACAATTTTCTTTTCTCATAGAATCCGTGTCAAATTTTGCGCGAAATACAAAATAAAGTGTGCAGAAACGTATCGAATGTTGACTGTGGCATATGGTGAAGCTACCTTTGACCAAAGCGACGTTTATCGGTTCTTATAACGATATTTACAATTATTCTGAAAGTAAATACCGCATAGAATTTTGTATGATGTTAAAACTATGTAGGTCTAAGAATATATTATTATAATATATATTTATTGTATATTGTTCATATATATATATTTATTTTAATTATTTTTTCCTTCAAATAACATTTGTTTTATTTTATTCTTTAAGCCAGGACACGATCTCAGTTTTTCGCCTACAATTTCTGTTTTACGTTCGACGGAAAGTACAAAAAAATTAGGGTTATCAATTTTAAATATAATATTTAAAATAAGGGAGAAAACGCAGTAAATAATCAGCAGCGAAAAGGTCAAAAAACGGTATAATAATTTGACCCGGGTTGTCAGAGAATGTTGAGTGAAAATTAGCAGAAATTAATATCGTAAATTAATTTACGAATGCATAATACAATTTTTACTGCGACTAAATTACAAAATTTCGATTGATGTAATTTATCCCGGATTTTTATGGATTGGGGAATTCCATCCAAAAGAGTTCGGATCAAATTATTATTGAAGTTCGGGGCCTGAATAATTTTTATCGATTTTCAGGTCGGATTAGAGATCTCGGGATTCTAACGTGTTACACGTTACAGAAGAAAAACGATAAACGTTCTACACTGTTCACTGTTTCTGAATAGTGATAAAAATAAATAGGAATTCCAAATGACACCTAGTCTAGAGTTTGTAATACAAACGACTGGTTTTAACTATGGTGGGGGGCTCTAATTCGTTCCTAAATTCTATAGTATACGTATCTCTTTACTCACTGTTGTAACCGTACGGGACCTGGACGGGATAATGCTGCTGTTGCTGCTGCTGCTGCTGTTGTTGTTGTTGTTGTTGTTGGTGGGCGGCCGAAGATGTCGACGCCAAGTGCCTGCACAATGCTTCCACTTCCTCTCGGTGCCGCCTCTGCATCGCTTCCAACTCCATTTTCTGCCTGAAAGAACAAGACACGACGGTCAATATATAAATAAATAGATATATTGGGTTGCCGACAAAGTAATGGCGGAATTCACCGCAACAAGTGGCGTTGTACGTATTTTTAAGTACGTCAATATCTTTGCACGGATAAGCCGTAGATGGTTTCGAATGCATGCATAAGATACATTCGGCTTCTCCGCAATGTCCCTCATCGAACTGTGGCGATCCGAATCAATAATGGCCTTTATTCGGTCATCGTCGACCTCCACTGGACGCCTCCGGGTGATGCCCTCGTCTTTTAACGAAAAATCCCCGACCGAATTTCGCGAACCGGTACCGGCACTGCGTGTCTTCTAAGGCTTCATCGCCGTACATACAACTTTTATGAGCCTTCGAAAATAAAAAAAAAGCGAAATATGGCGGAGAGAAACGCTTGCTTCAGTTCACCGTGTTTTAGCTTTTATATTTCACACACACGACCGGTCGATGTAATTTTGATACCGAATATTTCAGAAAAGACCAAATAAATAACGTATCGAAGAATCTTATCAGCAAAGATGTAGTGTCGTACTTAAAAAATATGTACAACGCCACTTGTCGGTGAAATCCGCAATTACTTAGTTGTCGACCCAATATATATATATATATAAATACATAATTTTTAAGAAATTCTACAAGAAAATAATTTTGTAGCTTTCAAACTCTACTCTCGCCGGTTCGGTCCTTCGCTCATCATCTTCAGTAGTTGTATAGGCATCCTCACTTACTTTCACTTGTACTTTTCCTCTTTTTTGTCATGCATATATATATATATATACATATAAGTTCTGTCCTCGTCTTGGTTTTTTTGGTAAAACGCTTCGTTTCGTTTCGGCGATATTGTTATGCGGCTTAGAGGAAATGGACGCGATAGAAAAAAAAAATACTATGAAATATTTAAGATTAGACTATTACGAGATAATAATAAACCCCGGTAGTAAGGTTTGCGCGATACGATAAGAACAACTTTGGTTACAAAAGGTTGATTTTTTCTTGTGTACAGAAGCCGTCTCTGGAACAGCTATTTTTAGCTATTTTTACTGAAACTGGTCAAACTACCAGTCTCAATTCGATTCCCGTTAATGCCAGAATTGGCTAATTTAATATACCTGTTTTGTGGTCTGCGAGGGGTTGGAATATACTGTAGGTTCGTGATGTTTCTGTCTCCTCTCGCTGCCGGTTTGGTCTTTCGCTAGACCAGTTTTTTTCGGCCGCTCGCCATCTTCAGTAGCGGCCAAAAGTCACAGACAGTACAGTGTGAAAGTGACAGTGCAGCAGTGAGGATGCCCCCCCGAAAATCATCCAAAGTGCTAACAGTGACTGACTGACACAGCGCTACTGAAGACGGCGAGCGGCCGACAAAACCGGTCTGGCGAAAAGACCAGACCGGCGAGAGGAGACAGAAACATCACGGACCTACCAGAATTGGCTGTTTAAATTGAATCGTTCCTTTCAAATAAGTTGTCGTCACTTTCAAAATGTTATTAATTCATTGACTTCAATACATTCACTATGATATGTATATATATATTTTAGCATACCTGTTTTGTGGTCTGCGAGGAGTTTGAATACCGTAGATTTCGTGCGTTTCCTGTCTCCTCTCTCGCCGGTCTTTTGCTGGGACCGGTTTCGGCCGCTCGCCGTCTTCAGTAGCGAGAGGAGGAGGAGGAGGAGGAGAGAGAAACGCACGAAATCTCCTCGCGGAGACAACACAAAACGGGCTATTCTAAACTAGCCGGATAATTGTAAATGTATTTATTTACCTCTGCAGGAGACAGCGCAATTCTTCATTGTTCGAATCCAAACTGGCCGCCTCATCGTCAGTAGGTTCCTGAAAATTGAATCGATACAAAAAAAACGCATTATTAAAAAAAATAAACTGTAATATACTGTCCGTCATCGTACTACCGAATATTTACTGTACGTTACATACGGGACAATCATAATTATTACATCGGTTACAGTCAATGTACGTAAACTCGATAGTCCGCAGTTTGACCGGGCAATTTACTTATCGAACGGTTAAAATGTTTCATTTCAGTACAGAAACCTCTTCTTATATTGCGCCTCGTCCCACTTTACAAAATAACAGTTTAAATATAATTTTGCTAAAAAAAAGAACTGTTTAACGAATGGCACAGTACAGATTCGAAAACATCAAATATTTCGTTTTACAGACAAGCGCAATTGTGCCGTATTTTTCCATACACTTTGGCCGGAAGTAAAATCTGAATATTGACCGGTCGACGCCCGGAAACGGTAATCTGCGTATTTACCAAATTTTCACACATTACTGTTAATATAAATATATATCGACATTAAAAAAAAAAAAAAACGAGGATTAAATAATTGAAAACGAAAACTGCTAACCGTTATATCAAAGGCAGGCCCACATTATATATATATAAATATATATAAAACCAACAACACAACATATACCACCTACATGCATCTACTACAATATTATACAACAGTACACCGTGTTTAACGACTACAAGATATTTGTTTTCCAAGTACACGAGCATATTTTACCCTCAATAGATTCTACAATACAAAAAAAAATATACAATTTGGAAAACAGTTGTACAAATAGCAATTTTTATTTCTTACGTTAGAGGTTTCTCCCGACAACAATAAGCAATCCTACTCTAAGTTATTTTATGCCTAATTAGGCATAACGGGTGCGAATATATATCTATATAGGAGTATCTGAACTTTATATTGAATACTCTGTAATTTCCCACCGTAATATTCATTACTACAGCAAAAAAAAACCAACAGGAACAACAACAAAAATATATTCAAATCCGCATCAAATAATTTACCCGCTTTTTTCAAACGCGTAAACACAACAACGCAAACAACAACTGTGCAATGCTCACACGACAAAGGCAATTCGAAATCCAACAACAAAGTTTACAACACAAGACGACATATATATATATATATATATATATATATATATATATATATTAGGTGTACTTGAAAGTAATCGACAATTTGATAAGATGTATTTCGGTCTTGGGAAATTCTAATTTACGGAAAAAGTGGCGGCGGAGAGTTGCCGATAATATCGGTGAATATATATATATATATATATATATATATAGTAGATTATAAAGTTTCTTTTTAGCAAAATAAAATGAATTCCAAAGTCAAAATGTCGATTACTTTTGGGTACCCCTAATATATATATATATATATATATATATATATATATATATATATATATATATATATATATATATATATATATACTCTTCTCTAGGGGGAACAACAAACTTTACGATAATTAATGTAGGACGATACAAATTGAGGTTTTTTTTTTTTTATTGGTTTTCTGCGTTATTGTCTACGTTTTACAACTGCGTACACCCACCACCATGACAAGCAAAGTTAGGTTTCCGACACCTCGCAACCGCCCGTCGCCACAAATCAGTGAAACCTGGTCGGAAAAAGAGAGAAAAAAAAGAAAGAAAAACAGAAAAGAAAGAAACGAAGAACAAAAGAAACATTTTCTGGGGCGGGGGGGTTAGGGGGTGTTACAATATAGATGATAATAAAGAGGTCATCTTTTGTACAATTCTACGACGGTTGTCTACTATTTTGTCGTACATTTCCTGTGTTTCTGTCTCCTCTCTCGCCGGTTTTGGTCCTTTGATAGTTTGATCAGCAAAATAAACTAAGTAATTGCGGATTTCAAGTGGCATTGTACATATTTTTAAGTATGTCATTACATCTGTGTACAGATAAGCCGCGTAGACGGTTTTCAATGCGGGTATAAGATACATTCACAGCTTCTCTGCAATGTCCATTGATCAGAATCAATAATAGCCTTTATTCGGTCATCGTCGACCTACACTGGACGTCCACTATCGCTCTTCGTCTTTTAATGAAAAATCCCCCGACCGGAATTTCGCGTCCAGCCAGCCAGCGACAATTCGAGTTCCGGTTCGCGGAAACATCGGCTCACTTGAAGAGAAAATAATCTGAACTCCGTACACAATACGGAGTGGGAATAGAGATCCTGAGAAGTGTTTACTCTACCGGTTACGTTGGGCAATGTTTCGTGGTCGATGCGTGACCGGAGGAGCTGCGAAAAATTAAAGAATTTTTTCCGAAACAATCCACACCTGGATTCAGATCACAGACCTCAGGATTATTCCGGTCAAATGTGAAGCGCACAGAGAGTGAAACCGTCGGAAAGTGGCGGTACGGCGGAAAATTTCAGTTAAGAGTCTCAGAGTAGTCCAAGTATTGCGGATGTAGGGAGTTTTTTTTTTTCCCAGGATACCTGGTTTGATTTTTCCCACCCAACAGAAGATTCGCCATCGCGGAGTCTCCTTGAACAGAAAATTTGGAGACTCTCAAAAGGCGATGACTAAAACGGACATCGAAATTGACCTCAAGTAACAGACTGACACAGTATACAGAGCGGTACTCAAACCGAGCTATGCTGGTTTCCACCAGGAGATATCCGGACATCGCTCCAATCCAGAGAATCCAGTTGAAAGTCCTTCACACCATCCTCAGTGCCCCCCCTGGGGGTATGTTTCTAACCAGACAATCCACCATGACCTCAACATACCCGGACAGTCACAAAATCCCGGGGTTCCTCAAGTACCACTCTCTTACCCGTCTCCATTATCCCCCCCCCACGAGGACGGCTTAAACGCCACTGGCCCAGAGAGAGAGAGAGATCACCTCGGACGGTAGTTGAATCGCGTCAAAATGCGCCACACCATCGGGTGTAAATATACAATTGCACCTATAGCTGAGTTTAAAGTTGATTGTGCAAAATAAAAAAAAAAATGGTTGGTATTTTAGGGGCATCCTCCGAACTGGCGAGAGGAGGGAGACAGAAACACAAAAAAAATCTCTACGGGGTATTCCAGGCCCTGGCAGGGCACAAAACGGGTACGCTAAACTGTAGGACTCCGGAATCTTATATTCGAGTATACAATCGGACGGAATACAATTCTGTATTAGTGCGCTGCCTATCCGGAGTTAGTGGTCTGATGAGAGGGATTAAGGTGGGGGTGGCGGGGTATAATGGTTATTTTTGCCCCAGTGTTGTTGCGGGGCTTACCGATCGCTGTCTGGTGAAGTATCGCGACTGGTTGTAGTTTCTCAGTTGGCCGTAGCAGAGTGTCCTGGTGGCGGTGGCGGCCCGGCGGCCAGCTGGTTGGCGGGGGCCGCCGAGGCCCCTGCGCCTGCCGCTGCTGCCCTCTGGACGTTGCCCTCGCTCGGCCACCGCTTCCAACGCCCTCCGACCTCCTTCGGATTCACAGACCGACACCCCCGGTTCACGTCAACGCGCTCTCTTAACAGTTGCGCTCAAGCGCACGCACACACACACACACGCACACACTCTAAGAAGCGCAAGGTGACCCTTCACGTGCACAAATCATAGTTTCCCCCGCGGACCTCGCACGAGTCAGACTATCCGCATTAATTTATTTTTTGTACTCTTCCGATAGGACACAATCAGTAGTTAGCCCCACGTTTTCCAACCTGGGGAGCTTTTTAATAAAAAATTTACTTTCGCACTATAATTTCTATAGAGAAACATTCAAATCTTAACGTTACGGAACAAATTTATTAATCCTAATGAAAAAAAAACTATTCGGACGAGCAATTAATATCAAAATAAATATGCGTGTTCGTAAAGCAAATATTTTTCTTCTGCAACTTTAGTTATCGATATTTTTTTTATATTGCTTCTGTCTCCTCTCGCTGGTCTGGTCTTTCGCTAGACCGGTTTCGGCCGTTCGCCATCTTCAGTAGCGCTGCGTCAGTCACTTTTGGATGTTTTTCGGGCATCCTCGTCGTGTCGCACACGACTACTGAAGATGGCGAGCGGCCGAAACCGGTCCAGCAAAACAGATATTCTAAACTTGTTGTTATTCAAAACGTGTCTACTATATTTTATATCCGGCGAGGGCGATTTTCGCTATCGCACTCTGTCCCAACTTATGATTCACCCGGGGACGGAATTGAAACCACCGACCTCTGTCTCTATGGGCGGCGCACGCCCAACGAAATTGATTTAACTCTTTACGAAAATTCTTGCAGGTTTTGTTGACAAGTTGTTATAAAGGCGCTTAACACATATTTTTTTAAATTTTTTTTTTATCTGAATCGACTCCGCTTCAATCTAAGGGGAACCCGGTGGGACTGAAAGCAGGCACTGCCGACTGCGCACCCTGAATATATTTTTTCGGTAGAGAAACGAAAAACAAATCGAAAAACAAAAAAAAGCGTGCCATAAGTAAAGTTTTCGATGCAAACATGCGCGCAATTATAGGATACGAAACAGAACCGGTCGCATGCAAGATACAAAATTGTAGTCGCAAATCGGTCATATATCGGATATATTCGAACTTTGAAGAGAAGCCATCACGCACGCACTATCGACAGTATACAACTAGATGAAAAATAATTTTTTCCGATATTACAATCGGGGCTGACGACAGTCAAGTCGGGATATTATTCCGGGAAAAATGTTGAAATACCCACCCTTATATTTTAAATGTGGAGTCACAATCGCCTACAAGAGGCTGAAAATCAAAATTCGGGTCTCCGTTAAATGTTTTAAGAACTATAGGCACGGTTGCGAACGAAACCTTCATCAGTTCATGAAATCGTATGAATACTGTAGAATCGGCGCTCTTCCGCCAGACCGGTTTTCGGCCTCTCGCCGTCTTCAGTAGCGTTGTTGTGTCAGCAGTCTCACATCTGCGAATAAGTGCGCCGATGCGTGACTGAAACGCCGCTACTGAAGAAAACCGGTCCGAGAAGGAACGAAACGGAAGAAACACAAACAGGTATTCCAAACTGGAGTTTGGAACTCATAAAGTTATCGGGAACATTTCCGTTTCTGTGGCCCGAGTACCGTCGCGAAATTCAGTCTGCTGCGGAGTGGAGCCGCAACGTTCAACCTAAATAAAGTCAACTTAGCTCGTTAATATATAATTTGATTATATCGGATTATCGATCGATTATGACTGCTGTCAGCCCCGATTCGCATCGGGCTTTCTCAACAAAACACAAGGCCACGCGACACAAGGTGACGACACTAAAAAAAAACGAACAAACAAACATGCACAGCAGACAACAAAACAATGATGACAACAATAGATATGATAGGAATGTGTTGAATGTTGACGAACTCGTCGTTATCGTACCTGGTGGGCGACGGCGGAGGTGACGTACTGGTGCGCCGGTGTCGCCCTCTTCAGCTCGTCGGCATTGGCGACGGTGTGCAGCAGCTGGAGCCCCGACCCGACCGAAGGCGTCTTCACTTCTGTTCCAATTAGGAAACGGAAAACAAATTTTGTTACAGGTATTTCAGGAAAAAAAAATTTTCGTTTTTCTACATGTAACTACAAAAAAATGTCTTTTAAAATATAACCAAATTGTCACATTCCTCCGCATATTTATAATACAAGAATAAAAAATTAATTTCTATCGGGTCGGCAACTAAGTCATTGCGGGTTTCGTCGCTAGACGGAGACGGCGTTATTTGTATTTTTACGCACGTTTTTACATCTTCGAACCTGTAGCATATTCTGAAATGTTTATTACGCGCCGACTATTCGTCGTGCGTACCAAAAAATGCACTTGACTTGAGGGTGCACACACCCAAAGATGAGAAGAATCCGCAATTATTTAGTTGCCGACACAATATATTATTTTTCATCTTATTTTATTATTGGATAAAAAAAAAAAATTGAAAACCAGTTTAACATACCTGTTTTGTGGTCGGCGACGGGTTGGTATACCGTAGATTTCGCGTGTTTCCGTCTCCTCCGGTTTCGGCCGCTCGCCATCTTCAGTAGCGCTGTGTCAGTTACTATTGGCACTTTGCACGTTTTTGGCCATCCTCACTGCCCACTGTGTCACTGTCACTTGTACTTGTGTCTGTATATACACACACGCGACAAACAGACGACTACTGAAGATGGCGAGCGGCCGACAAACCGGTCTAACGAAAGACCGAACCGTCGGGAGGAGACAGAAGCATACGAAATCTTGAAACGGTAAACTGAAAACCTATTCAATTTATAAAATATAATACAGAATGTATTCGTTTATAATTTCACTATATATATTGTCGTAAAATACCGGTGTCCGCATAACCCGAAAACGGCCACTATTCAAGTATTTTGCCGCCGGAATGTGCGATTAGCTCTTTACAAACCGGTTGGATCTAATTGGGACAAATTTAATGTACTGACCTTGGGGTGGAATTATTTCGCGGACCGACGTCACTTGGAATCTCGATATCTTCCTGACTGGAGGATCGGTTCCCGGCGGTTCGGCGGGTGGTTCGCTCTCCTGAAAAAAATGCCGAAATGAAAAAACATCAATCGGTCATTGCACCGACTTCTTATTCTCGATTTATATTTACGGCCTTGCCGTTATTAACGGAGGGAACGCGTTATATTTTTTTTTATGTGGCCAGTTATGCGCTTTCGAGAAGTAGATGCGACGATTCGAACGACTCTTTTAAATCACCTTAAAATTAGAACTGAAACCTGTAGTTTTCATGTTCTTCCGTCTTGAGAAGATTTCCTCCTTTTTCATAGTACTTTCTCGATTATAAAACACACGTACAAACAAGTTACAAACGCAGTTATACAGTTGTCACAGTTTACTACGATTATCAATTAATTATCCGGCTCTCGTATAACGTTTAAGAAAATATAACTGATGCGTCTAACAATCACCGATCTGAAGTCCGATGGATGACCGTCAGTCGTAAACTACAAACAAACAAAATTGTTAGCCATAGATTTCGCATTCTTTTGAGTCACCTTGGCAGTCCAATGCGCCAAATATACCGATAGTTACTGAAGATGTCGAGCAGCCGAAACTGGTCTAACAAAATATTATACTGCAGGGGCTGTCTTGTTTGTTGTATGTATAAACATACATACATACATACATACATACACACACATGTTCTGTCCTTGTTTTGGAATTATGGACATCGCTTTGTTTTTTGGATTGCAACGGATTTCGTTAACCCTTTGGCCTATAACCACGAGTCCGACTCGTCGTAAAAAATTTGTGCCATGAGCGAAAACCACGACTCCTAATCGTGATAAATTATTTACACACCAGACGTCTTAAAATTACTATTTGCACCTAAACACTGTTTATTATTTCACAATTCCTTTCGTTGCACTGAAATATATGTCATGAAAAGTGTACATTTGGCGCCAGTTCGGGTACACGGCTCTAACAGTTGAATGGCACGGCGCGCGCGATACCGACTTTCTCGTTTACTATAGCTCGCGCAATTGGCCGATATCGGCCAACAGGTCAAGCAGCTTATTTCTTTCTCAGGTTTTGAATTGAATTGAATTGAGTCTATCAGCGGCGTCACGCTAGATAATTTTTTTATCTTCACATTTATTACGTCGTTTCCGTTTATTAAACGACTCAGGAAGGCAGCGAAAACGACTACAATATATTTACCGGCTGATCTTGGTGTGATGGGGCCTGCGTAGTCGTGACAACAGCTGTCGCCTCTCGTCTGTACCCGCTGCTTATCTTGGCTAACTCCTGCAAAACGGCGTTAGCCTTCTGTATCAATATTGCAAAAATTTAATAGATTTTTACAAAATTCCTGCGCCCTCCCCATGTAACTTTGAATTGGCAGTTCCGCACTTTTGTGATACGGAGTAAGTTATCCTGGAGATTTCCATAGATTTCGCGTGTTTCTGTCTCCTCTCGCTTATTTGGATGCTCAGCAGTGGGGACGACTGAGAAACATCCAGAGTGCCAAAAGCGCTAACTGAAGACGGCGAGAGGCCGAAAAACACCGGTCCGGCGAAAGGCCGAACGGGCGAGAGGAAAAACAGAAAAACACGAAATTTAAAACGCAAAACAGGGAAACGTTGAACTAACCTGTTCCAAGTTGTGAAAATCCCTAGGCTGAAGTCGCCTGGTCTTCTCCTCCCGGGTGACGGGCGATCCGACGCCCGAGTCGTGCCCGCCGCTGACCACGTTCGTCTGCGCGAGAAAAACAAACGATTCGACGAAAAATAAAAATTATCCGTCCGACCGATGAGAACGACAACAAAAAATAACGGATAACTGGACTTACGGAAGAGGTGGTGTATTTACTGTCCGTCGTTATAGAGGAAAGCGACGAATCCGATTCCTTGCTCTTGATTTCAGACTCTACAAATAAAATTTTATAACAGCGTATTATTATTATTGACAATATTTTTACCTATTACTATTATAACGCTACTAATAGCTAGACTACTGTGGCTACACGTGCAAACTAACAGGTTGACTCATTCATCATTCCGTACATATAAACGGTGTACCCAAAAGTAGTCAACAATTTGATGAGGTGTATTTTGGTCTTGAGGAATTCCTCAAGAGGGAGGGGAATCGAAAATTAGCCGGAAAAGCGGCCGGCGGAGAGTTGTCGATAATATCGGTGAATATATATAGTGGAGTAATAATTAAAGTTTGTTTTTTAGCAAAATAAAATGAATTCCAAAGTCAAAATGTCGATTACTTTTGGGTACCCCTAAAAAAAACACCGGGCAGTATTAGAGCTGAACTTTCACTCAAGTTTGCAAGGAGAGAGAATATAGAGATAAATTAGAAAATATGGGAAAGTCCCCCGTTATTGTCGACTAGTTATTAGCGATAGTCGAACATCGATTGTGACAGTGTAACAAACTGAAATGAAACGAAACTTACCCGGCGGTATAATAATACTCGGCGGTACGTCGAGGTTGGACGCCTGTAGAGTTTCGAGATCGACGTGCGCCAGTCCGGCGTTGGGTCCAGTCGGTATCGCGCCGGCCGCTCCCCCGTGTACGGTATTCTGTGGCGACAATGCACTCTGAAATTTCAGCGTATAGATCACCGCGCCAAAGACGACAACACGGGCGCAAGCGTGTGCGCACGCGCAGCGTTTTGACTAAACGATAACGCGTTTGAAAATTCTATATAACGGATCTTTTATCGAATGAAATCATATATATATTATAGGATGACGTGTGTATGCGATACGCACCAGTTGGTGTCCGCCAGTCATCGAAGCCAGTTTCTGCTGGAGTGTGTGCATGTAGGTGTCGTACGTCGCCGGTAGGTGGGGCGTCGCCGGGTGCGACGGAGGCGTGCCGCCCAGCGACAGCTCCGACGGCTGACACGTCAGCTGGGCCAGCCGCTGGTGAAGCTCGGCGATTGTCTCCACTCCACCGCTGCAACATTTTAAAAATAAAAGTAATTATTTTTTCGAATACCCGTTTTATGTTCTGCGGGGAAGTCGAATACCGAAGATTTCTGCGCTTATGTCTCCTCGCGAGTGCAGTACAGGCGACGGTGACAGTGCAGCGAGGATGCCCGAAAAAACATCCAAAGTGACTAACACAGCGCTACTGAAGACGGCGGGAGGAGACAGAAACACAGGAAATCTATGGTATTCCGACCCTTCGCAGACCGCAAAACAGTTATTCTAAACTTTTTTTTTTTATTTAGTCCCGCTCGCGATTCCGCGCAGCTTATTTATCCGACACTTACAACTGGTATTAGGGTGGATTCGAACCGCAGACACTCTATGCCTACAGGAGGATTATACTCTAATGCCATTTTCTTTTAAATTTTATGCTCATTCCATAAAACCGATGAGGGATAGCTACAATGGATAGGGATGATTTGACAATGCTTCTTTCAACTATGCTACTGAGGTTCAGAAATAAACCAGCCCGGTTCTAATATATTCATCTTTTTTTATTAACCGCTGCTCATACGGAGTAATTGGTATGTGCGCGCGCGGCTGCCATGAAAAATAAGCGATAGAATATACACGAATATTAACTGACAAATAATAAAATTGTATTATCGGCGGACGAAAATTGCCATTTTCATTACTACGGTTTCTCACCCCCGAAATCCTCGAAATAGGCATTTCAAAAAGAAAAAATAGAGTGACAACGTTATGCCATCCTACCGGAAGCCCGTCAGGGGATACAGCGTAATAATTTTTTGTGTACAGGATATAGATTTCTTTCAACGACTTATACTACTGTGTTTACGGTTTGACAAATGTCCATTGTCGACACGTCGATATTATACCTGGTGCCCTCGAGTGAGTTGTGATGGGAGAGTCGGGTGTGCGTGTTCTCGGTGAGAGTCTGTTCGGGCGTCGCGTCGTGGACCTGCGGCGACTCGGCGCTGCTCCGCCCGGCGCTCCAGCTCAGCGTGTCCTCGTCCACATCTGTACACACATTTTGAGAATCAACTGCAACATTAACGGGCAACAAAACTGACAACACGACCAGACGGGCAGTAAAAACAAAATGTACATACAGAATATATACGGTTGTACGGAGTTAATCAAATTTACCTGCATGCAGAACACACTGAAATATTCGACTGTAGAAAATTGTGTCCTTTACGACCCGAATATCGAATATATTCGTTTTAACGTTTTCAAAAATTGTAACGAAATATCGGTTGCAATATTCTCGGTTATATATTTACCATCCGTATCATTGTTGACTGGCAAATCTTGATATTCTGGAGCCTGAGCCTCCGGTTTCGGAGCGACCACCTGCAACACGACAAAAAAGATTAGAATCAATAGCAATAGAACAATCGGGAGATTGCGATGAAAAAAAATTTGCATAAATGAAGGCGGCGCGGGCGCACGAATCATTTCGCCGTGGAACGACAAATACATCATCTGCCGGACAGATTCAGTTCTGTTTTCTCGCCAGAAAAAAGACAAATATAGCCGCCGGCGACAAAATAACAAGCGGTACAAAGAAAGCGGCGTTAAATTTAATATTTCGATATAGCCGTCGTCCGGAATTTGAAACTGTCCGCTTCAGAAGATATCCCTGTAAAAAGAAGTATTCGGCGAGTGAAATAACCTTCGCTCACGGTTGCCCTCTTCGTACGGTTGAAACGATGAACATTCGTTTACAATTAATTTCAGAATAACTGCGAGGGGGTTCGGAATACTCTCGCCGGTTCGGTCCTTTGCTGGAGACCGGTTTTCGGCCGCTCGGCCTCCACCTTCACGCCGACCGAAAGTGGCTGACACGGCGCTACTGAAGATGGCGAGCGGCCGAAATCGGCGGTCTAGCGAAAGACCGAACCGAGAGGCGAGAGGAGACGGAAAGAAAACGAAGTCTACAAAAATAATTTTTTTTGTTCGCCATCCGAAAATATTTTATAACAAAAGTTAAATGATTTCAGTGTGCTTTCAAAAATATGAAAGCAAATTCTTTAGCATAAACATACTACTTCTCTTATCATAGATCTGTAATTATTGAAATTGTAAGAAAAATGAGAAAATGTAAATAAAATTGAAATTTCAGCACTGTTTACGACACTAAGAATATTCGGACTGGACACAAATCTATTTTTTTTTTTAAATATCTATAAAAATAAAAACCTTCATTTTAAAATTACTGACAATAAAAGTTGTAACATTTGACTTTTATTAAAATGTCGAAGCAAATTCTTTACCAAATTCTCTTATTGTAGACTCGTAATTATTGAAATTGTAAATAACAATTTCAGTATGTTTATTTTTTTTATATAAAAAACCCTCGTGAGATTAAAAAAAAATCCCCCACTTACTTTGGTCGGCGATTCGACGACGGGGCTGACCAGAAATCTGGAAATCTTGCGCATCTGTAAAATAGAATTGCGGAAAACATATTTTTTTTTTAAGAAGAAAACAAATAAAAAGGGAAATTTCCACATATAGCTTTGGGGGGGGGGATGTCTGTGGGGGTTA
>JACDQD010000007.1:29310430-29363843 GCA_019843655.1 Lethocerus indicus
AACAAAACAGTAGTAAGTGGTAACGGTAGTAGTAGTAGGTAGGTAGGTACGCAACAACCTTTGAGCGGAAGCTGGCTTGTCAAAAATAAAAAAAAAATACAAATTTCGACTGCAATTCGAAAAAAGAAAAACAAATCAGAAAAAAAGAAATTCTGAGAGCTACAATGACTTTCTTGGAGGTAAATTTGGGCGGAATTTTTTTATAAGTGAAATATTCATTTTAAAAAGGGTACGATCATTAATCAATTTTCAATGTTCTAATCGGGACTGTATACGGAGAGAGTCCAAAAAATACCGATAATAATCGCACACGATTGGCCAATACGGTGGTTTTATTCTGATACAGTTACAGGTGTGAATGAAACCGATTTTTACCCGTAGTACTGCATAACACTGCGGTAAGAACCTGTCGGACGTCAGGGTCCGACCCAAGGCCCGATATCTTCTAGATCATGACCTGTCCGACGACATGACCTACCCACCCGATGTTT
Organism: Lethocerus indicus; assembly: GCA_019843655.1. Classification (NCBI taxonomy): domain Eukaryota; kingdom Metazoa; phylum Arthropoda; class Insecta; order Hemiptera; family Belostomatidae; genus Lethocerus; species Lethocerus indicus. The sequence goes on from JACDQD010000007.1 coordinate 29,310,922, forward strand.
TACCCGATATCCCCCACCCCCAAAAAAAATTAAGTTTTCTTCCAACCGAGGTTCTTCCGACAGTATCGTACAATCCTACAAGAAGTAGGGGGGGGGGGGGGGCGCCGCCCGTTTATTCGACAATTTTTAATCGAAATACTGAAAAATATAATTAGCGTATTAAAACGCTAATAATTACATGAATAATTTACGATTTTCTCCAATTCGAGGAGTCCCAAATCGGTCGACGTTTTGAAATTGCCAATTGCGATAGATTTTTTGCAACAAAAATGACCCCGTCGAGGGGGCTAAAGAATACTTTTTTTGGCTTGCAAAGTTGTAAATAGAGCGAGCGCGGATTTTTACATAATTTCGGAAAATGAAACAACAACAAAATAAATAGATCAACTGCTACAATGTAAATTGCCCCGATTATATAGACTAACAAGACATGTGCTGATGATACAGGTCTACTGTCAACGCTATACAGAGAGAGAGAGAGAGAGAGAGAGAGGCGAGCTCTAACTAAGTGTAAGCCTATAAAGTGTTGTTGTTAACCTCCATCTACTCCCCCAACACCCCTACGATAAAAGTGTAAATAAATTCTGGGCCAACCGTGCTCCGGATGTATGTAAAGTGTTTTGTATGAAATAGGTCGGTAAGCAAGTGTGAACAAAGTGTAATTGTTCTTGTAATCAAGTGTTGAGAGTTTAATAGCGGGGAAATTTTTTTTCAAATCAGCTCTAATTTGCGGTAGGATCGCGTAATACATCCGAGTCTCAAGTGGTGATTCAAGTCCCGGTCAAGACAACCAATATCAATATCAATTTTTTTCTTTTTTTCATTCGCATATACAGGTTTATAATTGCCGAATTTTCGTTACCGGCAATTTTTTTGGATTTAAAATAAAATTCGGCCCACAGAGCTGGTTAAGCTTGGTTCATCTAACAAAAAAAAAATTTTTTTTGACATTCTACAGACTACTGAGGTCTAATTTACAGTAGAAACCGATTCTGGAAAAACGTTAATTTGTTCTCTTATTCTCCCCCGCGCCCCAAAAAAAAGGAAATTCATTTTTCGGAACCAACAATAAATAATATCGGGACCTATTTATTCCTTTATAATTTTCTCATTCTGAATTTGGGGGGGGGGGCGAGGGGGCAAAAACCGACAAGAAGGAGGAAAAAAAAGCAGAGCTGAGGGGGAAATTTCAAAAAAGAAAATTGAACGTAAACGTAGAAAAGCGAAAGGCTCATGCGAAAAAGCTCTCGGCTAGACCGGTTTTTCGGCCGTTCGCCGTCTTCAGTAGCTGCGCGTTGAGTCACTTCTGCCGCTCTGGTCTGTTTGTCGCGCGTCTTGTTATTGTGTTTTTAAAAAAACCTATATATATATATATATATATATATATATATATATATATAAATATATATACACATACATGACAAACAGATAACCCGCCAACTGCACAGTACAAGTGACAGTGACAGTGCAGTGACGCCGAAAAACATCCAAAGTGACTACTGACACCGCTACAGAGTCGGAGAAATGGACAAAATACTATTTTCAATTAAAAGCCACACACTGCAAAACCAAACACTGCGTTTTCAATACCAAAAAAAAACGCCCCTCGTGTATATACTTCAATTAGAGACTCTGTCCAAATATGAAGTTGATTGTATTAAAACTCGAGATAGTAGATAATAATTTAGCGGGCATTTTGAAAACAGAGACAAAAATATTCTACAGCAGGCCGTTTATGTTTGTCGGAAAGAGTTAGTTATACCGTTAACCCTCTGTGGGCCCTCTACAGGTTTATTACAATTGCTGTTTTTTCGTTCCCACAATTTTTTTTGTTCGATTTAAAATAAAAAATTCGGCCCGTGGGGGGGTCAAGCTTAGGAGGTATGTAATTAACTAATTAATAAGTTGGGCCCCGTTTTGTATTTCGAATCGACACTCACTTCGGTCGTCTACACAGCTAGATATGAATAAAAATCCTCGGGGGGAAATATAATTATTCGTAACAGATAACAGAGGAAAAACAAAAAAAAAGATACTGATGCGATAGTGTACGGGGGTGGGGGTGGTTGGTGGTAGTCGTACAAGCCCCTAAAAATTACTAGCCTCAAGACGAAAAAGAAAAGCATCACCTGGTTTCACAACCAGAACGGTATTTTCAACCCTTTACGGACGTTGGAATTAATTGAAATAGGACAAAAAAAACGCGATTAGATCGATTAGCTGCCAAATTATTGGAGGCTGATATCCTCAAAAATAATTATATAGACCCGGATCTAGTGAAAGTCGGTCGGACTCAGAACATGAAATTGTCCGACGGAACTGTTTTTTTTTTCAAAATGGGTCTCGATAAAAATCCTAAAATGTGTCCTTAAAGGGTTGAAAAAAAAAAAAAAAAGGAGGAAAACTAAAGTAGAATATCTGAAGGACTAATAGTAGTAGTAGTAGTAGTAGTATTAAAGAAGTAGTAGATAGCGGAAAGAGAGCCTATATATAATTTGGGTGCACAACAATGCATGTGTACGTGTGTCTCGAATAATCTGTTTGTTTGTTGTTTTTTTTTTTGGTTCGTTCGGTTTTCTGTTTTTGTTTGTTTGTTTGACTATATTTGACTCACCGATCTGTGGCGCCTATGGGCGCTCGTTAACGACGATGACTTGCGCCTGGTCAGCGATCCTTGCCGCACCTGAGACAACCCACACTCACACTCTCATCACAACAGTTTCGTTCCTTATTTCTTTTTTTTTTGTTTTGCTTCTACAATTATTCAATTTCATTTTACTTCCTCACTTTAAAGTGTTTCATGGGCGTTTCGGCAAGAGTTTACTACCCCAAGGGGGAGGGAAAAAGGGGGGTGGGGCGCCAGGGAGCTTAACATACGCGAACGTATATGTGTTACAAACATACCTATTGAAAAGTGGTAAAAAATTTGGTAAAATTGGTAAAAAAACGGGCCGAAATCCCGATATTTCGGGGGGGGGAAGGGGGAATTTTCGGTACAGATGAGACCGAAATGCGGTTTAATTGTTCAAGCCACTTATAAGAAAAAAATTCTTTTTCCAGTAGCATCTATGAGTTAACCATCATTAGCTGTCATTCGTTATTCGTAACGATTTAAGGATCAACAATCAACAATCAACTTCAATAATTAGATTATAAACAACTATATTCATCTCAAAGGGAATAATGAACATTTTGATTCCCCAAACTTGGTTGATGTTTAACGCTGAAAAATGTAATTATAAAATTGTAATTTGACAAGATTTAACAGTAAAAAAAAACATTGGACATTGTTTTTCACACAACGGTAAACAAAAATATTTTGTCTACGACCTTAGGATAGAAAAGGGAATTTTTCTGATTTTTATGTTTAACACGCCCGTCGTTAAACAATGTTATCAAAGTTATCGTGTATTCGTTCACTTTGTCCGAACGCGTAAGGAAACGACATACATACCGATACCGGTATCGGGTATCTTGCACGCACATTCGCACATTCCTCTTGCACATACTTAAAACATGAAGGTGGGGGGAGGGGGGGGGCAAAATTGTGCTAAACCCCCCCGACCGAAGGAGAAAATATTGTATATCGTATTAAATGTATCAACGAATGAAATTAAATTTAGACAATTTCAAATAAGCGATTCCTCCGGCAAAAAGAGAAACTCAAATGAACGTACGCAAGTTATTTAATTCAAGACCGGAATTTAGACCGGAAGGATTTACGAGAAGAAAGCCATCGTTGCAGTAAGAATAAAACTTAATGTAACTGCGCAATCCGCATTTAATTGCTCAATTTTTATCACTACTGGACAAAATTTAAATTACAAAAATTGCGCAAGAGTTACCGATGGTCAGAACTAAGATGAATTATATATTAAATAAGGGCTGTAAGGGACACGGCAAAATGTAATTTTACAAGGGGGTTGTATTGGGGTACCCAAAAGTAATCGACATTTTGACTTTGGAATTCATTTTATTTTGCTAACAAAGAAACTTTAATTATTAATCAAATTGTTGATTACTTTTGGGTACACCTAATATATATATCGTAAGTTTTCAAAAATGAATACAGACAGATAAATTTATAGAAAAGAACCAACACCACAAAGTCGAGGGTTAATTCGAATGTAGAAACCGAAGAACGTTTAACGATGGGTAGGTGGTAAACCCTGTTTATGTAACCAATACAGTTCCCACAAAACCAATAAAACGAAGCCATTATATATAAAATGTGATACCGTCATAAAAATAAGTTATAATAAACAATTGCCTCCAACCCGAATTTCCCTATTCCGTCGGTAAAACAATACTTACCTATTCGAATCCTCAACTGCATTATACAGTAAACAATATTAATATTGCGCATAATATATACATAATGTCGCGATAGTTTTATTTTCCGAATAATATACTTAGAATGACGATAGAAAATAAAAATTGTTGGCGAGTAAAAAAAAGCTGGCGCATTGATGAAAAATTTACCGTTACCGGTTGCTCTAGTCGGACAAACTTTAATCGGACGCATCGGAATCGTAGACCGGTTTATTAAGGAAAAAATAGTTTACCGAAATAGACAATGTACCGAGACAAATAATGTATGTACGGCCTTTCATTTGAGAGCGATATTTGCTTTCCGAACGGGAGCAAATCAACGAAATAAATTGTTCCGGTAGAATTTCCTCAGCCTGTCAATATATCGAACGACAGAATATAAATATTAGAAAGCGTTACCCTGGGTTTTCGTGCAGGACTCGCCGGCGGGTCCAGTACTGGCAGCTTGTTCGGCTGCTCCTTCAGCTGCCTAACGACTTCCTTCAGCAGTTCGGCCAACAGTTCCTCCTGGGAGCTCGCCAACAGCTTCTCGGCAACCTGTATACGGCGGACAGAGAATTGAATCAGCGAATGCACAACACCCGTCACCGCGCATTTCAGTTCGTAAGTTGCAAAATGCAAAAACCTATTTATATATTCATGTACAAAATCGTAGCCTACTGGGGTATATTTGCCGAGTATTTTCGATTCATTTCAATTAAAAAAAAATATCATTCGATTAAAAATTGGTGTGACCAGAGTCATTTTCTGTAAAAATTCTCCCCCCATTTTCTATATATGTATATTTATAAATTTATATATACATGTACATAATCGTATGATAATGGGGAATATTTGCCGAGTGTTTTCGATTCATTTCAATTAAAAAAAATATCTTTCGGTTAAAAATTGATGTGACCGGAGTCATTTTCTGTAGAAATTCTCCCCCCATTTTCTATATATGTATATTTATATATTTATCTATACATACAAGTAATCATAGCCTAATAGGGAATATTTGCAGAGTATTTTCGATTCGATTAAATTTAAATAAATGTCTTTCGGCAAAAATTGTTCAGACCGAGCCGTTTTCTGTAGAAATTCTCCCTCATTTTCTATATATGTATATTTATATAATTATCTATACATACAAATAATCGTAGCCTAATGGGGTATATTTGCAGAGTGTTTTCGATTCGATTAAATTTAAATAAATGTCTTTCGCAAAAATTGTTCAGACCGGAGCCGTTTTCTGTACAAATTCTCCCCATTTTCTATATATGTATATTCATATATTTATCTATACATACAAATAATCGTAGCCTAATGGGGTATATTTGCAGACTGTTTTCGATTCGATTAAATTTAAATAAATGTCTTTAAAAATTGTTCAGACCTTTTCTGTACAAATTCTCCCCAATTTCTATGTATGTATATTCATATATTTATCTATACATACTAAATCGTAGCCTAATGGGGTATATTTGCAGACTGTTTTCGATTCGATTAAATTTAAATAAATGTCTTTCGCAAAAATTGTTCAGACCGTTTTCTGTACAAATTCTCCCCATTTTCTATAAATGTATATTCATATATTTATCTATACATACAAATAATCATAGCCTAATGGGGTATATTTGCAGAGTGTTTTCGATTCGATTAAATTTAAATAAATGTCTTTCGCAAAAATTGTTCAGACCGAGCCGTTTTCTGTACAAATTCTCCCCATTTTCTATATATGTATATTTATATTTATATATACATACATAATCGTATCTAATGGGGTATATTTGCAGAGTGTTTTCGATTCGATTAAATTTAAATAAATGTCTTTCGGCCAAAAATTGTTCAGACCGGAGCCGTTTTCTGTACAAATTCTCCCCCCATTTTCTATATATGTATATTCATATATTTATCTATACATACAAGTAATCATAGCCTAATGGGGTATATTTGCAGAGTGTTTTCGATTCGTTTAAATTTAAATAAATGTCTTTCGGCCAAAAAATTGTTCAGACCGGAGCCGTTTTCTGTACAAATTCTCCCCCCATTTTCTATAAATGTATATTCATATATTTATCTATACATACAAATAATCGTAGCCTAATGGGGTATATTTGCAGAGTGTTTTCGATTCGATTAAATTTAAATAAATGTCTTTCGGCCAAAAAATTGTTCAGACCGGAGCCGTTTTCTGTACAAATTCTCCCCCCATTTTCTATATATGTATATTTATAAATTTATATATACATGTACATAATCGTATGATAATGGGGAATATTTGCCAAGTGTTTTCGATTCATTTCAATTAAAAAAAATATCTTTCGGTTGAAAAATTGATGTGACCGGAGTCATTTTCTGTAGAAATTCTCCCCTCATTTTCTATATATGTATATTTATATAATTATATATACATACATGTAATCATAGCCTAATGGGGTATATTTGCAGAGTGTTTTCGATTCGATTAAATTTAAATAAATGTCTTTCGGCCAAAAAATTGTTCAGACCGGAGCCGTTTTCTGTACAAATTCTCCCCCCATTTTCTATATATGTATATTCATATATTTATCTATACATACAAGTAATCATAGCCTAATGGGGTATATTTGCAGAGTGTTTTCGATTCGTTTAAATTTAAATAAATGTCTTTCGGCCAAAAAATTGTTCAGACCGGAGCCGTTTTCTGTACAAATTCTCCCCCCATTTTCTATATATGTATATTCATATATTTATCTATACATACAAATAATCGTAGCCTAATGGGGTATATTTGCAGAGTGTTTTCGATTCGATTAAATTTAAATAAATGTCTTTCGGCCAAAAAATTGTTCAGACCGTAGCCGTTTTCTGTACAAATTCTCCCCCCATTTTCTATATATGTATGTTTATATATTTATATATACATATAAGTAATCGTAGCCTAATAGGGAATATTTGCAGAGTATTTTCGAATGGTTTAAATTTAAAGAAATGTCTTTCGGCCAAAAAATTGTTCAGACCGTAGCCGTTTTCTGTACAAATTCTCCCCCCATTTTCTATATATGTATGTTTATATATTTATATATACATATAAGTAATCGTAGCCTAATAGGGAATATTTGCAGAGTATTTTCGAATGGTTTAAATTTAAAGAAATGTCTTTCGGCCAAAAAATTGTTCAGACCGTAGCCGTTTTCTGTACAAATTCTCCCCCCATTTTCTATATATGTATATTCATATATTTATCTATACATACAAATAATCGCAGCCTAATGGGGTATATTTGCAGATTGTTTTCGATTCGATTAAATTTAAATAAATGTCTTTCGGCCAAAAAATTGTTCAGACCGGAGCCGTTTTCAGTAGAAATTCTCCCCGCATTTTCTATATATGTATATTCATATATTTATCTATACATACAAATAATCGCAGCCTAATGGGGTATATTTGCAGAATGTTTTCGATTCGATTAAATTTAAATAAATGTCTTTCGGCCAAAAAATTGTTCAGACCGGAGCCGTTTTCTGTAGAAATTCTCCCCGCATTTTCTATATATGTATATTCATATATTTATCTATACATACAAATAATCATAGCCTAATGGGGTATATTTGCAGAGTGTTTTCGATTCGATTAAATTTAAATAAATGTCTTTCGCCAAAAATTGTTCAGACCGGTCGTTTCTGTACAAATTCTCCCCATTTTCTATATATGTATATTCATATATTTATCTATACATACAAATAATCGTAGCCTAATGGGGTATATTTGCAGAGTGTTTTCGATTCGATTAAATTTAAATAAATGTCTTTCGGCCAAAAAATTGTTCAGACCGGAGCCGTTTTCTGTACAAATTCTCCCCCCATTTTCTATATATGTATATTCATATATTTATCTATACATACAAGTAATCATAGCCTAATGGGGTATATTTGCAGAGTGTTTTCGATTCGATTAAATTTAAATAAATGTCTTTCGGTCAAAAAATTGTTCAGACCGGAGCCGTTTTCTGTAGAAATTCTCCCCACATTTTCTATATATGTATATTCAGATATTTATATATACATACAAATAATCGTACCCTAATGGGGTATATTTGCAGAGTGTTTTCGATTCGATTAAATTTAAATAAATGTCTTTCGGTCAAAAAATTGTTCAGACCGGAGCCGTTTTCTGTACAAATTCTCCGCCCATTTTCTATATATGTATATTCATATATTTATCTATACATACAAATAATCATAGCCTAATGGGGTATATTTGCAGAGTGTTTTCGATTCGTTTAAATTTAAATAAATGTCTTTCGGCCAAAAAATTGTTCAGACCGGAGCCGTTTTCTGTACAAATTCTCCCCATTTTCTATATATGTATATTCATATATTTATCTATACATACAAATAATCGTAGCCTAATGGGGTATATTTGCAGACTGTTTTCGATTCGATTAAATTTAAATAAATGTCTTTCGGTCAAAAAATTGTTCAGACCGGAGCCGTTTTCTGTACAAATTCTCCGCCCATTTTCTATATATGTATATTCATATATTTATCTATACATACAAATAATCGTAGCCTAATGGGGTATATTTGCAGAGTGTTTTCGATTCGATTAAATTTAAATAAATGTCTTTCGGTCAAAAAATTGTTCAGACCGGAGCCGTTTTCTGTACAAATTCTCCCCCCATTTTCTATATGTGTATATTCATATATTTATCTATACATACAAATAATCGTAGCCTAATGGGGTATATTTGCAGAGTGTTTTCGATTCGTTTAAATTTAAATAAATGTCTTTCGGTCAAAAAATTGTTCAGACCGGAGCCGTTTTCTGTACAAATTCTCCCCCCATTTTCTATATATGTATATTCATATATTTATCTATACATACAAGTAATCATAGCCTAATGGGGTATATTTGCAGACTGTTTTCGATTCGATTAAATTTAAATAAATGTCTTTCGGTCAAAAATTTGTTCAGACCGGAGCCGTTTTCTGTACAAATTCTCCCCCCATTTTCTATATGTGTATATTCATATATTTATCTATACATACAAATAATCGTAGCCTAATGGGGTATATTTGCAGAGTGTTTTCGATTCGATTAAATTTAAATAAATGTCTTTCGGTCAAAAATTTGTTCAGACCGGAGCCGTTTTCTGTACAAATTCTCCCCCCATTTTCTATATATGTATATTCATATATTTATCTATACATACAAATAATCATAGCCTAATGGGGTATATTTGCAGAGTGTTTTCGATTCGATTAAATTTAAATAAATGTCTTTCGGTCAAAAAATTGTTCAGACCGGAGCCGTTTTCTGTACAAATTCTCCCCCCATTTTCTATATATGTATATTCATATATTTATCTATACATACAAATAATCATAGCCTAATGGGGTATATTTGCAGAGTGTTTTCGATTCGATTAAATTTAAATAAATGTCTTTCGGTCAAAAAATTGTTCAGACCGGAGCCGTTTTCTGTACAAATTCTCCCCCCATTTTCTATATGTGTATATTCATATATTTATCTATACATACAAATAATCATAGCCTAATGGGGTATATTTGCAGAGTATTTTCGATTCGTTTAAATTTAAATAAATGTCTTTCGGTCAAAAAATTGTTCAGACCGGAGCCGTTTTCTGTACAAATTCTCCCCCCATTTTCTATATATGTATATTCATATATTTATCTATACATACAAATAATCATAGCCTAATGGGGTATATTTGCAGAGTGTTTTCGATTCGATTAAATTTAAATAAATGTCTTTCGGTCAAAAAGAATTGTTTTCAGACCCGGAGCCTGCTGTACAAATTCGCGTGATCTTACATTTTGGTATTAATATTTCATTTCTAGGCACGGTTAATATATATATATATATATATATATATAATGATTTCCTCACCAGGTTGTTGGCTATGTCGATGGGTACGACGTCGTCGATGGAGAAGCGGAAGGTGACCGTCTTCTGTTTGCCGGCCTCGAGCTGACACTCGACATTGCCGTCGCTGTAGCTCAACACGCGGAGTTTGGGCCCGCTCGGCCGACTGCGCCTCTTGCCGCTCCGTCTTGTGCCCCCCTCCGATCCCCTGCAAAACAAATTCGGCCGTCGTTAGAGCGAGTTTCAATCGGGGCCGCTTTTTAAAAAAAATACCCCCGTCACTGTACCGCTCTACCGACTGTGGCCAGTGTATAAAACTGGATATCGACGTGTATACGTTACGGCCGAAAGCACGAAATCGACCGATGTACGATCAAGTTTGCGAAACTCAGGTTGCACATTCTCAATTTCATACTCGATACAATATCATTATCTCGATTTTCATTATTTATGACATTCGGAATCGGAAAAACGCTGCAGGATTTCGAGTGTTGTGTCTCAAAGTCTGAACCAAATATTGGTTCGAAATGGAGCAGATCGAAAGAAAGGGGACAAGTCCCTATCCTGGATATATAAAAAAAATCTCTCTCTAGGTTGGAAATTGGGCTAAGGGCTGAGACTCTATGGAATCGCTATGGCAATTTATTTTCACATTTATTATATCCGTTCGTTTTTTCTTGAATATTTAAGCGTTAAAAACCCATCCCCAGGACATAAAAAAAGAATCTCGTAATGGTTTATTAACATTAAAAAATGTTTTAATAACATATACGACGTAGATAAGAGAGGTAAACAATATGGCGTATTCCATAATAGATGTGTAGGGGTCGAGAATAAGGGAAATATCCTTAATTATTTTTTCAACAACCAAACAGGACTTGTAGTGATATGTAGTAGTGAAACTGTATCGAGTCAGTGTTTCGGATCATCATTTTCTTCCGTCCATATCGGATCGGAAAATGCTGTGAAATTCACCCGCCACTTTCGCAAAGTGCCATTTCAAGTGTACACTGTCAATTTCGAGTGATCGTGATCTCGGCCTCATTTCGGGCTTAAACCCGTAACGCATAATTGGGCAAAAAGAAAAAAACTCCGGTGACCTTTCGACACGTCGAAAAACAGAAAAGAAAATAGCGAGCTTTCGGATTAAAAAAAGAAAACAAACTTTCATCGCTCGCCGTATCTATTCTCTAAAATATCGCAGATTTTTCATTTTCAATTCGAAAGGACGGTTAGTAATTTATTTGTAAAAATAAATGTTAATAGAAATAAATAGTCACCCTTCTTGTGAGGTAGTTCCGCTAAGATCTTCTCCACCCTGAAATAATATAATGTGTCAGAATGGTTAAACCATTACTGTGGAAAAATATAATCTCTTTTTCGAAATTTATACAAGAAAAATTGAAGTTCTAAACGTTTATAATTTAAAACGACAACAACAAAAAATGGAAACTGTCTCACACATATGAACTGGAAATAACGGAAACAATAAAATGAACATATTATCACTGATATAACCAAATGTTTTTCCCCGACATCGAAAAATCGGATTTAGAATAATTTTGAAATTACCGGAGAGGTTTCATCGATGACAAAATGACAACTCGGAAAAATAAGAAAATTATTGTTTTTACAGAGTTTTACTTTTTCACTGAGTGGTTTGTTAACACTCAGACCACAAAACAGGTATGTTAAACTTATTGGATTAAGATTTATCCGCCATCTCACGAAAAAAGCTATAATTTTTTGGTAAAATGTCGATAAATTGAAATGTGACCCGAAAGTTACACGGGTCCGTAGAGGGTTAAAATAAATTTTTGGGCGGCAATTGAACTGAAGCTTAAAGTTTCCCCGGTTCGCGAAATGGGTCGTAAAATGCTTTTACTCCGCCATACGGTACCGGCGAAACATTTGGCGATTGGAAAATCAGTGCATCGCTTTATGGGAGAATACATAAAAAAAAAAGAAAAATAAATAAATATTACGGCATAAAAAACTTTATACACATTCCAAAGAGAAAAAAAAAAAAATGGAGAAAAAAATATAAATACCTGGGGCTGATCGAAAACGTTGTCTTGGGCCAACGAGTCGGTGTGATCGGGTACCATCGGCGGTTCGGTGTCGACGATCTGGTTGGCGGTGGCCGCACACTCGGCAGAATGGCGGCGCGCCACCTCGGCGTGTGAACACGCCACGTCCTGATGGGGCAGTACGCCGCCGCTCGGTGCGTCCACCGTGCTTATACTGCGCTGAGCTTTCGCCACCTTCAAAAGAATAAAAGAATACAATTTTTAAAATACCCGTTTTGTGGCCTTCGAGGGGTTGGAATACTGTACGGTTCGTGATGTTTCGCCGGTTTGGTCTTCTGCTAGACCGGTTTCGGCAAAGTGACCAACACCGAATATATTCGATATTGTGCTCAATATCGATCGATAATTACTGACCTGTTGATAGGTCTGTCCCATATCTGGTTGCTGGTAGGTGAAGAGCTGTTGGGTAGGCGCCGGGGACAAGTCCTGGGGTGTCCTCAACGGCTGCAGGGACTGTGAACTGGCCGACAGCTGTATGCTGCCACTGCTGCTAGAAGACATGAACCCTGCTGCTGCTGCTGCTGCTGCTGTTGGGGTATGACAAGCTGGTCGCCGGATATCTGAGATACTTTCCTCTGCGCTCCCTCCGCCTGCTGGATATCCTGCTGGATCTGTGACATCTGAACTTGGGTGGGGGGCTGTATCTGAGTCATAGCGCTCTCGGCCAGCACCTGCTGCTGCTGCTGCTGTTGCTGCAGGTGTATCTGCTGCAGCCTGTGCTGCAAGTCCTGCTGTGTGGCCGCCACCTGCTGGGGCAATGCCTCCTTGCCCATCTGCAGTCCTCCTTCTTGATAGAGCTGCTGTTGCTGCTGCTGCTGCTGCTGAATGTCCGCCTGCTGAATGATCTGTTGGGACTGCAGCTGCCCACCCGCCAATTGCTGCTGCAGGTCCGTCAACTGCATGTGCATCTGCTGCTGCTGCGGTGGGTTCACCTGTGAGATCCTGTGCTGCATACCGTCAGTCTGGATGGTCGGATCGACGTGAATGGTCTGCATCTGGGAGGCCTCGTTTATCGCCGCGTCAGTCTGCGCCATTTGGTACTGATGCTGCATGTCCTGCGCCTGTTGCATGTGCTGGATATACGGCGCTTGGATCTGTGATATCCGATGCTGTATGCTCTCGGGCGGACGCTGCTGCTGCTGCATTTCCTGTTGGAACTGCTGCATGTGCTTCTGGAAGTGGAGGTCCGCCTGCTGCATGAACTGCATGTGCAGTTCGGCCTGAAACTGCTGCATGTCCGAATGCTGTTGGGCCGCCGCCTGCATCTGTTGCTGTTGGAGGTGCTGGAGCTGCGGTGGCTGTATCTGCGATATCCTGTGCTGCATGGCTTCTATCTGCTGCACGTGCTGCTGCATCTCCGGCTGCTGGATCTGCTGCATCATCGGCGGTTGCACCTGAGAGACTCTGTGCTGTATTTCAGGCTGCTGGATATTCTGCATCTGTGGTTGCTGTATTTGGACCATGTGCTGGGAATCGATGACGTGCTGCATCTGAGCAGTCTGGAGCTGCTGCGGCATGAGGTGCGCCGCCGCACTGTCCGAGGTAGTGTCCGTCTGTTGCCGTTGCAACTGCGGAGGCTGAACTTGAGATATACGATGCTGCATAGTATCAGTTTGCATCTGGTGCTGCATCTCGAGTGTCTGTTGCATTTGGGGCATTCTCTGTTGAATGTTGTCGGGCTGTAGTTGAGGATGCTGGATGTACTCGGGCTGTTGAATGCTCACCATGTCAGTGCGCTGTTGCATATGTTGCAGCTGCTGCTGCATGTCCTGGGTCTGAGTCTGGTGATGGAGCTGCTGCTGGATGTCCTGCTGCTGGAGATGGGACAGCTGCGGGGGTTGGACCTGAGACACCCTGTGCATCATACTATCGGTGAGAATTTGCTGGTGCATTTCCTGCTGCTGTTGCACGTGTTGCATTTGTGGAGGTTGAACGGTCGACACACGATGCTGCAATGTATCCGTCTGCATTTGCTGCTGCATTTCACTTTGGATCTGTTGCATCTGAGGAGGCTGGACTGTGGAAACTCTGTGCTGTAAATTTTCTGCCTGCATTTTCTGCTGAATATCAGACTGGATCTGCTGAATTTGAGGAGGCTGAACTGTGGAAACTCTGTGCTGCATCATAGTTTCCGACGGAATCTGCTGCTGCTGCAAATCGGGCTGCAAATGCTGAAGCTGAGGGGCGTGCACTATCGAGACTCTGTGCTGCATATTGTCGACTTGCTGCTGTTGAATGTCCGGCTGGATAGGCTGCATCTGCGGAGGCTGCACAGTGGAAACTCTGTGCTGCATCCCTTCTGGCTGAATCTGCTGCTGGACATCTGGCTGCATCTGCTGCAACTGCGGGGGGGCCTGCACCTGAGAAACCCTGTGCTGCATGGTCTCCATTTGAATCTGTTGCTGGATATCGTGTTGAATGTGCTGCATTTGAGGGGGCTGGACTTGGGAAACTCGGTGCTGCATCGATTCTGACTGGATCTGCTGCTGGATGTCGTGCGTGATCTTTTGCATCTGCGGCTGAACTTGCGACATCCTGTGCTGCATAGGATCGGGTTGAATCTGTTGCTGGATCTCAGCCGGAGCGTGCTGCTGCATCTGTGGAGGCTGGACCTGAGAGACCCTGTGCTGCATGGGCTCTGGTATCATGGCTGGTGGCTGCTGCTGCTGCATGTCCTGGTGCTGCTGCACCCTGTGCTGCATGTCGGGTTGTTGCAGGTGCTGAACTTGTGGAGGCTGTACTTGGGAAACCCTGTGCTGCATCATTTCTGAATGTATTTGCTGCTGGATATCGCCCTGAATGTGCATCTGTAGAGGGGGCTGGCTCTGGGACACCCTCGGCTGCACCTGTTCCATTATCTGGGGCTGGATTTCCGGCTGCTGTAAGTGCTGCATCTGAGGCGGCTGCACCTGAGAGATCCTCTGCTGGTCGGGTTGCAGCTGAGAGCTGTCGGGCTGTTGCAGGTGCTGAAGCTGCGGAGACTGAATCTGAGACACCCTGTGCTGTAGCCCCTCTGCCTGTAGCTGTTGCTGCAACTCCGACTGCAGTTGTTGGACGGGAGGCTGTTGAACCTGCGACACTCTATGCTGAATACTGTCCTGGACCTGGTGCTGGATATCCGCCGGCACTTGCTGGATCCTGTGCTGCTGCTGGAGGGTCTCACTAGTCATCTGCTGTATCTGCGGTGATTGTACTTGGGACACCCGATGCTGCATAGCATCATTCTGAATCTGCTGGAGGATGTCCGGTTGCTGCATCATCTGCGGGGGCTGAATTTGCTGTACCTCAGAGATTTGCTGCACTTGTTGCGGTTGGGGTACACTTTGAATGTGCTGTAGGTCAGAAGGCTGCTGAATCTGAGAAATGGGATGCTGGATAGTCTCGGGCTGCAACTGTTGCTGCATGTCGGGAGGCTGTATCTGCTGTGTGTCTGGCTGTTGCTGCTGCAGCTGCGGCGGCTGAATCTGGGACACACGATGCTGCATGGCATCGCCCTGGATCTGCTGGATATGTTGAGGCAACTGGTGTATACTCTCCTGGTGTTGGATGTCCTGAAGGTGCTGGAGCTGGGAGGCCTGAGCCTGCTGCACCTCCGGCTGCTGGTGGATCTGCTGCAGTTGAGGTGGCTGTACTTGAGAGACGCGATGCTGCATACCCTCCGACTGGAGCTGCTGTTGCTGGGGGGGCTGGACCTGGGACACCCGGTGCTGCATTTCGGACTGAGGGTCCTGCTGGAGAAGCTGTGGCTGCTGGGGTACCTGCACAGTGGATATCCTATGCTGCATGGCGCTGTCCAGCTGTATACCCAGGTCGGGCTGGTGCTGAATGTGCTGCAGCTGCTGAGGCTGTATCTGGGTCAAGACATGGATGCCGTCCGACTGCATCTGCTGCATGTCTGGCTGGAGTTGCTCCGAGTGTTGCTGCTGCTGCTGCAGCTGCTGCGGTATCAAGTGCTGAACACCATCGAGCTGTATCTGCTGCTGATGGTGTTCGAAATCTGGGGGTAGGGAATACTCTTGGACGGGAGGGGTCTGTATCTGCGACTGTAGAATGGCCTGTATGTCGGGTGGCTGCTGCTGCTGCTGCTGAGCGGGCAGTTGTAGGGCTGGCGGCTGCACTTGTGACAGCCTGTGCTGCTGCACAGAAGCGTCGGCCTGCAGCTGGTGATAGTGCATCTCGTGCTGATGCTGCATCTGTAACTGAGATTCTTGTACCTGTTGAGAGGCGAGATGCTGTACGATGACCTGGCCTTCCGGGACCGGCGCCATCGCGCTCATCTGCTGCTCCTGCGGCTGCAGCTGGCTCATCTGCGGAGGCTGCACCTCGGACACCCTGTGCTCGGGGGGCACCTGCTGCATTTGTGACTGCATCTGGGATAGCCTTAATTGGGCCATATCCTGCTGCGCCTGGGTGTACTGCAGGTTGTCGAGGTGTTGCTGCTGCTGTTGTTGCATGTCCATGTGTGGAATCATCGGTGAATTGAGCATCGAGTCAGGCTGTATTTCTATGGGCAGGAAACACACATCGGGCGGAACGTTGATCTGCACCTGAGAGCTCTGCTCTTGCATCTGCGGCACAGCAGTAGATGCCATCTGCTGAAGCTGAAAATAACGGTTTAAATTGTTAAAATCCGACATAAAACATAAGCTAAATTGAAAAAAAATTAACACAACTAATTTACCTGTTGCTGCAGTGCGATATCGCTTTGTGACGAAGCGGAGATTTCATCTTCTGTAAATTAAAATTGTTAAATCCGATTATTTTATTATTAAGCTATTTTGTTTTCTGGAAAACAAACTGAAATCGACAAAATTACCTTTGGCGTCTTCTTCCTGTCGTTTCCGATCTTCTCTCGCTTTGTTAAGCGCAGAAATTTGTGCAAGGAGCATTTTTTCAACCGAACGCGAATCTTCATCCGGAATAATGCCGGAATTCGCCTGACAAACAAAAACGATGTATAATTAGTGTTCCACTATAGGGAAATCCGAGGAGACAAGTTATTTAGGAGAAATTATAAACAGAATAATAATGTTACCATTTCCTTTGCAACTTCTTCGGCGTTGTCAGTCTCCATATCGAAATCGAATTGTATGGCTTCATTTTCCTTATGCTTATTACTCCTTTTCTTTGGATCGAGTACACGGAGTCTGAACTCTAATTTTGTAGTAGTCGAAGCGATCGCTTCTTCTCTAGACACTAACTCTAATTTTAGGCCGACGTCATCGGCGAAAAATACGTGGTTCAATAAATCTTTTATACTAGGCCTAAACAGAAAATGGGATTTTCTTAGAACATAAATGTACGATAATACTTTTAAGAATTTATACCTGTTTTTTCAATTCCAATACCGATATTAATCCTGACAATATATCATACTTTTACTATTTTATGTCTAGAAAAAAATATAATATAAATGAATGTTACCTATCTTCTCTTTTCAGTCTTGTACAGTGCTCAATTATTTCACGAACTTCAGGATTTTCAACCTTATCGAAACTCTGCGGTTTAACTCCCTGAATTAAACAGACAAATAAATGGCAAATGAAATTTTAAAAATTAAATTTACGTCAAATTGTTTAAGTTCAAAATGGAAATAAATAGACCAAACACGATGGCCGCTTACACTGATAACTTTCTTGTATATCTGAGCGGGTCCCGTACACTCCGAATACGGGTACTCGGATGTCGCCATTTCGAGCATGCACATCCCAAACGCGTAAACGTCGACATTCTCATCGTAATGTTCGTCGTACATTTCGGGCGCCATAAATTCGGGCGTTCCTGTAAAATATTTTTATTTTCAACCACTTATAATCGGTGAATCAAAATCAAAAATCGATTATTTCTTTTTTCGCCAACTATATAACGAAATGAAGCTATCGTGTGGACTCTCATAAGTAAGTCTGGTAAGTTTGGGGTCTAAATTTCAATTCTCATAAAGACACTGATCGTTGATTCAGTCAGAATAAGTTCGTTATCGAATTTTCTGTCGGTTTAAAATTGAATTTAACGCTAAACGGACTCAAAAAGTTAGCAGTACTATAGTTTTCCGTTTCGTCTTCGTTCGATCGGTTTCCGCCGCCATCTGCAGTACTCGTTGTATAATAGTGGAGGCGCAAAAACTTCTCAAGTTGGAGAAACTTTTCACTTTTCGAAGATTTCGTGTGTTTCGTCTCTCTCGCGGTTTGGTCTTTTGCTAGACCGGTTTTCGGCCGCCATCTTCAGTAGCGCTGTGTCGGTCACTTTGGCACTTTGCGAAACCGGTCTAGCAAAAGACCAGACCGGCGAGAGGAGACAGAATCTTCGGTATTCCAACCCCTCGCAGACCACAAAACAGATATGTTTTGATAACTTTTTTATCGGTTTGAAATTTTGTTCGTACATATGTATTTATAATAAACTAAACATTGAATAGGACCTGGGTTAGACCCAGATTTTTTTCCCCGAGTTACGATCAAAGTGTTTTTGCCCTTTTCTCCAAGTATTGTCCGGTTCCGACATTTCAGAACTCCTGCAGGAGGAGAAAAATCAATTCGGGGGGGTCCTCTAGGTACCCAAAGGTGGGGTTCCGTTAATGCTCTTATGATTGACTTATTATTCGCGTATTACCAGGAAACCATCCGCTAATAATCGTAAAAATGTTATTTTCCTTCCGACATATCGTGTATTTTAATTGATGTTCGATCGTGCGGTTACCTATGACGGATTTGGCGAAAGAACGATTCTTCAGCGTCGCCAAACCGAGATCGCCGATTTTGACACTTCCGGTCGTGCCGGTGATGAAAATGTTATCGCACTTGAGGTCCCTGTGTATGATCGGTGGCTGTCGCGAATGTAGGAACAATAAACCTTTCAGAATCTGCCGGCACCACGACTTCAGAACCTTAGGGTTGATCTTCTTGAATCGGCGAAGATAACTGAGGGTAAATTTCAAATTTCTATTATTATTCAACAGTTGCGGGGGGGGTGGGGGAGAGCGGTCGCTTTTAAAGTTACAGATATCAATTTCAGACAAACATCATTAATATATTTCAGAAAACTTTTGGACACCCTGGTGATATGAACTAAAAGAAATTTATACAGAAAAGGCGGAGGAAGAGTATTCTAGGAATATTAATCCCTGCAGTTTACGGGGAAAAGAAAAATTTAAATTTTTCTGTTCTATTCCACTTCTAAAGTACATAAAAAAAAAAAAGAGCTTTAGCTGCAACTCTGGTAATACCGCCAGTAATGTCGACATCGGACCATGCACATGATTGATGAACGTTAAAAAAAAAATAATATCGTAAATTTGGAATACTCACGTCTTAAGGGTTCCAGAAGTCATTAGCTCAGTGACTAGAACAATATATTTGCGCTTTGTTAACGTAACCTCCCAATAGTCGTAGAAGCGTACAATGTTCGGATGGTTCAAACCTTTCAACATTTCCGCCTCTTCGCGGAACCTCTGCCTCTCGCTCTTGTTCAGTTTCTTTTCCTGCGCACAACAGAAATTTCCATTTCTGAAGACGACGTATACACTTATATACAGCATCGAATTCATATTCGTTAACAAATCGACAGGATTTGATCGGAGAAACGCGAGAAGATATACGTAAGTTGGCCATCTTTAACAGTGATGAATTATTTTTGTATTACAAATACTCGATTGTTCTTTTCCAATCACCAATTCCGAAATTGACTGCGTTAATTTTTCAAGTAACAAAATATATTAATAAATTCCCGTGTATTAATCACCGCGTTTCCTATCCTATGCGTTAAAATTTGAAAATTCACTTATTTATACCGATTAGAAAATAATTACCTGCAGTTCGCACCATGCTACAGCGACTCCAGTCTGAGTATCAAGTCCTTTATAGACAGTCTTAAAACTTCCACGCCCGATTTCCTCTTCAAATTTAAGGAACCTATACAAAGTGAAAAACAGAAACATATAATAATCGGCAATTTTTGAAGATCACAGTTTATTTATATTAACATTATATGTTGTTTTTTTGGCCGTGGCCTGCTTATGCTTCGGTCAGCTTAAGATATGTTACCAACACTAAAGTCATACCGGTATTTGGGTTACGAAGGGGTGTACACGGACGGTGGCCGAGCCACCCCGATGTCCCGATATAGTAATACTCGTTAAAAAATAATAACAATAATACTATTCCGCACATTCAAATGTTAACTTAAATAGCGCTCTTATATCGTATACGAGTATAAATAAATATAGAAAAAATGTACTTTTTTATCGACACGCTATAATAACAATAATGTCGGAGAACAAAAATTTAACAATTCTTAAAAGGGAAAAAAAAGAAAATACAATTCCAATTACGTACGTATAAGGAAAAGAGTTTATCTTTCATTTTATTCATTCGTTAAGATTCAACGCGCTTTTTGTTGTCGAATATTTTCTGATAATTCGTTTAAGTCCGGTCTTTTTCGGGACACTGAGATCCTCGACTAGTTTTGTAAATTTTCATCCGTCAACCTCGTTCTATATATATTGATTTTATGAAATTCATTCTCGAAAATGTTTGTTCGCCTAAATAGGCGTTTGAAAAAATACAAATCGTCGATTCTGCAAAATTTCATAAATTGGGAAATTTGTTTTCCGGTAGATTCGAATAAAACGCGATTAAATTATTTTTATATACATCAAAAATCGATTAACTCTAGTTGTAAATTGTCCGGCGCTTTTACAATATCAAATTTTAATCGGTTTTCAAATATTAATATGTCCGTTTCTCTTTTGCATAGAAATCTTGAAACCGATGACGAAAATTTTCATCCAGTACTTTTAGTGACTCGATAAAAATATTCGAAGGACACTGTTTGTCGTTTTCGGTTAAAAACGATTTCAAAGTAGGAAAATGACAATAATTCAAGTTGAGTTTCCCCCCTATGCTTGTAGTTAGCGAGCATTTTTTGTCACCGGCCAGATTTGGGCCGCACAAAAAGTCGTTACAGTCGTGACAATGGAAAGAGTGAAATATTGTAGTGGGATTAATAAATACCTTCCGTCCGGTGAAACGCCGACGGCCTTCTCTTCGTCGTCTTCCTGCGGGGCGAGATCGCCCGAAGGGTCGTCCGTCTGGTCGTGGGAGGGTTGTTCGGGGGCGGCGGGTGCGTTGATCTGCGGCGGCTGCGGCTGCGGCTGCGGCGCGGCGGCTGTTGGTCTTCGCCGGTCGGGGGCGGTCCTAGCGGGGGCGGCGCCGCCTCCTCCTCCTCCCGGGGAGGGCTCTTGGCCGGAGGCGACTGGGGGGCGGACTCCACTGCCGGCGGGGGTGCGCCCTGATCGCCTCCGCCCCCGCCCCCCCCTCCGCCTCCCTCCCCCTCCGCCGCCCCCGCTCTTTTTACCCCGACCACCGCACACTCGTGATAACGACACCTTCAACCACCACACACACACACGCACACATATATATATTAAAACGGCGGAAAATACATTAGACATTACATGTAAACCCAATTTTGGACCGAAAAACCGCATTTTTTCATCCAAAAATGCCATTTTTCGGCAAAAAAAACCGCGTTTTTGAGCCGATTTTGACCTAAAAACCCCATTTTTGGCCCGAAAAACCGTATGTTTGGTCCAATTTTGCGTCTAAAAATGCCATTTTTCGGCAAAAAAACCGCGTTTTTGAGCCGATTTTGCGCCTAAAAACCCCATTTTGGGCCTAAAAACCGCATTTTTGAGCCGATTCAGTGCCTACAAAACCCATTTTTGAACAGAAAACCGGATTTTTGCGTTTAAAAAAGGGATAATTTATAAAAACGTCGGGCACTAACGGTCTTCAGGAGAAAGCGCCCCAATGTCTTCAGCCGCCCCAAAAGCCGGTCTTCGTCCGAAGAAGGTGGAATTGGAAACGGATCCTCTCTTTTTATTATTATTATGAGCTTTTTACCGAACGACGAGACAATAAATTCGTGAAAGTATCGCGCGAATTGAAGACAAAGCGATCGAAGGAAAACGTCCGAGAATTAGCGTAATGCGGCACCGGACTTTCGGGACGACCCAATAAATAAATATAAAGTAGATATTTTTTTTTACTTTACGCACTAAATTGGCCAGATTCAATAAGAGAATTGAACGCTATCGTCTTTATTCCGTTCAACGCAAAAAGGAGGCGGCGGCCATTTTCTGTTTTCGAAGGAAAATGGCAGCCAACAGAAAATTTACTACAAAAAAAGATGTTAAAAGCGAGTTATTTTTCGAAAAATATTAAAACCCGGCAGAAACGAGTGGCTCGTAATAAAAAAAAATAACGAATTCGTTCTATTTACTTTTCTTATCAAATTTACTATTCCCCTTTATTATTGTTATAAAGCACGTTCTTAAACGTGGCCATATGCATACAATGATTGCTAATACGGTAATAGGGAAAAATTACAATAAAAAAAAAAAAATAGCGTCAATTATTAAAAGTTAATAATTATAAGTTAAATTTGCCCCAATTCAGTACGCAAGTATCAAAAATGTAGTTGCTCTACCGCATCGACAGTTTTCTTCATAATTCGATTCGTCATTTACTTTCGATCGGTTCCAAAAAAAAAAAATCAGTTTCATTTTTAACAGCTCAAAACGATTCGAAAACAGTTATAATGGACAGAATTTAAATAAAGTTAGCGTCACAAATTATTACTGTAACCAAATTGAAACCTACCGGACCGGCCATTTCGCCGGCCCTACACATAATAAATAAATATTTTAAATTCACTACTGTAAATGAACTGTATAAATACTGTACATTATATATACATAATATATATATAATGTACTGTATGTATTTTTATAGAAAATAAACTCCAACAATACGATTTCTAAACAATATGCTCTCCGGCACTGTACAAATTTCTACACAAAGAATTGAGTAAATCTACAAATTTTCCAATATAAACGGGCAATTTACTAATTAAAGTCAATTGTACTCTCAAAGAAAAAAATTAATTTCAAACTTTCATTACATTCTAAATTTACCAACCTTCAAGAAAATTTAAAATCTCATAAGGGTATATTGGCGGGGAGGATATATATTTTATAATATATAGATGAAAAAAACCTACATTACAGACAGTTATTATACGAAATGTACGACAGAAAACTAAGTACTAGATACACTGAAAGGGGGTAATTTAGACGAGGGGATATTTCTATATACTTTAGATAATAAATAAATTTCTAGATACTCTTTCTCTGTACTCGCCCGACTCTGAAAAACAATGTAATTTTAAACATGTTAATTTGTTTCAACAAACAATTGTCAATAAGTGGTAATGTACAATAGGCAAGCAAACCGTGTTATATACTTTATATATATATATATATATATATATATATATATATATATATATATATATATATATATATATACAGAGTGTTGCATATATATTTGATTCGGTGGGTCAAATAACATCAATGTGTTATGTTAATCGTAATTTTTTTTAAATTAAATCGAATATGCTACATATTAAATAATCGTTTCGAAATTTAAAAAAGTTGAAAAATAAAACATGCAACACCCTGCGTAGATTATGTCATATATAACTCGGATAAAAAAAAAATAAATAAAACCAAACCAACTCTAATTACACAAATATATATATATATATATATATATATATATATATATATATATATGAAATTTGCAAATATTTTTGAAAAACTTACTAAGTCACTTACTGATTTCAAAATAAACTGTAAAAGTAAATATTTTTTTTTGGGTAAAATTGTAAGGAAAAAACCAAAAACCCGACTAGTAGTCGTCCACTTCAAATATAACGACGGCGCACGTTTTTGAATTCCGCTAATAATTACGTGTCATTCTGAAATGTGTAAATGACTTAATGTATATGCGGTTTAATGTATGCGTGTGAGTTGTTTTTTTTTTTATACATATGTACACTGGGCAGAAGCAAATAGACACATATACGTTTCGTGCATTGCAGACAATTTTCAATTTACCTTTCGAAAAGGAACCGTTTTTTTTTTCCTTTCAAATCTTTCATCAAATGCGGACCAAAACTGTCGTCTTCAGTTCAATTACGAGCATAATAAGGCAACGCAAAAATCATATATAGATCGGCATATTCTATCAATTAATGTTCTGACACTAATATTTAGTGTTTTAACATTCTTTATATCGTTTAAATGGACATCATTTCATACATATATCTGCGAATATAATTTGATTGACACTCGGTGAAGTGAATTTTACTTTTTACCAATTTTTAAAATATTATTTTAAAACGGTGTCTAATTACTTCTGTCGACCCTCCCCTACGTGCGATGACCGGCCCTATTAATTTCATCAAACCGATTTTCTATAAAAACTCTGGAAAAAGGTGCAGAAATTGATTGGTATATATATATATATATATATATTTCTTTTTTTCATTACACATTCGAGTTACCGACCGAAATACGTACGGGAATTTAGTAATCAAAATTTCAAAATCTATTCAAATTATCGAAGACACAGTTTTGACACAATCGGAGTGAGAAAGTCGATTAAACATTTTAGTGCCGGGGGGGGGGGGGGGTTTTTTAAAAATCCGGATTGTGCCTACATTTATATGCGAGAAATGCACTTTTGCATCTCAACGTGTTGAAGAGGGCACACGGCTAATTGTGCGGGTCGTTTACGATTATTTGAAAGAAAAATTTGCAATTACGAGAGGAAACTCTGAATGCATTATGAACGAGAGCGTTGCGAATTGACGATCGCGACCGAAAAGAGCGAAACGGTTCACCGAAGTGCGCGAACTAAAACGGTTAAATTTGATTCTCCACCGTAGAAGATTATTTAAGTTTATCTAAGTTAGTCTAAACTCGGGGGATGAGAGACTTTTGACCGACTGTTACAAAAAAAAAAGTTTTTTTACGATATTTGTCGATTCCGTACACAGGATTTTATCAATAAGAACGTTTCAAAAATTGGTAAATACCTTGAGCGTGATGTGTTTCCTTCTGCTTAAACATGACAATAAATCGATAATTTAAACAGGCGAGAGGTTATTCGCAGATTCGCGCTCAGGGACAATTCGCAACGTACCCGATATAAATTTAATTGAACTCGTTTCGTTTATTCCACGGAACCGATCTTATTCGACTTCGCAGCCAAACCAGTACGACTACGGGTTTTTCTACGCATGTAAATTCTTCGGGGGAGAAAAATAATTCATCGCGGTACACAAACTGAAGGGAAATAAAATGAAACATTGCTAAAAAAAAAAAAAAAAATCAGCTGATATTTACATCAGCTGTTTCAATTCAATTTAAACTAAAAAAAAAAACTGACAGATTTATGTTCATTATGTGGCTGACTTCCAGTTTTCAAGAGCTCCAAGCCGAGAGGTTACATCGGGGTTATATTTGGTTGGGACGGGCCTAATATTTGTACAAAGTTCTTCGCATATTAACTGCTTCATTTTAATGCCTTTCCACAAAAATATTTAAAGGAAAACGTCTCAATTATTGAGTTCAATAACGAGCATTCAATTCAAATTTACTAATTTAGCCACCCAGTCCCGGTCGGGTTATAAAAAGTTTATTTAAATTTCTATAGAATTATCTTTTCAAATCGATTCTCCGACTGGAATTCTGTTCGGTAAATACCTTAGAAAAGTGTAATATTTAAAGGGCCAAATTTCCGAATACACAAGGCAACATGCCTCGATACAATAATTCAAGTTTATATATTTAAAAGGTATAATTATAATTGAAGTAATCGGGAGCTCAAATAGAGCATTCTGAGTGATAAATAAATCAATTATCGGTAGTTTAGGCCTGGTTAAGTTATATAAAATACAACTAATATTACAGTTTACACTAATATTACATAAATTTAAAACTCCCAGTGTTCGGCCACTTTCCCAGTTCCGTATGATCGATTACGAATATGTGTTTTAACTGCGATTTCAACCCCGATATATTAAATATACGTCGCGATAGAAATGAAAACGAAAATGTTTAATTTTCGTCCTAGAAATAATTTCTGCACCCCGATTCCAGGATTCGTTTTTCTCTCCAACGCATTTGTTTATTTACAACAACGCAATAGACAAATAAGTGTACGGCGAAAAATAATAAAGCGAATGCAGCGACGTGCCGGCACTGTACGCACGAATATATGTGTAAAATTAGGCAACAGAGTCGAACATCGCCCAATCATGCAATATTTTCGAAGACGGTCCGTTTCGTACAATTTTTCGACCCGCTGTACGATTTCGCTTTTTCTCTTTCGAAGCCTTTTTGCAGCGTGTATAACTTTTTTTTTTTTTCAAGTCGATAAAGGCTAAATACAAATGTGCCAAAATGCTGTAGAATGAGATGGAGAACGGTACCGTTTCGGTTTGAGACCGGTAGAAGAGACGATTGATTACCGTCATCGCGATTTGTCAAGTTAGAAAAACGAACTCTGTTTACCGCAGATGCATCTGCGAGGAAATTCATTTATAAGTCGCATATCCGGTGAGCGTGCAGTGCGTTCGAACCGATGATTCGAAACGACGACACAACATCGTTCAGTTCGAAGTCCAACGAACACTTTTCCGTTGGCCGGGCGCAAGCGAAAAAAAATCGCCAAATAATGTCGAATTCCGCCAAATTTCTTACAAGGGGAATGTTCGTTCGGGGCCCAATGTGCTCTATTCACTGAATTCATTCAAAACAAAGCACGTTGTTAAAAAAAGAGATGAAAATTTCGGATTTAGCTAGAACTGAAAAAGATGCAGTTTCTTTTTTAGGTAGCAAAGAATGCGACATGCGATCAGAATCATGAAATGAAACTGTCTTTTTGGGACGGAGTACGTTTGGGGCGGTGCAATCTCACACCGAACACGCCGCACGAAGAAGAGCAACGCGGAACGCGGTTCGAATTGATTTTTCCAACATCTCCGAGATTTATTTACGGCCGGAGCGAAGAGATAACTTGGCTTACAGGCGACATTTGCGCCCGGCTAACGGAAAAAAATTTACCGAATACACTGCACACAACTGGATACAACTTCCGAATAGAAATCCGGTAAACAAACAACGTCCTTCTAACTCGACAATGTTACGGCACGAAATTCGCGAGGTACGAAAAGGCGCCACAGCGGTAGGCGACCATCGAACTTACGGATCGTGCACCGGAAGAGAAACATCGTTTTCCGGATCGCACACCGAAACAGCACCGACTGAGAAGACAAGAGACAGAGAAGGAGAGAGAGAAAGAGAGAGAGAGAGAGAGCGGTGAGAGTAAAGTAAAAGCAGGGCTATATTCCGTGTCCGGAACATACATGTCAATAAGAGATAAATAAGCGTTTGCGACAAATATGAATCGATTACTTACAGAGACAGGGAACAAACTTTAGCACAACTGACGTACGTTAACGCCTAATATTAAATATACAGGTACAGGGTCATAAAAATGCGCATTCGATTAATTCAAAGAATCGGATTTTCCAACTTTCTTTTTCTTTTTTTTCAGATCAAAACCACTGTAAGATTAAGTTTTTTTTTTTAATTTTTTTTTAAATCGTAAACCCTGACCTTCGACACTTTATGGACATCGTCAGCGATCCTCTTATGGCCGATTGTAACCTAGAAAAAGAAAGAAAATGGCACAGGGGAAAAAACAAAACGAAAACAAAATCAGTGACAACACAACACTCCGAGTCGGAACATTTTTTCTGTTTTCAATACGCACGAAGCGAAAAGAGCGGATGATGATTTTAGACGGAAAAAATGCAAAATGTAAAGCGATCGCTGAAATTTTCTGTTGAAATATAAGAATTCGGACACGGCGATGACATTTACTATAGATATACTAACTTTTGATTTTTTAAAAACAAGAAAATAGCTTCCTTCATTTTAATTATTTAATATTTCATTCGGAATTAAATATTACTGTCGATAATAAATTCAATTACAATGTAAAAGCAACTGTGAACAAAATATGTTTGTATTTCCCCTCCCCTTAAACGGCTCTTAAAATAACTTTTGTCACCTTCAAATTTCCGCAGTATAATTGATTATCCAAGATAATAAATTAAATACGGAGTTGGATGAGTGTGTACAGTTAATTCTGTACTGTCGATGGCTGATCACCGAACTATGACGTCGTGTCCCAAATTCAAATATTCCGACGTCGATTTCAATTAGTCGCAATCGATACTGTAATAATGAACTGCCCGGGTCTCTCCCGTGTCAGCCTATTTCCGGGTTGGTTCGCCTAACGGCAATTTACCTTTTTCTCTACGGACGAAGATTGCCCCCCAAGGCCCGAATTGCCAGATCCCGTCTTGAGGAGGGGTCTCGTACGTGGTGGTTTAGGCGATCTCTGCTGGCTGCCCGTGCTCGGATCTCTGCTCTCGGAGACACTAACGCGAGTGCTGAAAAAGAAAAATGAAAAAAAAAACGTTAAGTTCATAATTATCGGATACGACGAAAAAACGAGAGAAAACAATTTTAACGTTGTCGACGTCCTCGACTTACAACTGTACACGGTTTGAACAAGGCGCCGTTGAAACTGCTATTTATAACTGTCATCAAACAGAATGAATGAGTCACAACAACTTACATTGAATATCACTACTAATGTCCGTAAAGAAACTTTGATTGTTCCCGTTTTTTTAAACTTTCAACAGTAATAAAAAATGCGCGAGAATCGATAAAACTGCCAATCTCAACAAGCGTTTTATATATAATCGGGAAGAAACAAAAAAAAAAGGAAAAGTGTAGTAGATAATCGACCGATTCTGAACAAGAGGGATATTTAAATGAAACAGACGGAATAAAAATTCAAACTTTTGTGCAATTTCGATAAAACCGAACACGGGTATTTATAAAAACAAAAATAAAAATGACGCAATCATAGATTGAAATAAAAGTGTATAAAGAAACAGTAATAAATATAAGAATAAATCATAACATAACCTATAACCTATTGCATAGCATAATAATAACGAGCCACTTTAATTAATGAAATTAATACCAATTTCGTTAGTTTTTGGAGTTCACAAAGTAGATTTAAAAATGTGCCAAAGGAACGCACTTATTACTACAAAGTAATAAAAAAAGTTAATAGAATTCACTGCCGAAATTCAACGTATATCAGTAGGACGACCGAAAATAAATTATAACCTATTTTCAAGTCCAAAACGCTACAGGAATAAATTACGAATAACTGTATAAATGTTTTCTACATTGTTAATGTTTTATACAGATTTTAAAGTACAAATAGAGAATCGGCCGCATTGCAATCGTCTAAATTCATTTTCCGATATGCGATTCGCTGTGGCGTTTATTTTTTTATTCCCCTATAAAATATGTCAATTACCGTTAGTTCGTTACGACGTATTGATTTATACCGGCTCGATCGAATCAACTGCGAAACCGCAAGAACGGATTACAAAATTGACCCGGAACAATACCGAAATAAACGATAATTTAATTTTCCATACTATTGTATTCTTATTACGTTTTTTTTCTATTATCTTTACTCATTGAAATAATCTAAAACAAAATAACGAACCGGACACCAAAAAAGTATACAAAGGAAACTAAATGCAGAAATTTAAAAAAACAGAAATTACGATATTAAAAATTACAAATTATTCCATCCAGAAATCATAAGTAATTATACTGTATTGCATAATGATATTTTACAAACTGATATTTATACTATTAATAAAAGGAAATTTGTTAACAAATTTTTAACGAAAAATTAATTTAATGGGCATTATTTCAAGATATAATTTACTATAAGAAAAAAAAATAGAAAAATTTCCTGCCGCCAGACAGAAAGGTTACAAACCGTGCGAAGAAGGTTACAAATCTAGGATAGAGAAAATTGAAAACAGTTTACCGTTTACGTCCAATTTACGGGTTTACAGGTCTCGAAGCGGGGAACAGTGTGAAATTGTAACCGTTTTAAAAAAAAAAAAAGAATAAAAGAAATAAAACGCCGAAAAAATGACGTCCTCTCTATTAGCCGCTCACTCGACACTAACTAATGAATCAATTACACGGGAATGTCAAGGGACCGACTGTCTCAATTCAAGAAGAGGAGAGAAAAAAAGAGGGAGAAGAAGACATAGAAATCGAATCAGATAAAGAACCGGCCATTCAGTAATTGGAAATATAAAAAAAAAGGATTAAAAAAAAACCCGCAACCGTAAAGTATTCAATATTCACTTCCTTATCAAATGGCAAACAAACGTCACGGCAGATCGTTAACAAGTTGACAAAAGCAGATAATATTTTAAACAATACGCGTTAAGCAAATAAATCGTAAATTTTTTTTTTCTCTTGTTTGTATCGATTCTAGATTCGTTTTATTGTTCGACAAGTTGTGACTCAACAAAACAGTCCGTAACGATTGGCGATTTTCGTTCGAAATGTAAAACATAAAATTTACACTTTTCAAATTTTTTCAACAGAGAAAATTTAATACACTAGAGCTCCAAAATAAAATATATATATATATATATATATATATATATATATATATAAAAGAGGAAACCCCTGCAGTATATTATGCAGATAATAAAGCCATATAATACAATTAAAGCAGACAATGCAGTACGTGCATAATTTTTTACAACAAACCCCCAAAAAAGAAAAAAGGCAAGATATTTGTAAATTCGGCAAATTTTAAAGGAAAATTGCTACAATTTAAATTGGGAATTGGTATTTTATTTCGGAGAATATTTTATTTCTGGTGTGTCACAAATACTATATCGAAATTCATAATTGGGCCACTGTAATAGTTTAAACTCATTTCGGTGACTGTTCAGTGATTAGAATATAAGAGAAATAGATAAATCCCGAACAACCGGGTTTACCACCGAGAGATTTTTAGGCGTTTGAAAATTACAATTAAACGATAATATAAATCATTTAAAGCGCAATATAAATCAATTTAAAAAAAAAACTGTTACATAGGGGTCTCTACATACAGATGACAGACAGACGACCGTAATAGTACAAGTGACAGTGACAGTGCAGTGAGGATGCTTGAAAAACTTCCAAAGTGCCAAATGTGACTGACACAGCGCTACTGAAGACGGCGAACGGCCGACAAACCAGGGTCTGGCGAAAGAGCAAACCGGCGAGAGGAGATAGAAACCGACAAAATCTACGGTATTCCGACCGTAGGCCACAGAAAACAGGTACGTTAAACTGTTACATATGTTTCAGATTTAAAAAAAACTTAAATAACCGATAAATGTCAGTAACCGCGATCGGGTGACCTAATCGTCGGGAAACGGATGTTTATTTTAAAACAAACCAGTTAGACTGCATTCTCGGAAAGTATTATTCCACTCGACAGTATCAGAAATGACAGCAATATAATATGACAATAAAATATCTTAAAAAATGTTGACAACATTATCCGGTTGTGAAATCAGAGTGAATCATGTATTTCTCTGATCGGTTACATTTCGAGCTGTAAATATCCCATCATACGCTACAAGTATTGCGATATTGCATTAAGATTAATTTGTACAGCCTTTTTGCAAGTAAATATCCCATTTAATCTTACTTTTTCTTTAAATATAAATTATATATTCAAACTAATAGGGTTGATGTTAACGGTTTTTTTATTATTTTTCTTAAATTGAGGATTCGAATTTAGCGAGCAATAAAACAGTGTACGGAGAGTGTTTTTTTAAAAATATATTCCTAAGAAAAAACATAATACTCCGAATAAGAGTATAGTTAAGGCTATAACACAACTGTTGGTTTATGGACGTAAAATGGAATAATTTAATCGCCGTTATTGAGATCACCCGGAACCCGGAATTGAATCATCCGGATGGAATACAACTTTCTCCAAGACAAATTCTCCAATAAGACAAAGTAAAAACCGTTATTCGACCGTTAAACGCAGGCGGCATGTTACGACACGGACAACCTTTAAAAAGAGGTAGTTTCGTTTGACAATAAGAAGATTCGTAAGAAAATTCCTATTCGATCGTCAACTCGCGTAACGCCATATTGTTTCACAATTATTTGTACCGAGACAATGACAGGACGGGAATTAAAAACTGAAACCTGTTCCAACCTTATATTTATTGGAAGAAATATCTCAAATTATTCGTTTGGGTGTGACTGAGTGTGACACTGCTAGATACAGGTACGTTTCGTTATCTCTTACGAATCGTTTTTAAAAAACTGTGCCCAGCTGCGCCGACTCTGTCCCACTGAATGGGTTTAGATCCGCGGATCAGACCGGAGGTTATATCGTCGACGTTTAGCGCCGACAGGATCTCTGCAGAAGATATAGAATAGATATAGGTGGAAACCGCGGTCGGATTAAGTTTGATTTTATCGATAGGAGGTTGCGTCGCAGGATGGCCTGCGACGTTATATCTTCGACAATTCGTTTAATCGCGCCACACCGACATTAATGCCCCCCCCCACCCCTCCTTGTAGCACCACCAGTTCTAGTGGCCAGTTTTACGTCCTAAATTCCAGTATTGATATAGTATAACATCCGCGGTCGGATTAAGTTTGATTTTATCGATAGGAGGTTGCTGTCGCAGGATGGCCTGCGACGTTATATCTTCGACAATTCGTTTGATCGCGCCACACCGACATTAATGCCTCCCCCCACCCCTTTGAAGCACCACCAGTTCTACGTCTAAATTCCAGTATTGATATAGCATAACATCCCCGTAGACTGCCGTCCACCAAATTGCCGTATCGATAGGAGGTTGCCGTCGCAGGATGGCCTTATATGACGTTATATCTTCAACAATTCGTTTAATCGCGCCACACCGACATTAATGCCCCCACCCTCCCCGTGTACCACCACCACCGCACGCAAATCACAGTCTACCTGACGGTGGCCAGTTCTACGTCTAAATTCCAGTATTGATATAGGATAACATCCGCGGTGGGATTAAGTTATATTTAATGGGCGGGCAGCGGGTGAGCGTGCGGGCGGCTTACCTCGGCCTGAGTAGGTCCTTCGTGAATCTGGTCCTGTTGTAGTTGGTCCTTGACGTGAGGGCCGGCGGCAGGGTCAGGCGGCAGCCGACCGGCGGGAAAGCGGCGTGGCCCTCATCGCAGTCGGTCGCCGAGAACAGGCTCGAGTTGGCGTGGTGGCCGCCCGCCTTTTCAACGCTTACGTTATTGCAAGTCCGCCTGAAGCTGCGGTGGCTATTGCTCATTGCACATTACACCTCTGCGGCGGCGCGGCTCTGGTCTCTATCGCTGGTTGGCGACGAGGAGGAGGACGAGGAGGAGGACACCCTGCGGCTGCTCCTCGGGTTACCGTACCCTTCTCCGTTTTCTGTTCAACACCTCCCCCTGGCGTAGACTCGAGGTCACGAGTGCCGAAGTGACGGGCACATATCGGGGGTATAACGTCGCCGATGGAGAGCTACGACCGGGCACCGGTTCTCAAAGCCGGTCAGCGTTTCGGCGGCGAGCCGTCGGGAGCCGTGTTCCCCATCGGGTCCGCGAGGAGGCCGGCGGCGGCGATCGATTCGACCGGCCCGAGGATTAGCGGGGAGCGCGACCCCCGGAGGCCGGCCCGACGGCGACGGATACGGCGACGACGACGACGACGGCGACGACACCACCAGACCCCCCGGCAAATAGACGGCGCCCCACCGGAGACCACTCCTAGCCTCGCTAAAGATAGAGCCGGCGGCGGAGACCGCTCGACGGGGGCCCACCTCGAAGAAAATAACCGAGCAGCCGACCGATATTAGGACCGAGGTTGGGGCCGAACCAGTCCCTCGACCACCGACGTCAACCACTGCGCTCTCAATCGCGCGTCTCCCACAACCCGGCCACCGACCGGCGACAACGTCCCCGACTATACGCCCGCCGCCCCCGAACAACCCGCCGCCAATATTAGACCCTATATTTTATACCCCTTCGATTATAAGCTGGGCCGACACCGTTGTTATAACGTACAGTCGCCGGCACTCGGGATAAACGGGAGGCCGCCAACAGCTGATTCTCTTATCGACCGTTTATACCTAGTGCACCGGGAGGGTCGGGTGGGGGACGGGTGTGGTGCATCCTCACGTCCGAACCAATAATTCGAATTATCGAAATTTCCTTACGCGTTACAGATTTCTAAGCTAAAAATTTAAAAAAAAAAAATAAATAAAAGACCCACCGGGCCGCTAAAACTAATAGCGGAAAATAGGTTGGGGAAACGAATTTTCGAACGGCTCAAACTTGCCTCTGTACGACTCCACGTTATATGCATATAAATAAAAAACGACGTCTATATAATTTCCCCGGCGGATATCGGACCGGATACGAAGAAAAATAAAAATCGGCCCGACTTTTCGGTGACGATCGATTCGCTACGCCGTTCCTTTACTTCGGCAAAACTCGGATATTTTCGGCAAAATTCGGCAGAACGTTTCTTGTTCCCGAAACGTTTTTCAATATCAAATATCAAATAACGTCCGGATTGTCCGGATACAATTGCTATTTCTGTAAACGGCCTTTCACCGACCTATCCCAATCGGCTTCGGCCCCGACAGACGTCCGTTTACGTTTTTTAAATTTTTTTACAATTTATAATCACACTTCGGTATATAATAAAAGTCGTATACAATTTTTATTACAATTACCGAAATGGTATTGTGGCCGCTCGGCTAATTTTATCATATAAAATTTATCCCAAAATACGGCTTCAATCGTTCAATATTCTGTTGATGGAGAAAAAAAATCGAAGTGACAATAAAAAATACAGTCGATGAATTCATCAATTTTAGCCTCAATATGGTTCAATCAATGTTCGACTCTTATGAGATTTGTCGTTGTAAAAACCCTTTAAAACCTCCCTTTTCTAGTTGAAATTCCGAAATTTTAAAGGCAATTAACAGCCTGAATTTTATTTATTATTATGGCGATTAGAATCGATGATTTTTATACATGCGATACTCTATTAGAAGCATCCATATTTCAGTCGATTACAATTATTTACAATTACCCGAAAAAGTATTTTAAACCTTTCAGTAATCAGGACTAATTTTCTTTTTTTTATCTGTCCCTGTTCATATTCATTTAGGCAAATAATAGATAATGAAAAAGCTTATAAACCCTCCCTTGGAAGGGGCACTTTTCAAGTTGAAATTCCGACATTTTAAAGGCAATTAACAGCCTGAATTTTATTCAGTATTACGGCGATTAGAATCGATTTTTCTTATACATGTGATACTCTATAAGAAGCATCCATATTTCAGTCCATTACAATTATTTACAATAACTCTTAGGATGCAACCGAAAAAGTATTTTAAACCTTTCAGTAATCAGGACTAATTTTCTTTTTTTATCTGTCCCTGTTCATATTCATTTAGGCAAATAATAGATAATGAAAAAGCTTATAAACCCTCCCTTGGAGGGGGCACTTTTCAAGTTGAAATTCTGACATTTTAAAGGCAATTAACAGCCTGAATTTTATTTAGTATTATAGCGATTATAATCGATGTTTCTTATACATTTGATACTCTATAAGAAGCATCCATATTTCAGTCGATTACAATTATTTACAATAACTCTTAGGATGCAACTGAAAAAGTATTTTAAACCTTTCAGTAATCAGGACTAATTTTCTTTTTTTATCTGTCCCTGTTCATATTCATTTAGGCAAATAATAGATAATGAAAAAGCTTATAAACCCTCCCTTGGAGGGGGCACTTTTCAAGTTAAAATTCCGACATTTTAAAGGCAATTAACAGCCTGAATTTTATTTACTATTACGGCGATTAGAATCGATGATTTTTATACATTTGATACTCTATAAGAAGCATCCACATTTCAATTACAATTATTTACAATAACTCTTAGGATGGAGAGAGGAGACAGAAACATCGCGAGCCTACAGTATATATCGACGTACTTAAAAATATGTACATTCCGCAATTACTTAGTTGTCGACCCGATATATTCTCCTTTTCTAATATTTTTTTTTATATTTCTTATCGGCTAATATCAGTATTGTCGCAACGCTCCTATCTCCGATTGGATCCAGAGATCGGACGCGTTTTCGTAAAACTAACGGAACAGAGCGATAAACATCGTACGATATGTAAAATACAAGATACGGGCAAAAATTACAAAATCATCGTCCGCATTTAATGAAGAGATACAAAAACGCGTTACAGGAAATACAAAAACTCTGTCCAATAAATGATGCGGTCGTCGGTGTAATCTCCTTCTGATAAAAATAACCGAACTCACTGAAATGCAAATAAAATGTGCGTAAATCCTACGTTCTAAGAACACCACTTCAAATCCCAGTTAAGCGATATTGATTCTCCGAAGTCTAACGTCTTAAAATATTATATTATCCGATTGAGAAATCAATCTAGATATCGGGTAATAAATCAATTGGGCCAATACTCAACCGCTACGGTAATATTTTAAAGCGAATTTTAACACAGAAATTACACGATATTAGATTGATATTGGGCTGACTGGAGCTTTTCTAATTAATATCATCTTTACTCTTAGATAAAAAAAAAGCTCTTAATATATGAAGATTAACAGGGTTAACATTAATGTTATTTGTTTAAAACTGAGGATTTTAATTTTGTCACCTTTTAGCGAACAATAAAACAGTATACGTAGAGCTTCTTTTTCTTAAATAAAAATTAAGAGTAATGGATAAAATTTTGAACTGAATGATAAAAAATTAAGAGAATCTAATTGAGAAAGTGTAACCTTGTGTTGCTAGTATTATAACCTGCTCAATTTGGTTTTTCAATTACTTTTTTCTTTCAGACTTTCGCCCTTCTTTTTAAATGTCAGAAAATATTTTAACGAATATATATTGCAACCAGAATTAATATTATGTGCATAAATATATATATATATATATATATATATATATATATATATATATATATATATATATATATACACACATGCATACACATATACAAAACGTGTATACAAAATAATGGAATAATATATGAAAACATTGTATTATAAAAATTTATAATTTCCTTCAAAAGAACGGTAAAAATATCGTTTTAATATTTTTTTCCAGTTAATTTCCGATCGAACAACTTCTGAAACATCATCCGCTCAAGGATTAAATATGGATTTCGGATTGCCTTTTTGAGCTGTTACATAACGAACGTTCAGCAGAGGAATATGTATTTTTTCGTATTTTAGCCGTATAATATCATCTGAGTTACAAAATATAAAACCGCGTATATTGTCATAAAACTGGCGCGATATGACTACGGTATCGGAGCAGTTTGGGTGAGGAGAAAAAATAATAACGAATGAATTTATTCTATTGTTAAAAAAAATATTAATTGGAATTTTATTCGCGCGTTTTTAGCCGGAGAATGGTTTCGACTTAACGCTTACGATAATTTGAAACTTTCGGACTTGTGGCCGGCGCTATCGGACCAGAGTATTCGTCACCGTATTCCTTGCCCCCCCATAAACGAAGGAAAATATATGAATGAAGAAACTATTTAATTTCTTTAATAATTAACGCTATATTAATTTAACGTTTTTAAGGACGGCAGATCGAAACTGTGCAATTTTGTATATGTATATATTGCAATTTATAGGTTTACGACTTGTGTTGGCCAACCTGGTGCCGTTAATACGGGAGGTTGCAGCCTCTCAATGTGGCAGTTTCTGTTGTCGGCGGTGATCGATTCCGTTTGAAAATGTACACCGTCGGAGCTATTTTAAAGGCGACCAGCTAACGGTTCGTTTTCGAATACCGTTTCACGAAATTGTCCACAATTTCCCACCCCACCCCCCCCGGTCGGTTTTTCATGCATGGGGTGAATCTCCGTAATTGTCCCCGTCTCGAAGCTGAATTGTCCTAGTCGTCGACGATGAGCGGAACGGTAAGCCAGAAAATTTCCAAATTTCGTACTATATCTCCGCGGTAAAATAGGTAGTTTAACGCACCAGTTTTCTACCCCTCGTATTCCTGAGCCGTCCCCAGCACCCGAATCCCCCCCTTCAAACCATAAGGGCAGTAGGGTCGACCCTTTAACCCCTTTAGGGTAGAGGGACCCTTTAACCTCTTTAGGGTACAGGAGGGACCCTTTAACCTCTTTAGGGTAGAGGAGGGACCCTTTAACCTCTTTAGGGTAGAGGAGGGACCCTTTAACCCTTTGCGGTCGGTGGGGCCTTTTCAGCCGAGCGAACTGCCGGTTCAGAGCGATTTTCACGAATGTGCCTTACAGGTACAAATAAAGTACACATAAATTATATTATATAAAAGCGTTATATTTTATATATATTTACACCTTTAACCTTTTGCGGTCGGATGCGGTGAGAGGCGTCAAACGTACGTTAGCTCCAAACGAAAATTCGTCTTCGCTAGAACCGATTTCGCTCCGAATATCCATTTTGTCGGGGTTCGAACGAAATCGTTTTATACAAATTTTCCCGTTACTTCCACCACGATCGTAGAGTCTCGGAGACATTTTCGAGGGGCCACGGGGCTTAGAAGAACACTTTTTACCGATTTTATCTCGTCTCCGTTAAGATGCGTCATTTCGTACTTTTCGTACGAACCGATGCTGCGCTCTTATCGTTTGGAGCTAACGTAATCTAAAATAAACACCGATCGGCGCCTCTCACTCGCTTTCCGACTGCAAAGGGTTAAAGAGAGGGATTTTATTAGATTCATAGATCCCGACAATTTCGCCCCTCACCCTTCAAATCATACAACTTATATTCACTTCACTACAAAAACTCATCCGATCTTAAAAAATTAATAGGTCGAAAAATCATACTTTTTAAACAGACTGTTCTAATTTGCTCAAAAAATATGATTCCTTAGAGAAAATTTAAAATAACAACCGCACCGACGTAAGTATGACTACAATGCATGTCCACAGTGCGCATTTTTCCTTATTTCGTTCCCTCCCACTTAAATAGACCAATTTTCCAGTCTAAACCGGACCAAGCCATAAATCAGCCCAATAAATCCGTATTTTTGTTACAGGGCCCACCGGCGACCGTCCAGGAGTATTCCATAAGGGTGCCGAAGTGAGAAACCGTTTCAGTCCTACGAAAAACGTCTAATCTCGAATATAAGGGCGGATACTTTAATTGCGGCTCGTTTCTTTCATTTCAGGAATATCAAAAAGAAATATCACGTCATGAGATTCAATTCGGTGTTGAACGTCGATTTCGGAAAGTGGTCGCAGGTCAAGATGGAGAGGGAAAATAACCAGAAGGAGTTTAAAAACATCGAAGAAGAACAACCGAAGTTGGTATCGTCGGAATTTTTTCAGTATTTATAAAATTTATAAGTCACCGACGTAACGGATATATATATATATATATATGTGCGGGACTGTAGCCCAATCCAGTTTCGTCTGAATACAACCGGTTGCGATTTAACGGGTTCGACCGTTTTCATTTCCGTTTCTGTTTTCAGATTCGGCGCCGGAAGCGAATACGGGCGAGAGGCGAGGGAGGAAGCCCGTAGGAAGAAGTACGGGATCATCACACGCAAGTACAGACCCGAGGACCAACCGTGGATACTTAAAGTCGGCGGTAAAACTGGTAAAAAGTAAGTTTCCCAACGTAAACACGATGTTAATTTCAATTGTTAATTTTAATAAAGGCGTCTCTGTAGCCAGAGTTTGATGGTTCGAATCCATTCGCCGTGGATTTTAGCTTATAAACAGATCCATAAGTAGGAACAACACGAGTCACCTACTCTGTATTGAAAAGTGTATAACCGCTCGTAAATTTACATTTATTTTTCAATTATTTATTGTTTAACTGGCAAATTGCCT
The DNA here is from genome assembly GCA_019843655.1 of Lethocerus indicus. Classification (NCBI taxonomy): domain Eukaryota; kingdom Metazoa; phylum Arthropoda; class Insecta; order Hemiptera; family Belostomatidae; genus Lethocerus; species Lethocerus indicus. The sequence goes on from JACDQD010000007.1 coordinate 29,350,941, forward strand.
CTGCAGTAAAATTGAACCCGCGTTATATAACATAGTAGAAAGACAATGCGAACGATTGGAGGTGAGGAATTAGTTTATAATTAAGATAAAGAATTAGTACAGTTTATTGCCTATCGCATTGTCTCTGATTTAGTGTTATGTACATAGCTAATGATATACAGTTGTAGAAAATGTTGTAGACTGTGAATCTAAGGTAAATTTTTACCAGAATTTCAATTTAGTGTTCGCATTCCATTTAGAGTTGAAATAAAATCGAGCAGACAGCAATTTTTAGTTATAATTTCATTATAATCTATTCTTATAAGGTTTCCAACCCGTCTCCGTGTAATCTACGCGTTTACTTTTAACTATCGGTGTTGAACAGTTGTTTTTAAACTAAAAAACTTTATTGTTGTCCATTGTTAGATTTAAAGGTCTGCGCGAGGGAGGTGTGGCCGAAAACGCGTCTTATTACGTGTTCACCCACGCGGCCGACGGTGGTATAGAAGCTTTTCCGCTGTGCGAATGGTACAATTTCCAGCCGATTCAGAGGTACAAACCGCTTTCGGCCGAAGAGGCCGAACAGGAATTCGGAAGGTCAGTTCAAAAATTGACAATTTTCGTCGACAATTAAAATCGAACCGTCCCATTCAAAGTGTTATTCATTCATTGACTTCAGTACATTCACTGTAATACGGTCTGCGAAGGGTTGTAATACAATAGATTTCGTGTGTTTCTCTCTCCTCCTCTCGCCGGTTTGGTCTTTCGATAGACCAATTTCGGCCGCTCGCCATCTTCAGTAGCGCTGTGTTAATCACTTTTGATGTTTTTTGGGCATCCTCACTGCACTGTGTCATTTTCACTTGTACTGTGGTGGTTGTCTATTTGTCGTGTCTTGTAAACTTAAGCTGAGATACAACAAAAATCCCGAAACAGATCTAGCAAAAGACCAAACCAACGAGAGGAGACAGAAACACATGAAATCTACGATATATATATATGTAGGAATATGTGGGATTAAGACCTATTTGTTACCATATTACCAATAACGATGTCCTGTGTCTCTGGTCTTACCGGAAGGTAGCCAGTTAGTGATAATTCAAATTCCGGTCGCGGAAACCATTGCTCATCAGGATTGTCTATTGCGCATTGAAAATAAATCAATCCGATACAGGTAATCTGATACGGTTTATTCTATTGGTTTTTTTTGTTTTTTTCTGTCCCAGGAGGAATAAAGTGATGAACTATTTTTCGCTGATGTGCAGAAAACGTCTGAAGAACGAAGAGGACGGTGAAGGCGACGAGGGCGAAGAGGGAAAAGCCAAAAAAGGGGGCAAAAAATCAAAAGGTTTATTATAACTTTTTAGAATACCCGTTTTGTGGTCTACAGCGGGGGTTTGGAAATACCGTAGTTTCGTGTGTTTCTCCTCTCACTTTGCTAGACCAGTTTTGGCCGCTCGACATCTTCAGTAGCGGTTTTTTTATGTGTGGTCATTTACAAAATTTGTGCTCTATGGACTATCGGGGCAAGTTATCTTTTACGGAAATAGAGCTTAACACCGGGATGGGCGCGTCGATACAAAAATTATAACTGTCGGAAATACTAATAAAATTTAACGTATTTTCAGATTTCAAAATATCTGAAATGGACGACTGGGTGGATTCGGACGATGACGACTCAAGTTCGGGCGAAGAGGATGAAGAGAAAAAACAGAAAAAGGATAAAAAGAAAAGTATGTAAATCGTACATTTGTTTAATAGTTCAATCGATCGGTTAGAAAATTCTGTTGCTTATTTATAAGTATCGTTGAAGTGAAACAATTCCCTCTTCTTGGGATTGTCACAAACAACTTACAAGCTTACATCCATGGCGGATTGCAGGCTTATCATCATCATTCAGCCGGGTGGATTCAAACCACCGACCTCTGGTTCTAAGGACGTACCGAAGTCCCTTTTCAAAGACTTTAATCTGTATTCGGCATTTTCTTCGTTCAATACCGCCTTCGTTAACCATCGATGTCTCTTTCCATTCCTCGTTTTATAAGCGTTATCCTTTGTAACAGTTCGATAAAATCGCCGATATAAAAATTGTGAGGAGTTACGCGTCAGTAGCGTGTGCGGGTTTCAAGCGCTCATTGTTTTTTTTTTCCCTCTCTGTTTCGGCAGAGTCTGCGTTCAAAGAGAAATCCAAGAAGAAGAAAGGATCCGATGATTCGGCGGTGGAGGAGAGTGACGACGGCGATGAAGAGGGCAGAGAACTGGATTATATATCTGATTCGTCAGAAAGGTAACGTATCTATCTATCTATATCTATATAACTGGGCCGAATGGAATAATAATGCTCGAATTGTAATAATATCGAATTTGTGCAGCGCTTCTGACCACGACGCTAAAGCGGTGAAAGAGATGAAGGGAGTCGCCGAAGAGACGGCGCTGAGGAAGCTGCTGACGTCGGACGAGGACGAGGAGGAGGAGGAGGAGGACAAGCAGAAACAGGAGGACAAGGAAGAGGAGAAGGAGGAAAAGGAACAGCCGGCGGCCAACAAGGAGAAGGACGCCAAGAAGAGAAAGAGGACAAAGCAGAAAGAGGAAAAGGCGGATAAGAAAGGTGACTGAATCAAATAGATAGCTCGATGGGATTTGCATTGAATACAGAAGTATTATCTGTATACCGTTCGATCTTTCGCTAGACCGGAGTTTTGGCCATCTTCAGTAGCGTTGTTAGTCACTTTGGATGTTTTTTTGTGGGCATCCTCACTGCACTGTATTGTGTTTTTGGGGGGGATGTCGTTTCTCTTATTTGTGTGAAAATTTCCATTTTCAAGAACAAACGAAACAACATTTATAGATGAGAAGATAAATTCCCCGCGCTAATCCTATTAAAGAACCTCAACCAACACACAGTACATACAAGTGACAGTGAAAGTGCAGTGAGGATGCCAAAAAAAAAAACCAATCCAAAGTGCCAAAAGTGGCTAACACCGCTACTGAAGATGGCGGATGGCCGAAACCCCGGTCTAGCGAAAGACCGAACGTCCAGCGAGAGGAGACAGAAACGCACGAAATATACGGTATTCCAACCCCTCGCAGACCACAAAACAGGTAGTCTATTATCTGTATGAACTGCTGTTATAACCGATGGAAATATAATTATGATGAGTCCTGAAAAATGTTTTAAAAGAAAATGATTTTCATTTTCCGGCTTCCGGTAAGATCTCATCCTGTTGGGGCAGGGGTTGATCCCCTCTGTATTCCGAGATTTTTCTGGAGAAAGAAATTTTCTCCATAGTATGTTCTAATACTGCATTTGAACGCGCAAAATTTTAGGACAGAAAGTTTTTTTTTTTCATTCTTTTTTTTTTTTTTTAATATTTTCTGATACCACTACTATACTAAACCACCTTAGATCAGGAAATACAAAAACAATACACGAGTACCTCCTACAAGGTACTCGGACTGAAATGCAATACATGTAGGACAAACAATACCGAACCAATACTTTTAACCAATTAGCTTTTATGGACAAACTAAAAAATCAACCGGGTACTATTAACATTTATAAAAAAGCTAAACTAACAACCAAAATATAAAAACAATAACGTAACAATAAACAGAAGCGCATAACAGGTCTCAAGACACCTATTGCGCCATATAAATACAGTCAATCATCATCGTCTGATACCGCTCTTGTAATACACTTGAAATTACATATTGCATAATCTACTAATTCAAATTTTCTTGATGATAATAATGAACATTTTGAATTAAAAAACTCCAAAAATTAAAATTTTTTTGTATTTTCCTTCTCAGATTCGTCTTCAGACTCGAGCGGTGACACTTCCGATTCAGACGCCGACACCAAAAATAAGACCCAACCCAACAGGTAATATACAAAACTGATATATATATATATATATATTTATATATGTATTATATATAGGAAATTGAATAATACGCATTGAAATATTATATTAGGTGTACCCAAAAGTAATCAACAATTTGATAAGATGTATTTTGGTCTTGAGGAGTTCTTCAAGACGGGAATCGAAAATTTGCCGGAAAAGTGGCAGAGAGTTGTTGATAATATTGGCGAATTTATAGTTAATTAATAAGATTAATAATTAAATTTTCTTTTTTAGCAAAATAAAATGTATTCCAAAGTCAAAATGTTGATTAGTTTTGAGTATCCCTAATATATGTTTGGATGGAAATTGACTTATATATTATTCAATGATTGAATAACAGACTGCAATTTCTCCTTTAATAGTAACAGAATTGTTTAATTTATTTCAAATGGCGGGATTATTATAATCAGTATTAACGTTAACAGAAGAACATGGTATGTCTTAGCATAGAACTAATTTAACACAGTGTGTAAATTGTTCCCATTCCTCGAACTTTAGATCATACCTCTGTCGGCTATACTTTGATCAATTCATTTCCTCCTTCAATCATCAATATACATATATATATATATATATATATATATATATATATATATATATATATATATATACATATGTTAAAAATTAAACTTTTGACCGAATTTTGTTTTTTCTTTCCAGCGGAGCAAGTTCCCGTTGTGGTACTCCGACGCCTTCCGACAAGAAGAACGATTCGCCATTGGCCAAGAAGTCCAAGTTGGAGGCCCCTCCGGCGCCAATACCGTACGGGTAAGCGCCGCCGCCGCCTCAGCGCCAGAACAACGTGTCCTGCTTTTATTTATATTGTTTTTGAATACTTTGTTTCGCGGTCTGCGTGGATGGGGTCGGAATACTGTAGATTTCGTGTGTTTCTGTCTCCCGTCTCGTCTTTTGCCAGACCGGTTTCGGCCACTCGCCATCTTCAGTAGCGGTGTACTATGTCAAGTTGGCACGTGTCGGACGCTTGTGGATGCACTGTCACTTGTAACTACTCTCGCAAATGCCGACCGGAATGGAGAATCAAATGAAATAAAATGTCACTTGTACCGTGTGACGGTCCAGTTGTCAGAGTACACCACTACTGAAGATGGTGAGCGGCCGAAACCGGTCTGGCGAAAGACCAAACCGCAGCGAGAGGAGACACAAACACCACAAACTACGGTATTCCGACCCTCGCAGACCACAAAACGGGTGCGTTAAACTAATTTTTGTTTCTGTTCGATTGTCGGCGCAGCGACTGCGGCATAACTGAAGAGGCCGTCCGCCGGTACCTGACCCGAAAGCCGATGACGGCGACCGAACTCCTGCAGAAGTTCAAGGGCCGAAAGACCGGTCTCAGCTCCGACCAGCTGGTCAACGTCATGACGCAGATACTGAAGAGGATCAACCCGCTCAAACAGACCATCAAGGGAAGATGTATTTCTCGATCAAGCCGACGCCCAACTGATGTCGCCACCGACGACGGTTTTCGTCGAAGAAAGGCGACCGACCGCATCAAGAAACGCTTTCTTCTTTTTGGTACTGCTTAATTTACGTTCCTGAGGGCACACTCCACGACTCGTTTAATCGATTGAAAAATGCGCCGAATAGATCAAAAAAGAAAACATATTATTCTTATTGTTCTAACGCTTTCGTATAACCTATCGAATAATTTACATTCCTAGACGACGACACTCCCCGACTTATAATCTCGTTAATCGACGTCATCATAATACACAAAAATGAACCATCTGTATGGTTCAATTGGTCAATCCCGGTTGTGTCGTTGGGGGGGTTTCTTGATTTAATTTATGACTATCGATTTTTTTTTATATCAATTAATTTTTACGCTACCCCAGACCGCAGACAATTCCGTCCCTATATATCGTCAGTGCTAATCGACTGTTCCCCAAAATTAACGCCAGGATTTGAATTTGCCACCGTTTTTGCGGTAGAGTCGGCGACCGTATTAAAGAAAAAAAACCATTCGACAGCCGATAGTTTAGGGTCGGTACACAAATGGGGGCGTTGCGCGATAGAACAACGCGTTTTCGTTGTCGGACAATATTTCAAAAATAATTTGGAAAACTGTAGGTTCGCGAAGTTTCTGTCTCCTCTCTCGCCGGTTCGGTCTTTTGCTAGACCGAGGTTTCGGCCGCTCGCCATCTTCAGTAGCGCTGTGTGTTACTGTCACTGTCAGCACTTTGGACATCCTCACTGCAGCACTGTCACTTTCACACGTGCCGTGACAGTACAAAAACATCAAAGCTAACAGTGACAGTAACACAGCTACTGAAGATGGCGGCGGCAAACGGTCTAGCAAAGACCAAACCGTGAGAGAGGAGAGAAACTTCACGTATTCCAACCCCTCGCAGACCACAAAACGGGTATATAAAATAATTTCGAAAGTTTGGCAGCCACAGTTTGATTCGAATCTTGCGTTAATTTTGTACACCCTGTTTAACCGTTTAATTGGCGCAACTGTAAAATACAATCGACATTGATTGTTCAAGTAGCAGATGACGGAGAGAGAGAAAATTTCTTAATCTGTATATATTTAGATTTTCTGTTTTCGCCCCGTTCATTTGAATAACGGACGTTTACGTCGTTACGACTGTAGCGTTTTAATATTTTGTTGTTTGAATTCTGCCTTCAGAATATTTTATTCTCGAGTCGCCGGGAGTGTCCTCATTTTCCGTTTACGAGTTTTTAACGCGGAAATCGGCCGCGTTTCATCCGCTTCCAGGCGCGGACAAATTCCAGTGTCGCCCGGGCGACACACCCCCCAAAACGACTGGATTTAATCCGTCATACGTGTTTCGTTGTCTGCCATATAAAATGCCGTGGATTCAGCCGTTCTCCTCCCGCCGTCTCTCCACTCGCCTCCGTCTTTCGATAGACCGTTTTCCGCCGCCGCGTCTTCAGTAGTTAGTCACGTGTTTGGTGCGGGCGTTCTGTCTGCTCGCACTGCGTTGTCACCTATTAGTTTATTTACAGTCTTGACGGACTTGACGCGGCACAAATATTCAACGTGACTCTGACAACACCGCTACTGAAGACGGCGGGCGGCCGAAACTGGCGTAGAAAAAAGACCGAATTGACAGCGAGTGGAGGCACAGAGGAATACGAAATCCACTGTATTAGATTTAAATTTAAAATATTCGACGGAGGGAAAATGTTTTCTTCCCTTATTCGTGTCTACGATACTCGCCGAATTTAAATAATTTATTTCTTTCCACCACCACCGCTGTATACAGATATCAGTCTGCAGTTTCTTTTGCCTGCGTGTCCATTACTGGCACGAAAACACTGATTCTGTTTTGTAGAAAGGAAAAAATTAAAACTGTATTTGTATTGTGTAGAACAACGCTTTATCAGAGTGCACGACAGACGAACAAGATTGCATTTCTTAATTGCGCTTAATCTCGCTTACACTTTGGAGCGAGACTCTAATAGAAAAGGGAACGAGCGTTTTCAAAATCTTATACCTGATTTGAGATAGTTTCAGATTACTCTTTAATGGCTATACCGTTTCCGAGTCTCATGTTCCGAGAATCGAAAACAATTTTTCAACAATTTACTTCACAAGGGGAGAAACACACAAAAACGACGTTGGACGTTGAATGTCTCCCATTTCGTTACAATACACTATTTTTAAAAATGAAAAAAAAGGCTCAGTTTGTCACTGCATCCAGAGAAAGAGAGAGAGAGAGAGATTTAAAAAAAAAACACATTTTGTACAGATCAGATCTATTTTATTTATCTACATATATGTATAGTAAACAAAGAATAAAATTTACTGCCGATGAATACATTTACCGTGTTGTATTCATTTTGTTGTATACCACCCGGCAGTCCAGTTGCTCTTCTAGTTCTTACACCTTGAAATACACGTCTCAGTCCACATTCCTGTTTTTAGACGTTAAATCGGTCCAAATATGCGTTTTTCAGGAGCGTAATATCCCCAAAAATGCGTTTTAAGACGCATAATCGCCCCCAAAAAGCGGTTTTAGGCCCAAAATGCGGTATTTAGACCCAAAAATGCTGTTTTCAGGCCGAAAAAAGCGCTTTCTATAGGCAAAATCGCCCCAAAAAAAGCGGTTTTTAGGCTCCAAAATGCAGTATTTAGGCCCAAAAATACTGTTTTCAGGCCGAAAAAGCGCTTTCTATAGGCAAAATCGCCCCAAAAAAGCGGTTTTTAGGCCCAAAATGCGGTATTTAGACCCAAAATGCTGTTTTCAGGCCGAAAAAAGCGCTTTCTATAGGCAAAATCGCCCCAAAAAAGCGGTTTTTAGGCCCAAAATGCGGTATTTAGACCCAAAAATGCTGTTTTCAGGCCGAAAAAAGCGCTTTCTATAGGCAAAATCGACCCAAAAAAGCAGTTTTTATAGGCAAAATCGGCCTAAAAATGCGGTTTTTATAGGCAAAATCGGACCAAAAATGCGGTTTTTATACGCAAAATCGGCCCAAAAATGCGGTTTTTAGGCAAAAAATTAGCTCAAAAATTCAATTTTTAGGCCCAAAAATGTGCTCATAGGCAAAATCGACCCCAAAAATACGGTTTTTATAGGCAAAATCTACCTAAAAATGTGGTTTTTATAGGCAAAATCGGACCAAAAATGCGGTTTTTAGGCCCAAGAAATGCATTTTTAGAAGCAAAATTGGCTGAAAAATGCGGTTTTTAGCCCCAAAAATGACATTTTCAGCCCCGAAATTCGCCCGAAAATGCGGTTTTTAGGCCCAAAAATGTGGATTGTAGTCCATATATGGCAATTTTTACACCCGAAATTGCGGTTTTTAGGCCAAAAAAAGGCATTATTAGAACCAAAATTGGCCCAAAAATGCAGTTTTTAGGCCTAAAAATGGTATTTTTGGACGCAAAATTGGCCCAAAAATGCAGTTTTTAGCCCTAAAAATTGTATTTTTGGACGCAAAATTGGCTCAAAAATGCGGTTTTTAGTGCCGAAAATGCGGTTTTTAGGGCCGAAAATGCAATTTATAGGCCCAATAAAGGCATTTTTAGACGTAAAATTGGCCCAAAATTGCAGTTTTTAGGCCTAAAAATGGCATTTTTAAACCAGTAATTGGCCCGAAAATGCGGTTTATAGGCCCAAAAATGGCATTTTTTAACGTAAAACTGGCCCATAAATATGGTTTTTAGGCGAAAAAAAGCTAATTTAAGTCGCAAAAATAAACAATACATAATAAGACTCAAAATTGGCATTTTTAAACTCAAAATTGGCTAAAAAATTAGGTTTTTAGGCCCAATAAAGGCATTTTTAGACCCGAAATTAGCCCGAAAATACGGTTTTTAGGCGCAAAAAAGGCATTTTTAGATGCAAAATTGGCCCAAAAATGCGGTTTTTATCCCCAAAAATGGCATTTTAAGACCCGAAATTGGCTCAAAGATGCGGTTTTTAGGCCCAAAAATGTCGGTTGTAGTCCATATATGGCAATTTTTACACCCGAAATCGCGGTTTTTAGGCCTAAAAATGGTATTTTTGGACGCAAAATTGACCCAAAAATGCAGTTTTTAGCCCTAAAAATTGTATTTTTGGACCCAAAATTGGCCCAGAAATATGGTTTTTGGCCCCAAAAATGGCTTTTTTATGTCTGAAATTGGCTCAAAAATGCAGTTTCTAGGCCCGAAAATGGCATATTTGGACGTAAAATTGGCCCAAAAATGCGGTTTTTAGGCCCAATAAAGGCATTTTTAGACCCGAAATTAGCCCGAAAATGCGGTTTTTAGGCGCAAAAAAGGCATTTTTAGATGCAAAATTGGCCCAAAAATGAGGTTTTTAGCCCCAAAAATGGCATTTTATGACCCGAAATTGGCTCAAAAATGCGGTTTTTAGGCCTAAAAATGGCATTTTTTAATGTAAAATTGGCCCAGAAATATGGTTTTTGGCCCCAAAAATGGCATTTTATGACCTGAAATTGGCTCAAAAATGCGGTTTTTAGGCCCAAAAATGGCATTTTTTAATGTAAAATTGGCCCAGAAATATGGTTTTTGGCCCCAAAAATGGCATTTTTATGACTGAAATTGGCTCAAAAATGCAGTTTTTAGGCCCGAAAATGGCATATTGGGACGTAAAATTGGCCCAAAAATGCGGTTTTTAGGCCCAATAAAGGAATTTTTAGGACCCAATTTAGCTTTTTCGAAAATTTTCGCAAATCGATCCCATATTCCACCCACAAGTGTACCAATGTGAGTTACACTTGCCCCTAAAAGGGCGGGTCGAAAATCGAAAATTTAGGTTTTTCGAAAATTTTCGCAAATCGATCCCATATTCAACCCACAAGTGTAGCAATGTGAGTTACACTTGCCCCTAAAAGGGCGGGTCGAAAATCGAAAATTTAGGTTTTTCGAAAATTTTCGCAAATCGATCCCATATTCCACCCACAAGTGTACCAATGTGAGTTACACTTGCCCCTAAAAGGGCGGGTCGAAAATCGAAAATTTAGGTTTTTCGAAAATTTTCGCAAATCGATCCCATATTCCACCCACAAGTGTAGCAATGTGAGTTACACTTGCCCCTAAAAGGGCGGGTCGAAAATCGAAAATTTAGGTTTTTCGAAAATTTTCCCAAATCGATCCCATATTCCACCCACAAGTGTAGCAATGCGATTTACACTTGCCCCCCTAAAACGGCGGGTCGAAAATCGAAAATTTAGGTTTTCGAAATCGATCGAAAATTTCGCAAATCGATCCCATATTCCACCCACAAGTGTACCAATGTGAGTTACACTTGCCCCTAAAGGGCGGGTCGAAAATCGAAAATTTAGGTTTTCGAAAATTTCCGCAATCGATCCATATTCCAACCCACAAGTGTACCAATGTGAGTTACACTTGCCCCTAAAAGGGCGGGTCGAAAATCGAAAATTTAGGTTTTTCGAAAATTTTCGCAAATCGATCCCATATTCCACCCACAAGTGTACCAATGTGAGTTACACTTGCCCCTGAAACGGCGGGTCGAAAATCGAAAATTTAGGTTTTTCGAAAATTTTCGCAAATCGATCCCATATTCCACCCACAAGTGTACCAATGTGAGTTACACTTGCCCCTAAAAGGGCGGGTCGAAAATCGAAAATTTAGGTTTTTCGAAAATTTTCGCAAATCGATCCCATATTCCACCCACAAGTGTACCAATGTGAGTTACACTTGCCCCTGAAAGGGCGGGTCGAAAATCGAAAATTTAGGTTTTTCGAAAATTTTCGCAAATCGATCCCATATTCCACCCACAAGTGTACCAATGTGAGTTACACTTGCCCCTGAAACGGCGGGTCTGAAATCGAAAATTTAGGTTTTTCGAAAATTTTCGCAAATCGATCCCATATTCCACCCACAAGTGTACCAATGTGAGTTACACTTGCCCCTGAAACGGCGGGTCGAAAATCGAAAATTTAGGTTTTCGAAAATCGAAAATTTTCCACCCACAAAAACCAATGTGAGTTACACTTGCCCCTAAAAGGGCGGGTCAATCGAAAATTTAGTTTTTCGAAAATTTTCATATTCCACCCACAAGTGTACCAATGTGAGTTACACTTGCCTAAAAGGGCGGGTCGAAAATCGAAAATTTAGGTTTTCGAAAATTTTCGCAAATCGATCCCATATTCCACCCACAAGTGTACCAATGTGAGTTACACTTGCCCCTAAAGGGCGGGTCGAGAAAATTTAGGTTTTTCGGGTCCCATATTCCACCACAATGAAAATCGCCCCTAAAAGGCGGGTCGAAAATCGAAAATAGGTTTTCGAAAATTTTCGCAATCGTCCCATATTCCACCCACAAAGTGTAGCAATGTGAGTTACACTTGCCCTAAAGGGCGGGTCGAAAATCGAAAATTTAGGTTTTCGAAAATTTTCGCAAATCGATCCCATATTCCACCCACAAGTGTACCAGTTACTTGCCCCTAAAGCAGGGTCGAAAATCGAAAACAGGTTTTCGAAAATTTTCAAAATCGATCCCATATTCCACCCACAAGTGTAGCAATGTGAGTTAGTTGCTTCCTAAAGGCGGGTCGAAAATCGAAAATTTAGGTTTTCGAAAATTTTCGCAATCGATCCCATATTCCCCTACAAGTGCCGTGGGCCCCCAAAGTATGGGTCGAACGAAAAATGAAAGTGATTCCATATTCCACCCACAAGACCAAATTCAATGAGTTGGTACTTCGCTCCTAAAAGGTGGGTCGATTTAGGTTTTCGAAAATGAAATCGGCCGAAAAGCGGTTATAGAAAATTTTCCAAAATCCCATATTCCACCCACAAGTGTACCAATGGTTTTTGCCCCTCTAGCAAGGGTAGGATTTTCCCAAAATCGAAGTAGTTTTTTGCCAAAAATGTAATTTTAGAAGCAAAATCATTAAAAATTCAGCGGTTTTAGATCCAAAGAACGTTTTTAGGCCAAAAAATGCAGTTTATAAACATAATCGCTAAAAATGCTGTTTTATTACATAATCAATCAAAAATGAGGTTTTACACCCCAAAAATGGGGTTTAGGCCCCAAAATGTGATTTTTAGAAGCAAAATCGTCCAAAAATTCAGTTTTGAGTGCAAAAGAGCGTTTTAGGCCAAAGCGTTTAGAAGCAAAAATACGGTTTTAGGCGCATAAATGCGGTGTATAGACAAAATCGGCTAAAAAGTGCTGTTTTTTTGGCAATTATCCCAAAATGAGTTTTAGACCCAAAATAGAGGTTTTTATACCCCAAAAGGAAATGCAGTTTTAGGCCCCAAAATGTGGTTTTAGGCCCCAAAAAATAATAGTTTTTAGGCCCCAAAATGCAGTTTTATTTGAAAATAGATTATTATAATAATCAGCGAAAGGTACGGTTCTTAGAGCGAAATCAGTCAAATTTTTGCAGAGCATTCTCCATATCTTCAAATTATTCCACCCACAAGTTATTAATGTATATATCGATAGCGGACTCAATACGAAGAGATTCATTATTTTGGAGAAAGTTAATTTTGATCAAATTTACGGTTTGAAAATTGTCGCCAGAAATTTCCCGCTCGCCCATTCATTGA
>JACDQD010000007.1:29363943-29443230 GCA_019843655.1 Lethocerus indicus
AATATCCCGTCCGAGAATAGTAATTTTTCAGTTTTTTTTTACTATAGACAGCGAATTGTTTCAAGTTTTCTATACTTATAAACAATTCGAGCGGTCAATAATAGTTCTATGCATTTCCCGAAGGATTTTATTCTTCAATCGGAGAAAATATATGATAAAATGTGGATAAATATTGGGATTATCGCTAAGATATTTGTATAATTTAAAATAATCGTTTGAGTTAGTATCTGTTGTGCTGTAGATGCGCGGATTGATTGTGTTCTGCGGTTGGGGACGTCGCCTGCATAGCGCGCCACCTCGGCGGCATCGGCGGGTGGTGCACTCCAGCGTCGAACTATTTGACTAATTGGAAAGTTAGGACTTTCAGTTAAAATCGAGTAGTAATCGAGATATTATGTGTAAATTTCCCCGACTATATCTTATGAACATTATACACCGTACAGTGTACGTAGTACTTGGTCCCAACACTACTGTAAATGAAAGTTCGCCGATTTGTCCCCCCCCCTGTAGTCGGTCAACACTGGTCCCAATTTGAGTTAAAAATTTCCCAGATCGGTCCCATATTCGACCCACGAGTGTACCAAAGTGAGTACATTTTGCCCCTGAAACGGCGGGTTGAAAATCGAAAATTTTGTTTTTTCGAAAATGTGTTCAAATCGATCCCATATTCCACCCACAAGTGTACCGAAGAGAGTACAATTTGCCCCTGAAACGGTGAGTTGAAAATTGAAAATTTAGGTTTTTCGAAAATTTTCGCCGGTCGTTCCATATTCCGTCCACAAGTGTACTAAAGTGAGTTACACTTGCCCCTGAAACGGCGGGTCGAAAATCGAAAATTTAGGTTTTTCGAAAATTTTCCCAGATCGATCCCATATTCCACCCACAATTGTAGCAAAGTGAGTTACACTCGCCCTATGGACGGTGGGTCGAAAATTGACAATTTTTTTCGAATTTTGTCCCCCCATCGAAGTTTGGTCACTTTAACACACACGACATAACAGCAGACAGTGCAAGTGACAGTGACAGTGACAGTGTGAGGATGCCCAAAAAACACCCCTCCTCTCGCCGGTTCGGTCTTTTGCTAAACCGGTTTAGGCCGGTCTAGCAAACTTCCATTTCGGATTGGTTTTTCGGGCATTCATTCTCTCAGTGTCACTGTCACTGTCCCTGAAGACGGGGCGGAGAGAGGGGACAGAAACACAGGAAATCTACGGAATTTTATTTCTGTTTAAATCTCAGTTTTGCGTTATTTCGCCGAGGAAATAATACCGGGGAATTATTTCGATCGTGTCGGAATTTCGATAGCCCATGGAGGGTAGTGGCGTGGGCGGTCATCCTTTGCGTTAGGAAAACTAAATATTTGTGCCGGTTATGATGCGGTCTTTAATTAAGAGGGGCGGGGGCGGGGTATGGGGTGGACCTTTGTGGTGGTGGGGGTGGGGTGGCAATGGTGGGGTGGGGGGCCGCGGGATATCCCGATCGACCCGCAGTCCCAGCCAGCCACCCAGCCAGCTAACACAGCCCCCAACACACACACGTCATATATCTATATCTATATATATATCACAATATATATATATAATATATAGAGATCTCCTGGTGTAGCTCCGCCTCCGGTGAGGCCCCTGTCCCCGACAGCGCCGACCACCCCTAGGCCAATACCTGCTGGAGACGCCCCGGACATCCTCAGGTCAGTACACCTAGAACTAGCACCTCCAGGGGAGGGTGTAGGATAGGATATACAGGAGAGCAGGGAATATCCCTCCTCAACCCTCAACCCCACCCCCACCCACCAGTTAATAACATTATCGAGTAACATGTTCCTCCCGCCTCTCGGCTGGCCTCCGGCTTTCCCTCTAGCACTATCGTCAAACAAAAAAAATCCCCAATACAAAATCGCCAAACAGTTCCCTCCAACAGAGGGTTGTTTCTGGAGGGCCTATTTGAAATATCCACAATATTATGAAATGAATGACTGTACGACAGTGTTTCATTCAACAGTAGTAGCACTGTAGACCCCTCCCCGGGCGGATATTGACTCGCGTCAATATATTACATCAGCAAAACAGCTCTCTAACAGTTTTTATCTGCGAATTTTCAGAAATATTATAAAAATATTTTATGAAAAAACCGGGTTACCGAGCACACTGAGATATTCGATTAGCATATCGTGGAGTTGTCGTTAAACTGGCTCCTTCTCATTGGTTTTAAGAGCTGTGCAATTTGTGCAAATATTGACATTGTTATGAAAAAACTCAACAACGGGGACGGATACAACAATGTCTCATTCAACAATGCTACCGAACACAAGGATTTTTTTCTTCAATATTCGATTAGCATATTCTTGAGTTGTCGCGAAACCAGCTCCTTCTCATTGGTTTTAAGAGCTGTGCAATTTCTGGAAATATTGACATTATAATGATTAAAACTCAACAACGGGGACAGATACAACAATGTCTCATTGAACAATGCAACCGGGAACAAAGATTTTTACTTCAATATTCGATTAGCATATTCTTGAATTGTCGCGAAACCAGCTCCTTCTCATTGGTTTTAAGAGCTGTGCAATTTCTGGAAATATTAACATTATAATGATTAAAACTCAACAACGGGGACAGATCCGACAATGTCTCATTGAACAATGCAACCGGGAACAAAGATTTTTACTTCAATATTCGATTAGCATATTCTTGAGTTGTCGCGAAACCAGCTCCTTCTCATTGGTTTTAAGAGCTGTGCAATTTCTGGAAATATTGACATTGTTATGAAAAAACTCAACAACGGGGACAGATACAATAATGTCTCATTGAACAATGCTACCGAACCCAAAGATTTTTTCTTCAATATTCGATTAGCATATCCCGGAGTTGTCGCTAAACTAGCTCCTTCTCATTGGTTTTAGGAGCCGTGCAATTTCTCCAAATATTGACATTATAATGAATAAAACTCAACAACGGGGACAGATCCGACAATGTTTCATTCAACAATGCTACCGAACACAAGGATTTTTTCTTCAATATTCGATTAGCATATTTTGGAGTTGTCGCGAAAACTAGCTCCTTCTCATTGGTTTTAGGAGCCGTCCAATTTCTCCAAATATTGACATTATAATGATTAAAACTCAACAACAGGGACAGATCCAACAATGTTTCATTCATAGAAAAACAAAATATTCAATTTTTCGAAATAATTTGCTGATATTTATCAACCGTTGTGAAAACGTTACTGATTTCGTCTTTAGCGACGCCAAAGTCGAACAATTGAAATTCTTCAGAACGAAAGTCGATCTTTTTCCCCATTTATATATGATATACTTGTCGAATTTGAGATATTTTCGGTGAATTCGGTTTGAGGCGCGATTCGGGGGGGGTGAAACACGCAATTTGAAATTGACCGCGGCGGATCGGTGACTAAGTGCGACCGACGTCAAGTGCTGTTCCATCAAGTGTTTATCGCAATTGCATTGGGCGCACGTAAGGCCGACTATCGGATCCAGCGGAGGCACGTTTAACGAGGGGAAAACGGATTTGACGGGCGGGATAAAATTCGGTCCCAAAAACCTCGATTTTATGATTTCAGGACGATGCTATTGCAAAACGCGGCCCAACAGTTCGAGATACAGCCTATGACCAAATACAGATACAGTCTCGAGGAGACGATATACAAATATTGCGGCCTGCGCGGTGGCCACCTTTGTACGTTTGTATACTCGATTTTTAGCACAATTTTTGTACAATATTAATGCGGCATTTGGGAAAATTAACAAAAAAAAAAACTCGAGCTGACTCTCGCTTTGCACTTAATTTCACTTAAATTCGCTACACTTTGACCGACAGATCGTACGCACGGGACGACGTCGATTTCAAGACAACTTCGCGTATTATCAATATTTTGGCTTTGACAGCCCTTTACGGTAGAAAAAAGTCTCTCTCTTCGGACGGTCCAAATTTACATTTTAAATATTCTCAGACGTTTTGTTAGGAAGTTGAGCCTAAATAAATCTCCTTTCCGTACAAGGAACAGAATACGCGATTTTTCGCTTTACCTGGGAGCCCAAACTGTACGGTACTTAATTGAATTGGGACTTTATGAATTTATAGGGACACATTTGGAAGCCGTTTTACTGGAGCCGGTGTGGGAAAAAAATTCGAACCGTACAATTTAAAGTTGGCCGACCGAAGATGGGTCCACGATTTTCCATTTTCCTCAATGTCGAGTTTCCCCATTCAACAAGTACTCCCCTTCCCTCTGGATTTTCCCCTATTATATATATATATATATATATATATATATATATATATCAGTTCGGCAACTAAGTCATTATTGCGGGGGGGCTTCGTCGCTGGACGGATATATGTCGTTATCCGTGGATTTGTACGCATATTTATACATCTTCAAACCTATTTAAGATATTCTGAAATGTGTTCATTGCGTGCCACCAATCCGACGCACCCGAAGATGAGAAGAATCCGCAATTATTTAGTTGCCAACCCAATATATATATATATATATATATATATATATATACCTATATATATACTTATAGTGAAAGTGGTCTAAGTCATATATTTCCTGTTGCGAGATATTTAATGAAACGCCTTTGAATAAATTGAAAAATATTTTTACAATATGCGACATTTCAATTTACCAAGCTACGGGATGACTCAGTCTCGATTAATGGAAATTTATTAAAGAAACGAAATTTTGTGCGAATTTCGTAGGAAATTTTTTTTCTTTAAAGCTCGAATTGACTTGGACCATTTTCACAATTAACCGACTGTCCTATAATTGACTTAAAGTTATAAAAAAAAATTGTGATTTTTATTTGAAACTTTAACGAAATAATTCGGAAACATTAAATGTTTTATCTATGTACACTATGTGTACATAGTAGAATTTTTACTTCTAATGATGATCATTTTTAACGAGCAATCCCATTTTTATCGTAATTTCGAGTTTTTAAGATTTTTAAAATGTTCATGAAAAACTGGAGGGATGTAATAAACGGTAATAAACACATAAGATCTTTATGTTTCTTTATGTTTTTTGTCTATAATTTCTTTAAATTGTTGACTTGGACCGGTTTCGTAATAAACGCTAAATGAATTCCGTCTAAGGTTGTAATTACAACTACTATATAAAAGTTCATTTTTGACGATATCGTAAAAATTACATCGAATAAATTTAGTTTAAAATCGTGCCGTGTGAAATAAGCGATAAATTCATTTTTTTAATTTTGCTATATAATGACAAAAAACAACAATGAAATGTCCCAGCCGATGATGGAACAACGCCGTTTCGACAACAATGTTATACTACTATGGACAACGCCGGACAGTTATTTTTCTTCTGAGTATATATTTTGATCGGAAATAAGAATTTTATATAATGTCAGAAAATAAATCCGGTAAAATACCGTAGTTTCGTGGTGTTTCTGTCTCTCCTTCTCGCTCAGGTTTTGGTCTTTTGCTAGACCGGTGTTTCGGCCGCTCGCCGTCTTCAGTAGCGCTGTTGTCTGTCAGTCACTTTCTGCACTTTGTATGTACACAAGTACAAGTGAGACAGTGGGTGAGGATGCCGAAAAACGTGCACTGACGCAGCGCTACTGAAGACGGCGAGCGGCCGGAAACATAACGAACAGAAATCTACAATAATACCACAACCCGTGGCAGAGGACCCACAAGACAGGAAGATATATACGAAAGTCACTTTCGGCACTTTTGGTAGTAGCGAGTGGAGTGAGGACGGCCCGAAAGTGTGGCTGACACAGCGCTACTGAAGACGGCGAGCGGCCGAAACACCGGCGAGAAGAGACAGAAAATCTACGGTATACCAACCCGTGGCAGAGCCACAAGACAGGAAAATATAGTCACGAAAGTCACTTTCGGCACTTTTGGTAGTAGCGACAGTGCAGTGAGGACGGCCCGAAAGTGTGACTGGCACAGGGCTACTGAAGACGGCGAGCGGCCGAAACACCGGTCTAGCAAAAGACCAAAACTGGCGGAGAGGAGAGACAGAAACACCACGAAAACTACGCTCTATTCCAAACCCTCGGAGACCAAAAAACGGGTACATTAAAATGGTAAAAATACCCTAGAAGCGAGGAGCCGTTGGACAATGTTTCTTCTACCTACAGTTGTAATATACAATTAATAGATCCAATTTATAATAAATACAGTCGGTTTAGTCTAAGGAGAAGCGCCTTCTTCTGACCAACTTACTCCAATATACTGTTGAACGTACTGAAGATGGCGCGACGCCAAAGCTGGGGCACGAGCCGAACACACTAAAAATAAATAAGGTTCGGTCGGTTTTCGGAAGACTGGATTTTATAGAAATTTTATTGGTTTCTTGCTTTTAAGACCTGCTTAAATAATAATACTACGCAGTACGGCGGAAACCATTTAAACTCCAGGATAACTTGTACTCCAGAGTTGAAGGGGAGGGGTCGTAAACGTCATATGCTATTATTAATTCGGGGGGGGGGGGGTGTACTTAACCCCACCCACTGGAAGGGGACTTCCTAAGTGAAAACTAACTTAACTTATACTGCCCAACCCCCCTCCCCAACCACCCCGGCTATAACCACATCAATTTACGATAATGGATTTAAACCGGTTCGATATGAAATGGAGATTTTTTTTAAATGTCAATTCAAAACAATTTTTAAATTGATGACCGAAAGACATTACATTTTATATATATATATATATATATATATATATATATATATATATATATATATATATAAACAAGTTACGCTTGTCGGTCCGACAACGACATTTTTATAAGACAGAATTTTATTTTAGAACGAAGAAAAGAAGAAATATATTTATATAATAACTATGGAAACTGCAACTTTCGTATCTAACGCGCAATTGCATTCATCATTTAGTGGAACGTGTTAATTCGAAACAGTACGCTATTAATTGACCCGAATGGAGAATGAAATAAATAAAAAGTATAGTGAATTACAGTTTAGGCGGTGTTTCTGTCTCTCTCCTCGATCTTTTGCTCTTTTGCCAGACCGGTATCTTCGAGTAGCAGTGTTAGTAATTTGATATATATATATATATATATATATATATATATATATGCCTGTCTTGTTACTGTGTTTTTAGGGATTTTGTCTTGTTTGAGTTGAGGGGGTGGATGGGGATGGGATTTTTGTAAATTGGCTTAATAACAAGACACGTATATATATATATATATATATATATATATATATATATATATATACACACACGACGAACACCACCCACAGTACAAGTGACAGTGACAGTGCAGTCTCAGTGGATGCCCAAAACCAGCCCAGAAGTGACTAACAGAGCGCTACTGAAGATGGCGAGCGGCCGAAACCGGTCTAGAGCGAGAGGAGACAGAAACACACGAAATCTACTGTATTCTTGTTCTAGTCCAGTACGGTGATTGAAAATTTTATTTTATGGTTAATTTTTTCGTAGGTTTCGTAAGTTTCACCTGAGGGGGGTGGTATGTGTTGGTGTGTGGGGCGTGCTTGTGTGTGTCTGTGTGTGTCAGAGCGAGGTCAGTGGGTCATACCCCGGGCTGGTGGCCCCCAACAGCTACGAAAATCGATCTGGACCCCCACGCCGCCCCACAGAACAGCCATTCACATTCAGAATCACTGGACCGATTGATCCCTCCTCAACCTCATCCCCTCATCCCCGGCTCTCATTCCTCCAACCCCCCAAAACTGCTGCTGCAGGCCGATAGACATAACCGATACTTTTTCATTTCATCCCGGAAATATATTATCCGCGTTTCGGGTCGTCCCTTCACGTTTTCTAGACTTTATCCATAACCCCAACTGCTACTGAAGATGGCGAAAGACACGAAATCTACACTACTGCTACTACTGGGGTCATTCATATAAGAAGTTGATATTTAGCCGCACCAATACCCAGAATCCCCAAAGTGAGACTCGCACACCGCTGCTACTGAAGACGGTGAGCGGCCGAAACCTGTCCGGCGAAAAGACCGCAGGGTTGGATCTGCAGTGTATTTCGGTGCTGTTAGATATCAACTTAGATACAAATGTCCCCTGGCAATGAATAAATGAAATCACCGAATACTCTCCAACCTCGCCCTTACAACACAGAGGTCTCAATGTCCTGTTTGTACGCGACGTCGCCGTACAGAAATACAACAAATTTCCATCGCCCTAAATCTTCTCTAGTCCAAAGCCTATTGTCTTCGGACATTCCAAATGTTCCTTGAAGGCGCCTGAAAACAAAACTGCGGCATTGTCCTCCATCGTTTTCCATTGTATCGGGGTCGGCAACTAAGTCATTGCGGATTTCGCCGACAACAAGTGGCGTTGTACCATATTTTTAAGTTGGTCAACATCTACGGCACAGATAAGCCGTAGATGGTTTCGAATGCAGTTATAAGATACATTATTCAGCTTCACTGCAATGTCCCGGTGTTGAACTATGACCTTTATTCGGTCGTCGTCGACCTCCGCCGGAAGTCCTCCGGCGGCGCTCCTCGTCTTTTAACGAAAATCCCCGAATTGAATTCCGCGAACCGGTACCGAAACCGCCGTCCTTTTAAGGCTTCATCGCCGTATCGAAGAATCTTACCTGTGCCGAAGATGTACTGGACGTACTTAAAAATATGTACAACGCCACTTGTTGTTGTTGTTGTTGGTGAATTGCGCTATTACTTAGTTGCCAACCCAATAGAGTCACTGGTTGTATCAATGTCGCTTATTGTATCTCCTATATTACGTTTGCGACCAATTAAAGAGAGAGAGGACAGAAAAAAACTGAATACGGTCCCGCCTATAAAACCCTTGACCTTCCCAACAACATTGTTGGATTATCGGAGTTGTTAAAATGTACCTTTAGTAAGTAAAAGTAAGAGTCGGCGTTTCAACTTGTTGTTGTTGTGGGGGGGGAGATATTTGCCCGGGAAACTCTGTTCGTGTTTTGTGAAAGAGGGAGGGAGGGTGGAGAGGGGAGGGAGGGATTGGAAGGGGTGTGGCGTGACTGACGGCCGTATATCAGAAATTTTCCCACCGGACTGGGAAAGCTATCGTCTTTTAGTTTCGCGCAATTTGGGGCTCCGCTGAAAAGGTTAAAAGTAAAAAATAAGGGGAAAAAAGGAAATCGGCCCCACGCTAAATCAACGATCCCGACTGCGCTAAACGCCAATTTACACAGCGCCGAGAGAGAGAGAGAGAGAGACAGAAAACAGGTTTAGCGCAATTCCTTTCATTTTTATTGCACAATAAACTTCTACTGTGTTTTCTGGCACTTTTCGACTCGAATTTCATTGCCTTGACCGTCATCGACCTGAATTTACAGAATTTTCGAAAATACAAAATTTTCGATTTTCGACCCGCCGTTTCAGGGGCAAGTGTAACTCACATTGCTACACTTGTGGGTGGCATATGGGACCGATCTGGGAAAATTTTCGAAAAACCTAAATTTTCGACCCGACGTTCATGGGGCAAATTGTACTCATTTCGGTACACTTGTGGGTGTAATATGGGATCGATCTGTGAAAATTTTCGAAAAACCTAAATTTTCGATTTTCGACCCGCCGTTTCAGGGGCAAGTGTAACTCACTTTGGTACACTTGTGGGTGGAATATGGGATCGATCTGGGGATATTCTAAAAAGCGGTTAATACATAAAATAACCCGCTGTATATATATATATATATATATATATATATATATATATATATATATATATATATATCACACACACACACACACACACACACACACACACACACATATATATATATATATATATACATATATACAACGCGGGGCGATCATGTATATTGTTGTGTGTATAATGTATAATGCTGTATAATGCTCGGCGGGCACGACATCCGGTCTCGGGTGTTGTTGTCGGCGGCGGTCACGTGAGCCGGCAGCTTTACGCCCCCCACCCCGCCATCGTTGGGAAAATCGATTTTCCGACAAAGAAAATCAACCCCAACTCCATCCACCCCCAGCTAATTGGGGATTGATTGGGCCACGAAACCGCACCACCCGCTATCGGACCTTTCTTGTTCCACGGGACCGACTTTAATTTATACACCTGTATTATCGTATATTTAGCACGACTTTAGCCTCCTGTATATATATATATATATATATATATATATATATATATATATATATATATATATATATATATATACAGAGAGTCCAAAAAATGTATCCACTGTTTAAAAGTCCATAACTTGGAAACTAATTGACGGAGTTGTCTCATTTTGTATTGTTATAATAGTTTGTAGTTCGGGCAATTGCGCCATACAACCGTTGTATTGCGTTGTGTCAGATGACAGTGGCCGGATAGTCAGTGTTTTCTGTTGTGTCAGTTGTACCCCCTGTTGTACTCGAGTCAACGTGGCCGGAGCAAGGCTTAGAATTGGATGAAAGGAAGAGTCCAGTTTTGAAGTGGTATTTTAAGTAGGAAAACATTAAAATGAGGTTCAACGGCAATGGCGAAATGAGTAGTAAACAGAGCCCAATATCAGTAGTCGGTGGTGCAGTTGGGGGCGGCATCGTTTCTCTCTCTGTCTGTGTGGATGTTAATAATGGTGACCATTTCGACCACCTACAGCTATGTGATATCTTCAAGTTGGACTTTAAGCTACACATTCACCAAAAATCGTATACAACTCGGTCAATTAGTTTCCAAGTTATGGACTTTTAAACGGTGGATACATATTTTTGGACCCACCTCTCTCTATATATATACAGGATGTCAACAGACGATACAAACTATTAGTTTATGCTGGACAATAGATCGAAATTGGGTTTAATACAATAAATTATCACTGTAAAAACACTGTACATAAACCGATATGGACCAGTTTTGGACTCGAACTGTTTGTGTCGACAAATATTGAACATAATCGAAACTTTATATATATATATATATATATATATATATATATATATATATATATATATATATATATATACTCTAGACTGGTGTCCTCAAACCCGTATTTAAACAGTAAAATTGTACTGTCTTACTTCGATTTTAGTAGATAGAATTTTCACAATCTGTATTAACTGTTGTTAGGCCTCAACATTTTTCCACTTTCCTCCTCCTCCCCCCCTCCCCGGAAATCGTTCCTTTTCACAGAACGGGAGAATAAATTCGGGATAAATATAACAAAAAAAACGGTACAAAATGGGCAACTATAACTGCTGAGAGAGTTATGTATGGGCGAGCGAGCCGAGTGCTGTGAGGCTGTGGAAGTGAAAAGTGTTTTCACTCAAGTCCTCAGTCTGGCGGCGGGGGCTTTTCCGCTTTTCTCTCCGGTTTCGCTCCTTTTGTTTTCACACCGGGTGGGGGGTGGTTGGCGAGGGGGCGTTTTCCGAACTGCACATTTTCCCCCACAATTTTCCCGCTCGCGTCACTCTCGGTTTTCTTTCGCACTCTCCAGGCCTACCACCCCCAAACAATAGTAGAAATACAACTTTTACGTTATTAAATGTTATTTCTCCCGAGTTAATTTTCATCCGGCGTCCGAATACGAACTGTCCGCGATAGCGCGCGGTGTCTTATTATTTTAAAATTTCCCTAACCTCGAGAGAAAATCCTGGTGGATTATCATGGAGGCAGTGGCAATTCTGACAAACTCATTTACACTTATGTATATATATATATATATATATATATATTATATATATTTCATTATTCGAAATTTAATATATTAATCTCGTTACAAATTATAGTTCTGTTGTTAATCGAAGCTACGGTGTCTTAATATTTTAAAATTCCCGCTAACGTCGAGAGTAAATCCTGCTGGATTATCATGGAGGCAGTGGCAATTCTGACAAACTCATTTACACTTATGTATATATATATATATATATATATATATATATATATATATTTCATTATTCGAAATTTAATATATTAATCTCGTTACAAATTATATTTCTGTTATTAATCGAAGCTACGGTGTCTTATTATTTTAAAATTCGTGCTAACCTCAAGAGAAAATCCTGCGGGATTATCATGGAGGCAGTGGCGATCCTAAAAAACTCATTAACACATATATATATATATATATATATATATATATATATATAATTATTCGAAACTTAATAAATATATTAATCTCGCTACAAATTATATTTCTGTTATTAATCGAAGCTATGGTGTGTTATTATTTTAAAATTTCTACTGCCCTCGAGGAAAAATTGCTGGATTATCATGGAGGCAGTGGCGATCCTCCTAAAACTCATTAACACTTTATATAAACATATATTTCATTTTTGGAAACCTAATAAATATATTATTCTCGTTACATATTATATTTCCGTTATTAATCGAAGCTGCGGTGTTTTATAAGCTTAAAATTTCCACTAAACACGAGGGAAAATCGCTGGATTATCGTGTTATCAAATTTTAACTAACCATTAACCGACCATAAGTAACCATTTTAAGTAACTCCGAAAATTACTTATTGAACATAAAAGTTGTATTTTTGTCATTTCAATTCATTAAGTGTAATCTTTCTAAGACCTGTATTTCTTCGTTCGGGGTCGAAATAAAGTCAATTGCTTTTTTAAAAAACCGAATTTCTGCCCGGTTTTACAAATTATATTTCTGTTATCAACGGACGATTCGGTAGCGTGAGTTTCGAGAGCCTAACTCTGTATGTCCCGCATTTCTTTATTTCCAATAAATCGCTTTAAAATAATTAAATATTTTAGTAATAATTAGATACTATAAAGGTATAGGACGTTTCACTATTCGCGTTTGTTGTTGAAATTCGATAATAAATTGTCCATAAAAGATTGGAGCGTGACCGGACCTTGTGAACTGTGTTCAATGAACTTTAAAATAAAATGAAAATTAAAAACGGGGGATTGTGTGTGTGTGTGTGTTGTGGCCCTAGGGGTTGGGGGGGGGGTTGCACGGGGTGAATTTGAGAGGTCAGAAGGGCAATTGTAGGTCAGTGCCCTGCACCAGCCAGTCTCACCCTCTACACTTCGACCCTTTAACGAAAGGAGAAAACAACAAAAAAAAACCACACACAGCCCTCGACCCTTGGAGGCGGGCCCTTAAGGAGAAGGGAAATTTTATTTAAATCGCCCCCCGACATTTTAATTCCCGGAATCACTATTCAGAAATAACAACCTAGACCGGCACGCTAAGGTTCACCGGGTTAACTCGCGGAGAGGGTTTTTTTTTTTTTTTTTGAAATAGCTTGTTTAGGCGGGAGTACCGAGAATTTCAAAAGAAAAACTACGAATTTGAGAAAATGAAAAAAATATTTTTTCAACAATTCCCTCGACAGAATTCTCTCTCCAAGACCAATACTGGGGATAAAAACGTTTCACTATTTTCATATTTCGGCCACTGCGGACCAACAAAGCGGTGTCCATTATCGAATTGCAACATTAATGCCGATATTTGAATTTTTTCCAACTGAAATTATTTCGGAATACCCGTTTTGTGGCCTGCGGGGAGGGCTGTGTGTCTTTCGCCCCAGACACGACGTTTCGTCGGCCCGTCTTCAGTAGCGGCTGACCCAGCGCCACTGAAGATGGCGAGACACGCACGAAATCTACGCAGTACACAGTAAAAAGATCGACCACGGAACATATATTTCGCGGTGTGTTTCGTTACGTTTTCCGAGGAGTAAAAGTATCGAAAATGTTGATTTTTTTTGTCAACATGGGTTGACAAATATGAAAATATTATTTTTCTATAGTTGAGTTCGGAGGTTTGTCGACATTTTGTCGTCGGTATAACTATTTATATTCGGGTATAATTTTTTCTCGAAAATCGTATTTTTATATTGCCCTGGTATTTTTCTTCCTACAGTATACACTTTTTTCCCCTCTCGTTATCGCCAAACACAGATTTGGCGTTTATAATATATAAAAAAAAAGAAAATAATGGTTTTCGTGACTGCTCGATTTGTTGTGTACCCACCGCGCCATTGCGACTCTCAACTGCGTGTACAAAGTTGAACTTCGGTCACGCTCTTTGACCCACCCCTCCCCCATTCGTTATTTTGATAAACTTTCGACGCTTTCTCCGGGTACATGGAGGTAATTTCTTCGCAGTTTGAACCATATATATCAGAACAATATATAAAATCGTTTCAGTAACATGTAAACGATGTTGATTGTTCAATCAACAACCCCGTTGTTGGCTGATGACCCGACAAAGAAATTGAGCTACGCTGTACTATTTAAATTCATAGAAGATAATAGGTTTGTGGTGTTTCTGTCTCCTCTCTCGCTGGTTTCTTCTTTTGCTAGACCGGGTTTTCGGCCGCTCGCCATCTTCAGTAGCGCTGTGTCGGTCACTTTGGACGTTTTTTTCCGGAATCCTCACTGCGCACTGTCACAACTGTGTGTATATATATTTTGTGGACACAGTACAAGTGACAGTGAAACAGTGCAGTGGGAGGACGCCCGAAAACCACCCGAAGTGACTGAACACAGCGCTACTGAAGATGGCGAGCGGCAAACCCGGCGAAAGACCAAACCAGAGGACAGGGGAGACAGAAACATACACGAAATTTACGATATTCCAACCCCTTGGCAGACCATAAAACGGGTACGTTTATGCGCTCCAGTCACTGTTAATTATTAGGCCGAAAACTGAATAATTCCCCGTACCTAATATTTTCTAGTCTAGATAAGCCAGTGTTTTTTACGAGGGGTAGATCTCGTCTCCCCTCTGAACTGCCAAAGTGACTGCCGACTACTGAAGATGGCGAGCGGCCGACGATACCGGGCTCTGGCAAGGGACCAAACCGCGGCAGAAAAACACGAGGTCCACTATCATTTCCTATAACTCCGAATTCGTTTTTGCGACGATACACGACACTTGATATATCAGCCCGTATATCTCGTGTCGAACTTTAGTGTTTAGGGTATCGATTATCCCACCTCGAGTGCGGCGGCCGCCTCCGACGTTTCGCAACTATTACACGGTGTTGCGTCATATACGCGGTATACGCTATACATACATACATGCGTATATATCTGTACGGTGCAATAATACCCGGCCGAAGGAAGTGTAATCGAAACACTTTCGGACCGAACCACAGGGTCCTCTTCGATATACCGATATATCGGTTAAATAATAATCGAGACCGAAGAATCGATCAGCACTTCAACAACTCCGATGAATTGAAAGTAAAGGTCGGGCGTACGACAAATTCGAGAAGAGAAAAACCATTACACGAAGAAAAAATGAAAGCCAGAAAATGGCGGATAGAGGAAATATCGATTATGGAGATCATATATCGATATATGAAAGCGGTCGATAGTGAAGTTACGCCATATATATATATATATATATATATATATATATATATATATATATATACACGGTTGGGATACAGTAGATTTCGTGTGTCCATTCGCCGGTTTGGTCTTTTGCCAGACCGGAGATTTCAACCGCTCGCCATCTTCAGTAGCGCTGGGTCATTCACATTCGGCACTTTGGATGTTTTTTGTTTTTGTTTTCGGGCATCCCACACTGCACTGTCACTGTTTCACCTGTACGTCCGAACACAGCGCTACTGAAGATGGCGAGCGGCCGAAACCTCCGGTCTGGCAAAGATTAGACCGGCGAGTGGAGGAGACATACTATATATATATATATATATATATATATATATATATATATATATATATATATATATATATAATAATTAAATTATACAATTCCAAAGTCAAAATGTCGATTACTTTTTGGGTACCGCTAATACATTTGCCGAATTTGGGCGCGTTCTAAATATATTTTCGTGTATTCCGCCCCTCGAAAACAGACAGGTTTCGCGTACTCCCGGCCTGCTCATCCTCCTCCTAAATAAATCCTGACCGACGTGTAAACTCGACAGACGTATTCCAGACGCTTTTTACACTTTGGACTAGATCCAAAAACCGGTCTAGCTGTGCACTGAAGACCGCCAGTGCGCCCCCCGGGGGTGTGAGAAAGACAAAAATACAATCATCTGTTATTGCGCGCATTACTATTATGTTAAATTGAAACTGTTAAAATTGTTGATTTTCGATATTCCAGCCAGCTATTGCTACCTGCACAGTGATAAGGAGTGGCGTGATAGCGCTAAATTCGTAATTGTTTGTCACATAGTGATAGGTGTCACATAGTGATAGGCGTCACATAGTGATAGGTGTCACACAGTGATACGCGTCACACAGTGATACGCGTCACACAGTGATAGCCGTCACAAAGTGATACAAAGTACTGTTTTCAGGTGCAAATTCGGCCGGAAAAGTGGCGGCGGAGACACATACGGTTTTAGACTCAAAATGCGGTTTTAGGCCCGAAAATTCAGTTTGTAGGCACCAAATTGAACAAACAATACTGTTTTAGACCCAAAATCGGCTCAAATATGGGCCGAAACCTTTTTGGGCCTAAAACCGCATTTTTGGTCCTATTTTGTGCCTAAAACCGCATTTTTGGGCGATTTTGGGCCTAAAACCTCATTGCTGGGCCAATATTGGGCCTAAAAACCTCGTTTCTGGGCTGTTTTTGCGCCTAAAAACCGCATTTTTGGGCCAATTTTACGTCAGAAAACAGCTGTTTTGTGCCTAAAAGCCGCATGTTATACCCTTTTGTGGTTTAAAATCTACATTTTCGGGCCGTTTTTTCCATTGGTTATCGCGTTTTAGACCGTTTCTTGGGGTAAAAACTGATTTTCCGTGCTGTTTTAGCCTACAAATTTTGGATTTTAGACCATTTTTTCGGTGAAAATCGCTTTTTCGAACGGTCTTTACACTGGAAATTGCAGTTTAGACCCTTTTGTGGGGTAGTAACTGATTTTTCAGCATTGCAAATTTAATTTTCGCGTTTTTGTCTCATTTTCGCGGTGAAAACTGATTTTTCCACCTTTTTCTGCCTACCTTCGATATCGTACTATAGCGTTGTATTACACTAAACTGTACAAGGTTTAGCGGAGACCGTATTGTATTAATAGGCGGTCTAAAGTGTAAAAATGTCGAGGATGAAACGATGACATTTTCATTTTGACCTTTGGCAGTTTGTCTTTGTCGGTACAATAAAAAATCGATACAACTCTTGTATTTTACGATCGGTAGACAACACGACTATACAAATACGCAGGATAAGGACGTGATAAGGAAGTGGCAGCGTGATCTAAATTTGTAGGAAATATAGAAAAATAATACCTTAAATATCGTGCGTTTCTGTCTCCTTTCTCGCCGGTTTCGGTCTTTTCCTAGACCCTGAGGTTTCGTCCGCTCGCCATCTTCAGTAGCGCTTCAGAACACTGAATTTTCTCCAGCCTAGCCCTGGAAATAATAATGGATATATATATATTTATTTATTTATTTATTTAAATGTTTAACTCGCTCGGTCTCAACATATAATAGACGTTATCGATTTCACTGAACGCTGTTAACAAATTGTGCACTATAATATATATATATATATATATATATATATATATATATATATATATATATATATATATATATATTTCAAATAGGCCAGAAGGAAAGGGAAAGCCGAGAAAAATGAAACGAATTTCGGGCTTTCGCCGAAATAACTTTATTCCCCATTGATGAAGGCGCGGCGTGAAAATTTATAATTTTTTCAACGGGTTGAATGAAAGGCGCCCGTTGAAAAGCACAAAGGAAAGGAAAGTGCGGAAAGTGAGTCCCCACTCCCCTTATTAAACTTTGAAAAACTTAGCCTTAGGTGAGCTTAATCGGACTTGGTTCCATTAGCGATTCACTTTGTTTTACAAAACAAAAACCATTGGTCAAATAAGGGCAAAATATACTTTGGTCCTGGTCCTCAAGTAATTCTACTATAACAGTACAATATATACTGTACATATATATATATATATATATATATATATATATATATATATACACCGATGGCGTGACTACTGAAGATTCGACCGCTCGCCGTCTTCAGTAGCGCTGTCAGTCACTTTTGACACTTAGCTTTTGTTTTCGGGCATCCTCACTCTGCTCACTCAAAGTGCCCAAAAAAGTGACTACTAGCACAACACAGCGCTACTGAAGACGGCGAGCAACCGACACCGGTGGTGGGGTGGGGGGTCCGGCAAAGACCGCACAAAGACAGCACAATTTTTCAGCAGTGCAATTGATAGTGTCTATATAATGTTGAGAGGGTTGTTATAGGGGTAGTAATAAGTGTTGTACGGGTTGGGGAGGAAGCCACAAAGGGTTGGGGGCAGGGTGTGGCGGGTGACCGCGCGCTATACTGCTGACGCCACAACTATTTTTTGTATCGCAAGGGAAAAAACAGAAACAAACTTAATATCGTAGACCGGTATATATATATATATATATATATATATATATATATATATATATATATATATGTTTCTGTTCACAGTTTCATCCTGTCACAACTTGAAGACACGTAATACACGTCCCAGCGACAGTAACAAAGGGTAGACAATATTCGAGGAGAAAACCACTGATTTCCCCCAACCTCACTATCTTTACTACCCTTACAATCCCCGCCGATAGCCTCTCAACATTATATAAGCATCATGAATGTAAAACCGCATTTTGGGCCGATTTCGGGGCCTAAAAACATCATTTTGGGGCAGATTTGGGGCCTAATACCCGCATTTTGGGCCTGAAAACCGCATTAGTGGGCCTAAAACTGCATTTTGGGCCGATGTTGCAAAGACTGCATTTTTGGCCGATTTTGCGCCTGAAAACCGTATTTTGGGCCTACAAACCGCATTTTGGGCCTTAAAACCTTATTTTGGCTAATTTTGGGCCTAAAACGGCATTTTAGGCCGATTTTGCGCCCAATTAATGAAATCTTCAATTTCAAGTACACGATTTTACCGAATTTACACGAGGTTTTTTTTGGGAAATTCTTTTTTTAACTGTTTCTATCCCACTGACTCTATATATATATATATATATATATATATATATATATATATATATATATATATATATTTATATTTATATATTGGTGGAAAGTTAATTACAGTTAAATACAGTAATTAAACGAGTTACTGTACAGCTGTACAAAGAACAGTTGTGGTGACGATTTTGAACGCGGGCCAAAATTCCGGCCAATAGTAAGAATTCCCCTAAAATTATGGTTTTTGTTCTTTTGCACACAGAAACTAATTTTGGCCCACCGCCAACGCCAATAGAGTAGATGGCCTTATAATTGAAATCAATTTACCAGAATATCTCTGTTGGCCGCAAATTGGAAATGATTTGTTTTCTTCCCCAAATTCCGCCTCTATGAAATATGATAATCTATAGAATAGTTTATGATAGAATCTGCATCGCTCGTTTTTAATCCGGAGAAATTTATGAACGGACAAAATTCCCGGTACTTATGCAATTAACGCCACCGTGCCTAATAACCGCATTTTTGGCCGATTTCGCGCCTAAAACACGCATTTCTGAGCCGATTTTGGGCCTAGATACCGCATTTTGGGCAAGAAACTGCATTTTTTGGCCAATTTTGCACCTGAAAACCGCATTTTTAGCCCCTTTTGGCGCTTAAGAACCGCATTTTTTGGTCGAGTTTGCGCGTAAAAACCGCATTTTTGCCGAGTTTGCGCCTAAAAACCGCATTCTTGGGCCTAAAAATGGCATTTTTGGGCCAATTTGTCTTCTTAAATCAGATTTTTGGGGCTAAAAACCCCCT
Source organism: Lethocerus indicus (assembly GCA_019843655.1). Taxonomy (NCBI): domain Eukaryota; kingdom Metazoa; phylum Arthropoda; class Insecta; order Hemiptera; family Belostomatidae; genus Lethocerus; species Lethocerus indicus. Next base: position 29,383,628 of record JACDQD010000007.1, read on the forward strand.
ATTTTTTCGCATAAGAAGTCGCATTTTAGACCTTTTCTTGGGGGGTAAAGACCTTTTTCGGGCCGTTTGAGCCTACAAATTTTGGATTTTAGACCATTTTTTTCGGTGAAAACTGTTTTTTCGAACCGTTTTCGCTTTAGAAATACCATTTTAGACCCTTTTTGCGGTATAAAATCCCCTTATTCGAGCCTTTTTTCCTTGGAAATTGCATTTTAAACCCCTTTTGTTGTGGGGTAAAAATCTGCTTTTTCGGGCCGTTTTCCATTGGTAATCGCGTTTTAGACCGCTTTTCTTCGTCTATCTCTCGTTTTTAAGTATTTGCGATGAATCATAAAATAAAACACGCTTTATTAAAAATCACTTCGTTTAAAAACAAAGTAGTCAAACGGATTTCGGTGGAAAGCAGTTTAACTTCCGCTGCTAGTACCAAATTACTTCCGCCGACAGAATCGAAATTATTTAAAATACGACCAGTTTTATACCTAATAATCGTTCACATAAAAAGGGCCGTTTGGGCCGGCATATATATATATATATATATATATATATATATATATATATATTCCGAAGGAATGCGTACGTTACCGCGACAGCGGGTGAAAGCGCAGTGAGAGTGCTGCTGGCTGCAGGCTTGTGCCTACTGAAGATGGCGAGCGGCACGAAATCGGCCTGGCGAAAGATCGGCGGTAAAAGTCGGAAAAAAAAAACTATGAAACGGAAGAGAATGGCATTGACAAGTGAAATTGATTGAAAGGATAACAGATTTTATATCTGAAACTAACTCAGTTTCTAGTTTAACTTTTTCAGTTTTAGGCATCCTCACTCCACTGTCACTGTCTCTTGTACTGTGTGCGGTGGTTGTCTGTTTGTCCTGTATATATATATATATATATATATATATATATATATATATATATATATATATATATATATAGGGTTGGCAACTAAATAATTGCGGATTCTTCTCATCTTTGGGTGCGTGCACCCTCTAAGGGTTGTGCAGTTTTTGGTACGCACGACGTATAGTCGGCATGTAAAAATCCCACCAACACCCCTCCCTCAACACAATGAAGACGAACAAAATCCCCGCCCCCAAAAACACAATAACAAGACACGTATATATATATATATATATATATATATATATATATATATATATATGCAGACACACGACAAACAGACAACCACCGCACACAGTGTACAAGTGACAGTGATAGTGACACAGTGTTGTAGTGAGGATGCCCAAAGACCGATCCAAAGTGCCAAAAGTGACTGACACAGCGCTACTGAAGACGGCGAACGGCCGAAAGAGCAGACCGGCGAGAGGAGGAGACTGAAAAACACGAAATCTACTGTATTTCTGTGCACTGTTTTCTCTCGTCCAATAATTATGAAATTCTATCGCGTCGGTCCCCAATTTTGACGGATAAAACGTATTTTCGAAATGAGGGCCCTCGTGAAAGGGGTTGATTGAGAGGGATGGTTGGAGGGAGGAGGGAGGGAGGCTCTGCTAGCACCCTCCATCCCACCCACCCAGCTACCGGTATCGATCCCGACTGTAACCTGTAGGGCCCCTCCCCCATTCCACTACTCCCCTAAGTAACCCTACTTTTGGGACCGCAACCAGGTGACACTCAGACAACTCCCGTGTTCAGTGACCAATTACAAAATATTCAACGGACAGATTCAAATCCCTAAGTCCAGGAGAACCGTCCTCAGTGCTCAACATGTTTTGTGGCTCTGGAGGAGATCCAGTAGGTAATATCCCGGTTTCACTAATTTCTCCCTAACCGGATCCATTAAACGTCACCACCCCGGAGGAGATCTTCTCCTTCCGGAATTTGTATATATACACACTCCACTTAATAATATTTATACTCGTATATGGATATAAAAGCGCTGTTTAAGTTACATTCGAATGTGCGGCCCGCGTAAACAATTTTATTTTCCAAATGGCCCGCCGTCCAGAAAAAGGGTGCCGACCTCTCGCGTAGAGAGAGAGAGAGAGAGAGAGAGAGTCACCGCGCCGACCTTTGACCTGACCTCGTGACCCGGCAACACGTGTGTTTGTGTGTGGGTTAATTGTATACGTGCCGATACGGTCCCAATTAGATGTCCCTACCAATCCAAAAAAAAAAAACTCGCTAAGGAGCACGAACACTAAATAGGAGTTCTTCGGGAGTTTTCCGTTTCATCCCCCCCCCCCGTTTGGCACACTTCAAAGTGGTTGTGCCGGCAAGAAAGGGACCAACAACAACAAATAGAGGAGGAGCAGGAGGAGGAGGAGGAACAAGTTAACGAAGAGTGGACAATTAGCAGCCTCCCTCCCACCCGACTATGGTGGGCCCCAACTGTTATTAAACTTTTATATTCGCCCCTTGTCTTTCTGGTTGTGTTGTTTTCTCTCTTTGCCATACTGTTTTCACAAAGGATAAAACCCTCTCCTCCTTCCGTCTCTTTCCAACCCAAGGAGATGGTAACACTTTCCCCATTACATATATATATATACAGAGTGGTCCAAAAATGTATCCACTGTTTAAAAGTCCATAACTTGAAACTAATTGACGGAGTTGTCTCATTTTTGGTAGTGTTATAGTTTGTAGTTGGGGCAATCGCGCCATACAACCGTTGTATTGTTTTGTCAGATGACAGTGGCCGGATAGTCAGTGTTTTCTGTTGTGTCAGTTGTACCCCTGTTGTACTCGAGTCAACGTGGCCGGCGCAAGGCTTAGAATTGGATAAAAGGAAGAGTTCAGTTTTGAAGTGGTATTTTAAGTAGGAAAACATTAAAATGAGGTTCAACGGCAATGGCGAAATGAGTATCGAACAGAGCCCAATATCAGTAGTTGGTGGTGCAGTTGGGGGCGGCATCGTTTCTGTCTGTCCGTGGATGTTAATAATGGTGACCATTTCGAACACCTACAGCTATATATATCTTTAAGTTGGACTTTAAGCTACACTTTGACCAAAAATGAGACACAACTCGGTCAATTAGTTTGCAAGTTATGGACTGTTAAACGGTGGATACATTTTTTTGGACCACTCTGTATATATATATATATATATATATATATATATATATATATATATATAACAGAAAATTGATTAGCGAAAGAGGAACATAAGAATTGTCACTGTAATAGTGTATGTTACAAATACAGATATCTTTATTTTTCAAATAAATATATTGGGCTGGCAACTAAATAATTGCGGATTCTTCTCATCTTTGCGTGTGTCGTTCATTTTTCGGTTGACACGACGAATAGAGTTGGGGCACGCAATAAACACAATTCAGAATATAGTCTTAAATAGGTTTGAAGATGTATAAATATGCGTAAAATAAACAGATAACGCCGTCTCCGTCTGGCGACGAAACCCCCGCATGACTTAGTTGCCGACGCGATATATATATATATATATATATATATATATATATATATATATATATATTGTTTTGGACTGATACCGCTACTGAAGATGGCGAGCGGCCGAAACCGGTCCGGCGAAAGACCGAACCAGACCGCAAAGGCGAAATTCCAGATTGGGCTATCCCGTGACGCAACGGGGGAGGGTGTATTGTTGCGCAATGTTGTTTTCCTCCAATTCCAGCGTTCTCGGGGTCTGTTTTCTCCCTCTGGGATGGGGGCGGGCGGCGGCGGCGATAAAACTTGGACTTTGCGGGGGTCGTAAAGCAGTCGGAGGCTTCATCCCCCCCGCCGCAAAGTGGTGCTTTTCTTATTCCGCCCCCAACCCCTGTCCTATTTCGGCCCCACTCCCTTAAATTATTTAGACGGGGGTGGTGGGTGGGGGGGCGAAAAACACACCGGCTTTTCATATTTCACGAGCCACAGGCGGACGTAGTAGTGAACCATAATCGGTAGAGATAACAAGATAAGAAATTCTCGCACACATACACCTATATATTAGGGGAGTTTTTTTCCCTTTTTCGGAGCGAAATGAATAAACGATATTTTAAACTTTTTAAAGGCACTTTGTCACCGACGAAGCCCGCACTTTGAAAGAGCCCTGGGACTACTGAAACCTATATATATATATATATATATATATATATATATATATATATAAAGGTAATACGCTGTATCGAACTATGTTTCCAATAAGCACTCTTCACAACACAACATACCCCTATTAATTGACCTGAAGTCATAAAATCCTAAACTTTTACCCAATTTTCATTCCCGTCTAATCCCTTTTCCTCTCATAAACGGAGGGGGGCTACTGAGGAGGATATCTTCTAGGACTGTACCGAAATACAGACATAAAGTTAGAAATACATATAATCGAAATATTAACTGTTTAACAGAGTGTAACATTGGAACCGACATCAGGACCAGTACTACTAGGGGAGTTCGCTGAGATATCCTCTAAATCTAAACTTTTAGAGTCGAAAATATTAAAGAAAATTACCTATTTCTCACTTCTTATAGTCCCCTCTGTCCGAGCAATAACTTGCCGTACAGAAATATTAGCTGTACCCAAAAGTAATCGACAATTTCATACGATGTATTTGGGTCTTCAGGAGTTCTCTTCAAGAGAAAGGGGGAATCGAAAATTTGCTGGAAAAGTGGCGGTGGAGAGTTGTGTAGATAATATCGGTGAATATATATAGTAGATTAATAATTAAAGTTTCATAAATGTAGCATATATACATGAAAAAACTAAGTCATGAAGTGGGGCACTCCGCAATGACTTAGTTGCCAGGCCAATATCTATAAAATATATAGGATTTTTTGCTCGTCCGACAATTTAATTCCCGGAATGAAAATCTCCTGAGTGCGAAACATTCTCAAAAAAGCCACACCCGTAATTGAGGAAATGGAGTATTTATTGAGAGCGAAAGAAATAGGCGGAGAGAGAGAGAGAACGGCGCCATATCGAACCGGTCTAAATCCATTATCGAACACTGTAAGTGGGGCCGCCAGTAAGTAAGTAACTAAGTAAGTAAGTTGGTCACGTTTCAATTATGCAAGTCGGTCGGGACGTAGCTAGGGCCTGTGGAATTAATAATGTTTACGACTCCTGGGAGATCAGAGCAATATTGAGCAATAGTTTTCTGTGCCCCCCAAACAACCCCTAAGAAACAATTTCAACTGCACACCTTCCCGGGGTGTTGTAGTGGTGAGAGAAATCGGTCTCTGAAAAGAGAGGAGAAGAAAAACAAACAAATGTCACATTTCTACGCCATAAAGTCTGCCCCAAAAAAGCTATATAACCTGTTGGAGAACAGAAATAAATGTGGGCGAAATATATAGTTGCACAATCAATTTTTACAAAAGTGTTAGGTGCAGAGAGTGAAGAATTATACGAATGTTGTATAAACCCTAAAAACAAAAATCCACGCATTTTATTTGATGCCGGACTATTGCGCAATAACCCGTACGGGATTCTCCCCGTTGTTGATTGGGCGTTAACACTGTTTTCAGTTTATTTTTTTGTACAATCAACTACATATTATTATTGGTACAAATGTTGAGTGTTTTATTTTTTGTTTTTTTTCCACGGCGAATGTCTCGCGATAAAAGAAACCACCCGATGATGGCGCTTTTAGGCCAGAGTGGCGTTTAAGCCGTCCTGGTGATGGGGATAATGGACGGGTAAGAGAGTGGTACTTGAGGAACCCCGGGAATTTGTGGCTGTCGGGGTATGTTGAGGTCATGGTGTATTGTCTGGTTAGAAACATACCCCGGGGAGCATTGAGTAAGGACGGTACGAAGGACTTGGATGTCTCCTGGTGTAACCCAGCATAGCTCTATACCGTATGTCCATGTCGGGGTTTGATTATCGCTCGTATATGGGGATTCCACGTGAGTCATTTGTCCGGGTGGAGCAACAAACTTCTATCCGAGACTGCCAGTCGCCGGTGACTGACAGGCGGCATTTCCAACGTGTCACTAATGAAATTTGTCACTGTTGTTTGTCTGTTGCAGAAGAGTGTTGTTAGTGGGAGGATGTGGCGGAGGTAGCGATGGGGCGGGAGGGGTGGGCCTGGCTCTAGGCTGATCGGTTGACCGGGGACCGGGGCCGAGGCCCACCACCACGCTGGAGCCGATCACGCAGGCCGCCACCATCACCTCACTGGCGGTTGCCATCATATTGGCCAACCTAACCATCATCGCCGCCTTCATCAACGCCAGAGGTAAACGGGAAACCCCCAATTGCCCAATATCCCCATATTGCCCATACCCAACATTCCCGATATTGCGCAATCGTTACTTCACCCTACCGTGGGTTTCTGGTGTTTCTGTCTGCAGTCGATATTGAAATACACACGATATACATTTTGCAGGCGGCGTATTTTACCATCGTTAAAGCGTTCAGGGTCAACGGTTAAGGATTGCGCAATGTTGTGAACGCTCTGTTAACGAGTCTGGTCACAATTCGTGCAGTCGATAGTGAAATACACATGATATACATGCTGTAGGCGGCGTAATTTACTATCGTTAAAGCGTTCAGGGTCAACGGTTAAGGATTGCGCAACGTTGTGAATGCTCTGTATAACGCGTCTAGTCACAATTCGTGCAGTCGATATTGAAATACACATGATATACATGCTGTAGCATGATATACAGTATACATGACATGTATACATGATACATGTATACATGATATACAGAGCATTCAAAACGTTGCGCAATCATTGTAGTGATGTTAAATTTTATGATTGTAAATTGCAATCGTATACGTCGCCTACACACGGCGTTCCCAATATTGCGCCATCGCTACTCCGCCCCCACCGGGTATGGTGGTGGCGTTTTCACCGTTAATAATAGCTGTGTGTCTGGGTAAGGACCTGGGGAAGTGATAAACTGCTACCTGCTGTCGCTGGCAGTGGCCGACCTGCTGTGCGGCCTGCTGGTCGTGCCGCTCTCCGTCTACCCGGCCCTAGTCCAGAGGTGGGTCTACGGCGACCTGGTATGCCGCCTGGTCGGCTACCTCGAGGTCACCCTCTGGGCGGTCACCGTCTACACGTTCATGTGGATGTCAGTCGACAGATACCTCGCCGTCAGGAAACCGCTCAGGTAAGTACTCAGCTCCGTCCACACTGGAAACAGAACGGACACGGCTTTATAAATATAATTCCGGCAAACCGGAAGGCCGTTTTTCTTTTTGCCGCTGATAAATAAGGCCAACCGTTCGATGGTTTACTTCAATTTTATCTTCACCGAAAGGGGGCCGAGATGGCTACAGACAGGCACGAAAATGACCCCGTAGTTGCACAACGTAGTATTGCGCAATCAACAATCTTATATGTTGTACTGTAGCTGCAATTGATTCAAGTATCGTCCCGACATTGTTCTCTGCCTAGGTTTCATACAAAATCTATGAAAGTCCGGCGTTCGCGATTTTTTTTACTTTTATTATTGCACAATCGACAATCCTATGTTATTATTATGGGAAATGACCCACTGCGGTGAGACTTCCGTGATTTGTTATTCGGGACCGCTGGGACAGAAATACAATATTTACAGAGGGGCGTAAAGTGGATTGCGCAATACTACGCAAACTTGTATTTCAGATACGACACGGTTCAGACTAAGACGCGATGCCAGTGCTGGATGGTGTTCACGTGGATTTCGGCGGCGATGATGTGCTGTCCGCCGCTGCTCGGGTTCAACCAGCCCCAGTTCGACGGGGACGCCTACGTCTGCCTGCTGGACTGGAAGGACATGGCCGCCTACTCGGCCACGCTGGCCGTCCTACTGCTCGGCCCCAGCGTCATCACCATCGTCTACACCTACTCCTACATATTCTCGATGATGCGCCGAGTCCGCTCCGGCGCCCCAATCCACGACAAGGAGTACGCCACCGCCCTCTCCGAGAACCTCACCAACCCGAGCCACGTCTTCTCCTTCGTCCTCGTCGTCCTCTTCTGGCTCTCGTGGGCGCCTTTCATAGCGGTCCGCATGTACGAGGGCTTCACCGGCCACCGGCTCACCTTCCTGCCGCACATCCACTTCTTCGTCTTCTGGCTGGGCGTCCTCAACTCGGTCTGGAAGGCGCTCGTCCTCCTCCTGCTCAGTCCCCAGTTCAGGCTGATGCTCAGGCTGTTGGGGCTGACCGTCTGCTGTAGGGAGCGTGCCCGACTCCAAATGGAGCTCATCGGCATGGAGGACGAATAATCCCGAGTTTCGTTTCCTTTTGTCGCGCCTTTCCCCTCCTTCTTCCCCGTCTATTCGGTGGACACAGCTCTGCCGCAGCGTCGCTATTAGTTACTATCAGTAATACTTACTTCTCTATTACTTCTCTCTTATGTTCACATTACTTCCGCATCGTCCTTTGCCTCGCTATCGGTTCCTATTAGAGTCCTCCCGTATCGGTCCTTCCTTTTATACTCCTTAAAAAACTTCGCTACGTTCCTCCTTCACCACCAATTTTTCCCACTTTCTTCCAACTCCGAGACCTCCGACAAAAATTACACCACATATAACGAGCTCTTGGTTGCGCGGTCGTTACGCCGATTTTCGATTGAAAAACCGGCAAAATAAAATTCTTTCCGCCTTTCCATTATATATATATATATTTTTTTAACTTTTAATAACGCTCAAAGAAAAAATCCGAGGGTCATAAAAAAACTTCCCGAAAGTTAATTTCTCGGTAGGGCGAACATTGAAAGGGCGCCGAAACCACCCGAGTGAAATCCATTGCCGAAGGGTTTTTTTTTTGGCCCTTTTCCTTCTCGAGTCGGGCCCTGCACAGGTTGTTTCCAGCGGAGTAGTAACACTAGTGTTACTACACCGGTCCTCTATATACCTCGAGTTGAGTATAAAAGCTCCCGATTTTCGGAGATGCAAGATATTTATTTACGACAATCTACGCTATTCATCCGCTAGATAATTCAAGTCGCCGCGCGACTACACAGCTCAATTATGATATTATTTCTACCCTTTTTAGCCGTCAAATTCACCTCCCCGCCCCCCATTCTTCGTCTAAGCGACAATTTAATTCCCGGAATCTCGGGCCGGGAAAATTTGGCACGGGCATTGAAATTAGAAATTATTAGAAAAATAATAATTCCGGGAATTAAATTGTCACGCGCTCAGCCCGTCGTCCCCCAACTCTGGGCGCGAATGGCGAAAATCCGACGGAACGATTCCGGGAATTAAATTGTCGCTCGACACAGTGTCATTCGTTTTCCGAAGCGCGCGATCCGACAAATAAAAACCCTGAAAACGAAGCCAATTTAGCAGTAGCGTTCCGGTAATTAAATTGTCACCCCCCCCCCGTGCCGCGCAGTCGTCGGGATACGCTTCGGGGAAAAATAGCTTTTTCGATTTTCACCGTTTTTCACGGCTTTTCACCGTAATCTGGCACAGATCTAGAAAGCGATAGGAGAAAATCGTTTCCATAAAATTATATTAACAGCCCACCCCACCCCCACCCAAGAAAAAACCTTTCCGAACTACCCTTCGTTGTTTTTTTAACGTTTTATTTTGTTACGGAATGGCGCCAAAACTATGAAACGTCTCGTCGACGAACGCGATCAAAAGAGGAAACGAAAACGACTAAAAAGACAACGTTCGAAACGACTTTTGCGACGCACCAAAAAAAAATTTCATTTCGGCAACGGACGAACAAAACAAAACGAAAAGATATACCGGACGTGCGATAGGCGTTTTGTAGGACAAAATTGTAATTTTTTTTCTATCTCCAGAATTCCCAGGAAAAAATTCTCTCCCCCGGAAGATTTTCGTCTCTTCTTCGCGCCTGTTGTCGGGTTTCAAGACGATACAAATTAACCTGTCCGTATCTAATTTGAGAGCCGATAAAAGTGAACGGAAAAGAAAAACAAACGAAGTCTCAAATCGTTTAATTAGTGACGATTAAACGCCGGCCTAGAAAATCATAAAGAAAATTCGCTTCCTCGGCGAATAAAATTTTTTTGCGACGGCCATTTTGTAATCGAATATGGCGGAAATCGGAATATTCCAGAAACATTTTCTATCAACGATAGATCTCTGTAATCTTCAGTCGACGAAACTAAATGTTCTCAACGTAAACTCGGACTGCAAAAGTTTTTCCGGAATATTCACAGTAAGGGCCTGAAAAATGGCGGATTTTCGGCGGACGGAATAGAAAAAGAAAATGGCGGAAATCGGAATATTCCAGAAACATTTTCTGTCAACAATAGATTTCTATAATAAATTTACGGCATCTACAGTCGACGAAATTAAACGTTCTCAATCAGGAACTAGGCTTGAAAAGTTTTTCCGGCAAAGTTCAATTCCGCATTTTGGAATATTCACAGTAAGGGCCTGAAAAATGGCGGACAGAATAGAGAAAGAAAATGGCGGAAATCGGATTTTCCAGAAGCATTTCCTATTATCAATAGATTTTTGTAATCTTCAGTCGACGAAATTAATCGTTCTCAATCAGAAACTAGGCTTGAAAAGTTTTTCCGGCAAAGTTCAATTCCGCATTTTGGAATATTCACAGTAAAGGGCCTGAAAAATGGCGGATTTTCGGCGGACAGAATAGGAAAAGAAAATGGCGGAAATCGGATTTTCCAGAAGCATTTTCTATTATCAATAGATTTTTGTAATCTTCAGTCGACGAAACTAAATGTTCTCAATCAGAAACTCGGACTGCAAAAGTTTTTCAGGCAAAGTTCAATTCACAGTAAAGGGCCTGAAAAAGGGCTGATTTTCGACAAAGGTCCCCCGACCAGCGTCACGAAGGGCGAAAACTCAAATCCACCCGGTTGGGAGAAATATTCCCTTTTAATTTAGACGAATAGAAATTATAATCCCGGCGTAAAATACGCCTCCAGCCGAAACCTTTTCCGACTACGCCGAGTTTATTTTCTCCTCCCTCGGCGTTTCCTCCGACTAGGAAAACTTGTATACGAAGGGAAACCGTATGAGAAAAACATATTTGGCCTTTCTTAAATGGAATTTTCCAGTCAGAATTTGCGAAACGGCGAAAACCCTTCGTTTGGTGTCTCCTCTACCTCTCGTCACGGGCATTCTGTGCCAGTAATTTATTCTTCAAATTCACCGTTTCCGCTTTATAGCCGTTTTATTACACCGAATTATTACCTCGCTATGCACACAAGACAATTAACAATGACTGTAATCAAAGCTTAATTAACAATATCCTCCCCCCCCTCCTCCCCACGTCACTTTGTTATATCTGTGATAACTTGTTTCACTTTGAACGGGGAAAAAAAACATAAAAATCGGTTCTTATCTTGCCGAATTTACAACTTGAGATTACAACAAATATCGAAACAATCAAAAAAAAAAAATTTATCGTAGATCGGACCCGAAATATAAAGAAAAACTCGCGACTTGAAAACACCAGAGATTCGACAAAAATTTGAGAAAAAACAGAGTATATGGAAGTGAAAACTTTTCCGCCTCCGTTATATAATTAACCGAGAGTATTTATTAATCGCAAAAAAAAAATTCTTAAAAAAAAATTAGATAAAAAAAAACTTACTCGAATATCGATGGATAAATAACGCCTTAAATTGTAGATTAAAAAGAAAGTGAGTTTTTTTAATCGCTCAATCCGTGTTTTGCCCACAATCCCGCCTTGTTCTAGCCTGTTGAAAAGAGAGAATAGCGGACAGAAAAAATAAAATAAAAAATAAATAAGATTAGTAATTAAACGGATAAATAAAAATTAGTTAAGCTAGTATTAGTTCTGTGCGTGTCGTGTGCGTGTGTCGTGTGCGAGTCTCCTCACTATATGGACATTGCGACAATCATCAATCGGTTTTAAAATCAATTATTAAAACAGTTTTAAACAGAGTTTCCCCCACCACCCAAAACCGCAAGATATATATATATATATATATATATATATATATATATATATATATATATATATATATATATATATGAGGCCGGATGAAAACCAAAAATTAGAAAAAAATATATAAATACCGACAGACAAGCGAATATTTTCACGATTAAGCTTCGGACGAACAAATATATAAGTTCATTTAGCGAGGGAAAAATTAAAAAAAAACAAATGGGCGTACATTTTATGAAAGACAATGAATATTTACTGTTCGGCCGGGCGTCACAGCCTTCTAGATTAGGCGGACTATTTAGACATTATAATTTAACGTTATTTGAATATTTAAAAAAAAACCCCGACATGGAAATTCCAGACAATAGATTCAAAACTAATTCATATTAAACGCAGGAATAGATAAATATATTAACGGTACGAATTCCTCGATACAATTTTAATATGAGAAACTATTGTTTGTGTGTGTGTGTGTGTGTTTCAACAGAATATCCCCAAAAAGAAAATGTACATATCTTTGGTTGTATTATTTACCTGGAACAGTATATAAAGTATATAATAAATCTTTTATCTATCATAAATTCAGATAAAAATATACAGAGTGTCTAACCGATACTGTTCGTTTACCCGCCCCATTAGATTCAATCCGGAAGGCAATTTGAAGTTTAATCCTGAAATAAATTTTTATATTTTTTCTTTTTTTTCTAAAAATCAAACAATTAAAGTGGGACGATAAAATATTGTCCAGGTTGTTGCCCGGCCAAAAAAACAGTAAACCGTTGGTGGAAATAAAAAAAAAATAGGAAAAAAATAATCGTATCACTCAAGAATAAATTCACTCGACTGATTCTAGGCCTATATAAATTCTCTGTGTTGTTGCTGTTGTTATTGTTGTTGTTTTAGGATTTAGAGTTCCAATTTTTATATATATATATACATATATTAAGAACGAGGTTTTAGATTTTGTTTCGGGTGGGTTGATAAAGAAATAGAGACAAATTTAACTGGTTCAGTTTCGTGGATCGGTCATCAATTCTTAGCGGTGCTTGTAATAAATAGTGATAACGTTAATTAGATTGAATTTTATTGGACATTTACAAAAATAAAAATATAGCGGTGTTAGTTTTAGGACAAAGATATATGTCGCGTTTTCAAATTTTAAATAACGTTTCTTTTTTACATTCTTTAACGACTACCACAATACACAGTTAATTGAAATCATTAGGTCTTTCTCAATGGCACATTAAAAAAAAACTTTAAAACACAGTCCAAAATTATCAAATTTACTGTACATATTTTGTATTTCTTATTTATACAACTGTAGTTTTATTTTTAGTGAAAATTATATTCAGCAATAACTGTTTTTTATTTTATATAATTATTGGGAATATTCTTTGATATACTTTTTCAATTATAATCAATATATTTAATTGCAGGAATCAAAATCATTATAACAGAAGAAATCCTGTACAGTAATTTTATTATTACTTTCAATTTTCAATATGATAAAATCCTTTTTCCACTAATCCATTTTAATAAATCGACATTAAACTAATGTTTTTTTTTTAAATAGAATTATAGAATCTTTTCCTATTCGACTACATAAAATGAATATTCTATAAATATCATTTTATCAGACTAGATTCAAATGTTCAATTAGATCAAAAATGTATTTCTAGTCGTTTGTACAACTGCGAACGTACTTAATTAATATGACGATTACCTCTATACCTATATTTCTAGTTAGCAATCGATCGATTGTTTATTTGACACAAACTGCCTTATATATATATATATATTATAAATGTATTAAAAAGTAATGAAAATTTGCCTTGGATTAGTGCTTAGGTGGTATTATTATCAGTAGTGGTCGTGATACTCATTAATCATAATTATATACGTGTACGTGTACATGTATATAATTTGCATAATAAATAGCGGAAAGTGACGCATAGCAAAGAGGGAAAAAAAAAAGCAGACAATGTACAAATACAAAAGCCTAAAAAACGCTGATAAAATGATTGTAAAAAAAAAGAAAAAAGCATACACAGATGAGTACAGAACATAATTCTTGTGATATTGTACAATTGTACCTGTCGGCATATTCTGCAACTATCGAGTGTAATTTTTTTAAACAAATTTATTCGATCGGGTCTAACTAAAATCAATTTCATCGGCCTTCAATTACGAACAAAAAAATAAGTAATGAAGATTGTTTCACGAGTGTCTATTATTAGGTAAATATATTATTATTTTCTCGTTTATTAGTGCACATCTCTTTATCATAGTTGGTAAAAAAAAAACAAAATCGTACGTATAAGGTATAAAAAAAAAAATAGTATTTAAATCCAGATTTCAATTCATCTGGCCTCAATATGTATCCCATAGAGTCGTCAATGTTGCATATATAATATATATGTATGTGTATCTTAGGTAAATAATTTGTTTGTAAGTAATTTAAAAGAAATCTCAGATTTAAAAAACTGAAAGAGAGAGAGAGGAGAAAGAAAGTAAAAAAGTGTTTATTACTGTCGAATATAATGGCGATTAAAAATATAAATGAAAGAGTATTGTGTATCGAATGAAATATGAAATGTAATATTGATAAGGCCTTGGTTCTGTCTGGGAATCTTTGTTATACATTTATTTACGACAAGACCGAGATTCTGAAAGATTAATTTAATTCATTAAGGGGAATAAATTTTTCACCGCAGCTTTTCGTCAAATACTTGTTGCCGGACATTTTGTTTAAAGCTCGGTAATAAAATTGGTTTCTATAAAATGTTTTCAAATTTTCCCCAGTTTGAACTCTCGGACCTCTGTCCGACCTATATTTATTTGAATAATTTTTCAAAACGAAAATGATCGTGTACAAAGAAATAAGAGTACTGCTACTGCTGTTCTTAACTTTAATAAATATACAATCAAAACTGAATGCAGGGATGAAATATACAATTGTTAAATATTATTATGACAGTTCCAAAAGAGAAACAGAAAAAAAAAAGCTGGGGATATTTTGTAAAAATTCAAATAACGAAACTGTGAAATTTTGTAGCTGTCGACAATGAAATAAGATTTAAAACAAAAACGGCTGATTCAACTACAACAACAATAATTATAATATTATGTTCACCAGCAGCCGAACCTTTTAAATCGTCTGTCTTTAATTCGATTACCCAGTAAAAAGTAGATCATTTGTAGATAATATTTTTGACCCCTTCGCACTCCGATAGATATTCCAATTGCACTTTACATAAATATGTATATAGAGGAAAAAGTTGGACAGAAAATATTTATATAGAATATTTATATTTTTATCTGTTTGTTAATTAGTCGTATAGTGTCTCCGAACCGAAAGAAGTCTATTTTTTTTCCCCATCGAAAGATAAAATTTTTATATTTTCTAGATATTGTATAGAGAATCTATATTTGATTTGTACCTTGTAGATGAACGCTATTATTTGTTGTAAGACCTAGTTATATTATTACGAATAAGCCCTGTAGAAGACAATTTTGGGGGGGCGCCGAATGCCGCACTGAAATTGTTAACCCGTTGAGTAACAAATTTTTTTTTCTGAAAATTCTGCATAAAATTTACCCTATTTACTATTCACACAAATAGCAGCTCCGAATATGTTTTTAAAAACCGGTTTGTCAAATATTTTGTTTTTTAAATCGAGTCCCATTTGGGGATTGAAACCGACACATGAGACCGATCATCTTTTATTTTTAATAATAATCATAATTACGAGTATTTTAACACGGTGTACTATTTATAATGTGAAATTACTGAAGTTAATGTAAAATTAACTTTGGGGCCTCACTACTGTACTCAATGGGTTAATGTTCAAGCTGTGAATCTGAAATTTCATCAGGAATATATACAATTTTTCCCCAATAAATTTTGACTGGAATTAAATGGAAGAATTTTTCAGAACGTAATGCGCACAAGGAGTAGGCTAAATCGATATTGTTTTCAACTGGAACAACGAAAATATATCTGTTTGTGGCATTCGGCGCTCCGGCTAAATTTAAACCCCCGAATTAATTATTGTCTCTATATAAAAAAGAAAAAAAATGTGTATTTCTGTTTTTTTTTTTCAATTGTGCACTGTTTTTTCTTCACCGTTTTTCATCTCCGTTTTTCAATTAATTATTATTTCGGCTGAGGTGCTGTTCTCGTTTCCCTTGTGTGACAAGTTGAATTGAATATAGTTGTTATCGATTTAAAAAAAACCCAAAAAAGAAATTAAATAAAAACAAGATTATACGCGATACAAGTTCCTTACAAATATTACAAAAAAAATAAACTGAATATGAACGGGAATGTAATAATATAATTAAAAAAACTATACGAAATTATAGATCAAGATGGCCGGCCGAATTTTCGCGGCGACCGTCCTTACTCCAAATAACGCTTTATTCGATGTTCTAATATCTACATATTAGCCGATACAGTTTTTCGAGAGTTACATTTATTTTCCATTTCAAATTTCGAAATTCCCCCCCCCGTTTTAGATTCGAAAATAATTGTAATAACAACAGTAACGATAATAATGACCGGCGCCATTGTCCGACCTCGGGAAGTGTAATGGCTCAGCATTTTGTGAATGTTTTAGAAAAATAAATTATATTTAAACTACTTAGAGCCGAACAGAACTCTATAAAAGTTCGGGTTTTGAAAAAATAATAAGCGAGAGTAAAAAGATAAATAACGAATAAGAATATTTTATTTAGAATTTAGATCATGTCTTCTTGTTACATGTTACCAACGTAATATCTCTTGGACAAAATCTCGCCTCGTTATTATTGTTATTATAGAAAATATATAAAAAAATATATAAATAAATAATAAAAAAAGCTGTAATTATTTATTAAATAAATGTAGTAAGGCTCAATTCTTTCGTATATACAACTGTGTGTAGGTAATTTTCGGCAGAAAAATCAAACGTTCTCGATGTGTTTTTTATATATAGGTGGTTGTTTCCGCGATGGCCTACGCGCGCTGTACAAAAAAAAGAAAAAAAAATAAACGTTCGGAAAATTGGGAAAAAAAAACCAAATTGTAGGCCTTTCGGGCTTCGTTTTGTATACTTCGTACAATCTCAATTGTTATATTGTATCCTTTTCGTATTTCGGACGCTGTGAGAATGACGCGAAATGTGTTTCAAGCCCCGCCATTTTGTTTTTCGTTTTCTGCCAACTCTGAATTGCAAAAAAAATCTGTTAAAAATAGAGAAAAAGATGTTTGAAAAATAAAAACGGGCCGACTGGAATTTTCGACGAGTGGATGTTCTTCGTCGAATATTGTCCGCGCGATTTGTGGGAATTTTTTTTTCGAACGTAAAAACCTTTTTCGCTGCTCTAAATGTCTTGTTTTTTTTTCTTCTCCTAGGCGCTGCTCTAAACGCGTAGCACATCGTTAGAAATCGTTCAGCAATATATTTCAGAGTAAATTATTAAAGTAATCTATCTATCTATCTTAATATATATCGTATCTTTAAAAATTTAGGGGCGGTCTTATTGTCAAAATATAGGCGTTTTTGTTGTTGTTTTTTTTGTAACGCGAAATAAATAATATAAAACTAATAATTCACGTTTTTTCAAATTGTATCGAATAGGATTTTCATCATTCTAAATATCGCTGAGAGTCCGCATCGCCGTTTTCAAATTTCCTACTCATTTAGGGCGAAATAAAAATTGTTTTCTTCAAAAAAAAAAAACTCTTTGCCAAAAAAAAACTCCAATCCGCAGTGAATAGGAAATACCGCGTAATTTTTTTTTTAGCCCGGCGTCTCTTTTATAGTTTCAGTTTTTCTCCCAGTAGTCGGGGGAGAAATTAAAATACTTAAAAATATGAAAATCCGCTAAAAATAAATACGCTTTCAATAATGACAGGATCGTAGAGCTGTTGTGAAATCGATTCCCAATTTCCAATTCAATAACAACATCCCCTCTTTAATGCTCAGTGTTTTTTTAAAAATATAGATTCACACGCAAATAAATACAAAAAAAAATAAAATATTTAAAGTGTTTTTTCGGGGTAATTTATAATTTTTTGTACGTGTACAAAAAATAAAAAAAAATTAATAACATAGTTTGATAGTTTTGTAATAGTTTTTTAAAAGTTAAACGTATATATACATACTCGTGTATTCGATAATATCTGGAATGCGATGGGTTCTCGATAATAGCAAATTTAATTGAACGATACAAATTGTAAATTAGATTAGACCTATTTATTAGACTGTGTTACTAACAAATGTAATAAAGGAGTAATTGCAATTTTTCGTTCTTCTCCAAACCCCCGATTCCAACCAACTTCCAGCAAATTTTTAAAATTATATTTCGGACAATAGGAATGTATTTTTGACGTGCGTTCAGAAACATCGGAGTTAAGGACTTTGACAATTTCACGAAATATTTTGGATGATGACACGTTTGAATTTCACGCTGTGGTCAGAACCGTGAATCGCTACTGAAGACGGCGAGAGGACGAAAGGAACGCGGTCAAAGAAAGGAATACGAAAAGATATCGGCATCGATCTGTATTAGAGAAAAATGAGAAATTCGGCCCGCACAATATTAAATCTACGATGCGTGAATAATTATATTTACACGATCGGAATTTACAAGCGAGAAATCAGTAAACCTGCAAATCAAATCGACTTAATTTTCGTCCGCTTTTATTCCCTGATTAGAAAAATATAGCCCCTAAAAATATACGAAAAAGAAACAGTAAATTTCCTCCATTATTCCGTGACGTCATAATATCGAACCGACAAAACTCTTTCTTTATATAACGCGCTCGGCTTTAGAAGAAAAAAATACCGAAAAGACGGCTATAAAATCTTGTATTTACAGATTCCGTTCCGACGAAAAAGTCTGAAATTTGAGACAAAAAAGTAATATCTCAGTATTTTAGACCTAGTGTTAAACTGGCAATACGCCATTTTCTTTTTCGCCCGCTTAATGAATTCGCCTTTTACTCGGCATAATTGGGGGTAGAAGAGTTTTTTTAATTCTTAATACGAAATTAGATTTGAAACGCGCGAACGTAACGAAGCTTTACGGGGAACTCTATAAAGTAACGGATTGTCTAATTTCGTCAGAAACAAATGGGAAAAAAACTGTGAACACTGACGTTACAATCGAAGGAAAAATACTCGTGGTTTCCGCTTACGGCACAAATTCTTTACCGCGAGTCGGACTCGCGATAAAATATATCCCTAAAAGTCCCCAATCCTGATATATCCCAAAAAATATATTCCCGAAATTCCGCCCAAAAAAATGACGTCATCACGCCTTATTCAATGACGTCATAAAATCGAACCGAAAAAATTCTTTATATATAAAGCGCTCGGCGTAGAACAAAAAATACCGAAAATACGGCTATAAAATCTGTAATTACAGATTCGTTGCGACGAAAAAGTCTCAAATTTGAGACAGAACAGTGATATCTTAGTATTTTAGACCCAGTGTTTTAAACTGGCAAGTTTACGAACGCGTTTTTTTAAGCACTAAACCAGGTGCAATTCAACCCGGTATCTTGACTAGGGATATAAGCGGAGTAGAAAAATTGGAGAGAAACAAACGGAAAGCGAGTTACGTTTCAATTTCCAGGCCGTTTTATTACGTTTTATTCCCGAATCGTATATTCGGGAAGACCCGAATACGCCATTTTCTTTTTCGCCCCTTTCACTCCGCCTAATGAATTTGCCTTTTATTCCGGCTCGCAGAAGTTTTAGTTTCTGGAGAGAAAATTCGTAAATAAATAAAACGCTACAAATAATATTCACTTACCTTCGTCGGTGAAATTCTCAACTTGAAAGTGAAACGGCTCTGGAAATTTCAAACTGAGCCCGTCGTCTGCGACCGACAGCCATTTTTTGTGTTACCACTCTAAGAATATTAAATACTTGAAATTTAATTTAACTCTTATATAAAAAAAGTTGATGAAGGCAATAAATAATGAACACTTCAGTTTTTTTCTTAACGAAATTAATTTATCTAGTTAACTGTCAACATATCCCTTTACCTAATCAAAAAATTACAGCATTACAAAGCAGATGACTTTTATTTCGTTAAAATATATATATATATATAACTAAACACGGTTGTTCGAATTGGGAATAAACTGAACATTTTAAATTCTTAAAAACACAATTTTAACCTCCTATTTATATATATAATTTTTATGTATATAAGTATTCAATATACACGGATAGACATATTTTTTATATAATTGTTTCCTTTTCTCTAGCTTACAATTTATAATTGTATATATATATATATACATATGCATTCTTAGCTCGATTGCACAGAAATTGTATAACAATCGATCTAAAATATATTGATGGCGTATTATTACTGTATAAACCGTGTTTTACAATAGAGGTGGAGGCGTTATGAATTTACGATTTTTTGTTTAGTTGTTTTTTTTTTAAAGAAAAATATATATTACCACAGTCTATAAAGAAGTCCGAAAAGAGAGAAAGTCTTAGACCCTAGAGGCGCGCGACCAACAACAACAACAATAAACATTGATGACACGAAACCAATAGTACATGTGATGCATTAATACGAAGTTTGAAAATTGACAATTGTTAAAATAAAAATCGACAACTTATTAATTCATTACAAAAAAACTTAACAACGACAACAAAATCGCGGGCCGATTCGATTCTGACACTGCCGATACATTCAATTTTTGTTTCCCCGTTAATCGTTTGTTGTTGTTCGAAACACATTTCGTTTACTACTTTTCTTTCCTACCACCGAAGTATGAAAAATAGATTCTTAGAGAGCACTCTTAACGGAAACAAAAATTTGGAACATCGAATAATTGTAACGACCGTAACAACCCGTTCGAATGAAAACTCCCGTCTCCTAAACCGTGGACAATAATAGTTCGTGTAAACTGCAAAAAATAAATTGCCGGGAAAATATTAAAAGAAAATCTGTCCAATTTTCCATGCTGTCGGCAGAATGCGATTATCGAGCTGTAATAGTATTAAAATTATTATCCATTCTTTTACGGATAAATTCAGGTCTCGTTATCCGTGCATTATATTCCATCCATTACGGGAAATTTTAAATAATATTTTATTTCAAATAAACACCAGTGTAATAAAGGCGAATATGGCAAGGAAAATTGACCGAGTAACTCTCATTTTTTGTCATGCAACAAATAAGTACCACTATAACTTCGTTCCAAGAGATGTTTCGGATTGAAGTTGAGAGCGCTTTAAAAACTCGTCCGCGACACTTTTTCTCTTACTACGATGAGCCTTTTATTTCATCGCGAAAAACTGATACCGTAATGAAATTCGCAGGTGGCAGGACTTCGATCAAAAACACAGTCTACTTAGCTCCGATATATAAAATTTTCATAGTTATTATAAGCAAAGATTCAGTTTTTTTTCTGGAATACGAGGAATGTGAACGAACGAATATACAATCGCTAGTACGACTAAATGCTTTAAAAAAAAACATGGCGGCCTCATCATAAATTTCGGACAGACGACAAAGCGAAAATAGAACAAGTGGATAAATAACAATTGGTAATATAGGTGGCTGTGGTCGTAGTATTATAGCAACAGAGAGTGGACGTATCGAACTGAGCGATCGGCGACATACATTAGTCGTTGCGTCGACGACGACGACAACACGTCAGGTGGAATTCTCGACGCAGAGCCTGATCTCGGCCAGCATCGAGCTCAACAGGCCCGGATGGGTCGATTTGGCGTCGACGACCAATTTAGTATCGTCGCTCTTCACGAGCAGACAGAGATGTTCGCCCGACGCGATCTACGTGTACAACGACGCGCTGTTCTCGACGCATTCGACGACGGACAGGTTGCAACCGCCGGCCACCCGAGTTCAGCAGCTGGCGTTAAAACAAAAATCCGACTTAAAATCGATTCTTGTATAAATCCAAATTTCCGTATTGTTCGAATCCGCAGACAGCCCCAATAACAGTTCTGTGCGCATTTATTTGCTGCACAATTGCGGGGGGGACTTATTAAGCAGTGTCCCAAGTTACGGACTAACTTACGGGCCTTTAGCATTGGGATATGTCGGGCATTTGGTGCCTGGTTTGAAGTTAGTGCGCTCCGACTGTATCGGAGGGAGAGTGAGCGGATTTGTGCACGAGTAGGCGCTGGCGAGCAGCTGAGTGAAAGTCGGATCCGCTGAGCTAGGCGAACGCCGACGAACTACGTCACCCGGAGCGGGCAGCCAGAAATCTATCTTGTCCTGGCACGATGTGCCGTTGTTGGCACCGTTGTTCGCCACGCTCTGAAACCGTTACAAATTTCTTTGGACCGGTCAGCTAAAGGTACAGTGTTCGTAATACAAGAATCCACGCTGATCAAGCTCAATAAGCAAACATGAAAAATGTTTAAAAAAACCTCACTTAAAATATACCTAGATATGCCTAATTCTTTGATTATTAAAGGAAATATTTATTTGAAAAAAAAAAGGTAATTTATAAATTCCAACTGATGTAAAATTGGCAGTCAGCCTCATGAATCCTAAGGCTGGTGTCCCAGATGCTTTTCGATTTTCAATTTATAATTCAAAATGATTGTTTGTAAAGGAAAATTAGGTCAAACACAAGATTTTCAGTTTAGAGCTGTGACGGTTTTAAATTTAAATTTCTTAATCTGAAAAGATGTTGTAGACTTCGTGTGTTTCTGTCTCCTCTCTCGCCGGTTCGGTCTTTCGCCAGACCGGTTTTTCCGGCCATACTTCAGTAGCGCGTTTTTGGGCATCCTCAACAAGACTTCCTGGGTCTGGGAAAAGACCGAACCGGCGAGGAGGAGACAGAAAACCGGTACAGGAGACCGGTAAAACAGGTATTTAAGATGTATTACATATTCTAATTAAGGGAAAATTTGTTCTACCGCCGGTGTTCCTGAGGTTGGATTTATAACACGCATTTTGAGCGTGCGTTCAACAGACATACGTCGTCTATAACAGACAATTAAAACAATATTTCACCTGTTGTATGTAGGTGATTGTTGCTCTGAGCCTGTTGCTGGTCATCACGTCTCTGATCCTCAGCGTTAAACTGACCTCGCCCGAACATCCTCCGTTCAGAACGATCCCCAACGTTCTGGTCAGTTCGATGCAGCCCATCTGTACGCAAACGAATAGAACAAAACTAGCGGAATTGTAATTTGCATTTTTTTTAAACATCTTTTTTTGTTGTTTTAAAAATAATTTATCCTATAAGTGATGAGTTATTCCATTATCGTTAAAAAGTTTTATATTTATATGACTTTTACCAGAGTTTGTGCTCCATTGATTAGAAAGAAAGTTTCAATTATAACTTCTACAAAGTTTGTTAAAACTTTAAAGCAGAGTGTTTTGAAAATAAGCCTCACTTATTAATTAACTTTCTCCTCCAAAGCTTTGAATTAGGTCAACTTCAGGACAACCAATTTATCTTTAATAGTAAGGGGAATTTCACCAGTTAAGTTAAATTGGATAAAACTTCTAAGGAATGAGACATCTCGTCTGATACTTTTCCGGGGAAAATAAAAATCTCTAAAATCTTCTTAAGTTGTACACAAATAAAAAAATAAGCTTTCTGTTGAGTCTTCCCTTTGTTCAAGTTTTAATGATTCTTTCTTTTATTATCAATAATTAAAAATGACAACTTTGTTTTTGTTTCATTATCGCATACGCACCTCGTTGATGAGATTTACATCTTTCGAATCTGAAACGTTGATCTCTATATTTTTCAGAATATCCTGACTGTTGTTAGTAAGTACTAGATAGGCCAATACTTGGTCGATTTCTCCGCTGACGGGTTGTAAATTGTAATCCTTGAAAAAGAGCATTCGGATTAGAACAGATTATAAAATAAATATAAATCAACACCGCTACTGAAGATGGTGAATGGCCGAAACCGGTCTGGCAAAAGACTAAACCGGCAAGAGGGGACAGAAACACACGAAATCTAGCCAAGTATTCCACAACCGCTCGCAGATCACAAAACAGGTACGTTGAACAAACAATGTTGAAACGTCTACTTACAATGCTAAGTACTTTGTTTTTTGTCAGTCTGGCCAACGCCGGATGATTGTTGGGGACCTGAGATTCTTTGGACGGCGTCGATATGCCCAACGCCTCCTCGTAACCGTCTTTTATCGGCACCAACTCGGCCACTGAATCCTCCAGTTCGTTTTCCTTATGCTTCTTTTTACCTGCGGAAAGTTCGATCGCGTTATACAACGTCCCGACGAGTGGAATATCGCGAACAACAACAAAGAAAACTCGGCTCACCGGATTTTCCGGCATATTCCGGGATTAATCCCGTGTTCGGAAACCACCCGAGCAAGTTCCAGTGGAAGGGGGCTCCCGGTTGTTGTTCTAATGACTATTACGAAATTTACGGGCTGCACAAGTTTCGGTCGAGTTGACGTTTGCGATTCGCGATCAAGTCGGCTCCCTGATGCATTTCAATTTGAATTTGTCCAATTCGAAAACATTAGCGACAAATTCTAATCACAGGAAAATTAGGTACCCCAACGGGATCCTAAGGTTTCGCCCTGACACTTTTAAATTTGAATTTTTTTTAACCCTCTATACGGGCCCGCGTAACTTTCAGGTCACATTTCAATTTATTGAGATTTTACCAAATAATTATAGCTTTTTTCGTGAGATGGCTCATAAATCTTAATCCTATAACGTTGTCAAGACAACCAATATCAATTTCAATTTTTTTTTCATTCGCATATACATGTTTATAATTGCTGATTATTCGTTGACCCAATTTTTTTGGATTTAAAATAAAAATTCGGCCCGTAGAGAGTCAATTTAAAAAGATCGGTTACACATCCTAATTGAAGTATTAGGTCTGCTAACGCAATTCTAAGGTTCGGTTAGATTAGGTTTTAAATTTCTGATTCATTTAAATTTGGAACATTGTCCTAAAAAGATTAACTACAAACTGTAATCACAGAAAAAATTAGTCCTCAACTATGTGATGAAGGTTGGCACCCTGATGATTTAAAAAATTTTTTTTATAAGTTCTAATTAATGATTTTGGCTCATTCAAACGGTTGAGATTAATGATTGAAGGAACAGTCCAGTCCCACGTTAACCCCTTGCTGCTTATATTATGTTTGTTGGCCAATTGGGATGCCGTAAAGGCTTAAACTTTGAGTAAAAAAAAAAAAAAAATCAACTTTATAATACTTTTTTTGGAAGAGCCCTTCGAAGAAGACTTCTGCTTGTCCTCCGTTTTGCCGGAATGTTTACTGCTCGTTTTCTTCTTCTTCCTCTTTACGCTTTCCTGTTTCGTGGCCGGCATTTCCTGATAGTCGCCGTGCCAAAAATCAGCAGTCTGAAAACGATTTATAATTTCGGCGATATGCATTTCGTGTGCGATCTCCGAGTGTTCGGTCTTTCGCTGGACCGGTTTCGGCAGCTGGCCATCTTCACTACGATCACTCGCACGTTACTTGTACCGTGCTTTTTTTTTTAACCATATAAGTTAGTGAAAGTGATAGTTTAGTGTATACCTCCGTGTTATTATTCGGAGGTGTTTAAACCCTTTTTCGAGAACTTTCATAACTCAAATAGGTACTTTTCGGGTCCAAATGTCGCGAATTGTGAACCAAACAAAAAAGAAAAAGAGACTGCATCTTTTTCAGTTAGCTAAATCCCAAATCTTCATCTTTTTTTTACAAAAATTAAGATTGAAGAAAAAAGGAAAACGTGCTTTGTTTTGAATGAATTCAGAGAATAGAGCACATTAGGCCCCAAAGGAATATTCCCCTTATGATTGTACAAAAATTTGGCAGAATTCTACATCATTTGGCGATTCAAGCGCTTGTGCCCGGCTAACGGAAAAGTACCCTCAAATATATAGTCGTTACAGTACAAGTGGAAAAACTGCGCAGACTGGATGCCCCACACATCGCGCTGCTACTGAAGATGGCGAACGGCCGAAAGCAGTCTAGCAAAAGACCGAACCAGTGAGAGGAGATTTCTAGAAAAACTGGAAAACTATGACACAATAATTAAAATATAATACAAGAGTTAAATGATATAATATGGCTTACAATTACAGCAACCATTTATTATAATAACATTTTATAAAACGACAATATGGAAATTAGGCTTACGGAATTAGTTTTCTTCTCTTTATCCCTTTTCTCCGATTTGGTTTTAGACGGTTTTTCTGAACTCCTGTGTTCCAACACGGGCAGACGCTCTTCCTCCCTGAGCGGCCTGCGAATGACCATTCAGTTAAAATAAAATATCTGTATTTTACAGCCGGTTTCGGCCGCTTGCCATCTTCAGTAGCGGTGACAGTGCAGTACAAGTCAGTTCAGTACGAGTGACAGTGAGGATGCCCGAAGGACATCCAAAGTGACTAACATTGCTACTGAAGATGGCGAAAACCGGTCTAACATAAGACGAAACCAGTGAGAGGAGACAGAAACACACAAATTTTACGCTACTAGTTAGATTTGACCAACAACTTTTCGATTTTTAATCTTTCCTTTATGCGGCAAGTGTAACTCATTTTGGGACCACTGTCGACCGAGTACAGGGCCAAAAATATGCGAACATTTTTGAAATTTCAAAAACTTTCTATTTTTCCACATTCCTTTCTGGAGCTAGCATAGTTGCTCACCCCCGGGACCACCACTGTTGACCGAGTATGGGCCAAATAGGCGAACATTTGTTGAAATCGAACAGAATTGGCGTATATCGCATTTTCTATATAATTTCCGCTTGACAAGACCAAGTTGTTTGGCGCCGCTTACTCGTCGAGGTCGATGTCGAGTGCCCTGTGGGGGTCGTCCTTGTCCCTTGTATCGGCCGCTTCATCGCCCGAGTCCATCGCTCCGTCCGGCATCTCGCCCTTGCCCCGGTTCACGTACACCTCGCTCTCCAACTCCCTCTCCTCCTCCTCCGCATCCTCCTCATCGTCCTTGTGCTTCTTTTTCTTTTTCTTCATTTTCTTTTTCTTTTTCCCCTCGTTTTCAACTTTGTCCTTCTGCTTCAGATACTTGTCCGACGAAACCAAACCTGGAAATCGGTTTTTTTTATTTTAAACGTCTCTTTTAGACAAACCTCTCGTACTAAACCAGGTTTTCGATATAAAATATAGACATTTTCTGAGTATTTTTTAATAACTTACCAGGAATTATCAAAGGTACCGACAGATCGATGGGAGCGATGGCCGGAACTTCGGGCGGTGAATTTGATTTCAAATAGTGCGGGTTCATTGCCTGTTCCTGGCGTCTGGCCTGTCGCATCTAGAAAAAGATGAAAAATAAATTATTCTAATAATATATTCCGGAAAAAAAATAATGTTTCGGGCCTTTTTAATTTACGATTGATTTTTAATGAAAAACAGTTTCGAATACCTGCTTTGTGGTCTGCGAGGGGTTGGAATATCATAGATTTCGTGCGTTTCTGTCTCCTCTCGCTCCTCTTTGCTAAGCAAAAGACCGAACCGGCAAGAGGAGACAGAAACAGACGAATCTATGAAAAACAGTTCCGTACAGTTCATTTTGAGGAACATTTATACACGTCTGGTGAGGGTAAAAGGAAGGGCAAAAATCCTTCCTGTGGATTTTGAAACAGGAAAAATCCTGGAACAACACAGGTCGTTCCCACAAAATTGCACAACCTTACCAAAAGCCAGTCGGCGACAATTCAAGTTCTTGTCGTAGAAACTTTCGCTCATTTAACTGTATATGAGTAGATTTAAACTGCCCGACACCCCAATCCACCGAGGCACCCTTAAATTAATATTTGAAATACGGTACCGAATAATAAATATTAAATGAGTTACCTTTATTATCTCTTCTTCCGTCGGTTCGTGTACAGGTTTACGCTCCATGTTGTTCGATATGAAGATGTCGTTCGGTTTCGCTCTGATTTCCTCTTCCATTTCCTACGTGGGGACGGTGAAGGGAGCTCCGTTAATCCAGGTGTCGAGGTCGAGACTGCAATTAAAAATTGGGGTTATAAAGAATCCGATAAAAGATACATAATACAAGAGATCACTTAATATAGAATAAAATAGGAACTGTAAATAGAGCGTATGACCATGTGACGGACTATTCCGATGTACACGACAGTGTAGTTAACTATCTGTGTCAACTGTGGTCTTTCGAGGGCTAGATAAAGTTCGGTACAGCTTACCCTTCGGGCACTTGTACTTTGCGCTGAGCTTTCGGCGCGACCGAGGTTCATCTCGCCGGAGAACAACGCGACAACGATCTCGACGACGGCCATGTCGCCGGACGCCACCTGCTTCTGGACGAGCTTGACCAGCTGCAGGGCCGAGCTCGCCCTTTCCTGCACCTCGAGGTCGCCGCTGCACACAAACTGCGGCAGCTTGTCCATCAGTAACTGGCAGGTCTGCAAACGAAAAATAACACTGTCGGCTTTATTCGTACAAATACAACAATGACGGTCAAAATCAGGCTTTGATCAGACCCTAATTATGGAGGAACCCGGTAAAGAGTTCCGAAATGTCGGAAGAGGACAACACCCGAGAGCACCCCGAAAGGAAAAGGTAAAAACCCTTCCGATGGAGACCTAAACCCGACCGTTACCAGAAAGCGTTACTATTCCCTGAATTACACTAGGCTATTTCCTGCAACAATTTGAAATACTTGAACAATCATCCACCATTTTTCTGTAAAGCCGTCGGCTCGAAAACTCACTTTCAGAACCTGTTCAGCGTCGGCCGTTTCAATAATTTTCGAGAAGACTTTCAGTATGTTGTGGACGTAGACGCCCTGTATGTGCGGCGGCAGACCGGTTATACGGCTGTTCAACATCGACTCCAGCGTCACCTTGGCGTTGTTCAGTTCGCTGAAACAGAATTCATTTCGCACCAATCAATACGAATTCGACGATCGGAGGGAAAAAAAATATATACCGTAGATTTCGCGTGTTTCTGCCTCCTCTCGCTGGTTTCATCTGACTGTACAAGTGACAGTGACCGAAAAATATCCAAAGTGCCAGAGTGACTAACACCGTTACTGAAGATGACAAACAGCTGAAAATGGTCTAGCGAAAGACCAAACCAGCGAGAGAAGACAGAAATACACGAAATCTACGGTATTCCAACCCCTCCCAGACCACAAAACAGGTATTCAAAAAAAAAAATATAGTTGCCACTTCTTTTATTAAGCAGTGCAGACCCTGCCGTTCAACCAACACCTTTGCAGACAATCTAGGAATTGCATTTTATTACGAATTTTGAATTTTACGAACTTTTTTACTTTCAAAATTAACCCCGCTGGGTGATCGTATACCCTGAGCCGCAGATGCCCTTTTTTCATATAATAAAACAAATTTACTGCAGTTTTTCACAGTCTTCTCTTTGGATGGTTTTCTTTTGCTAGACCGGTTTCGGCCACACGCCGTCTTCAGTAGCGGTGAATTGAGTCGCTCGAGTGGGATGAACATGGATTCACTCTGGGAATTCATTTTCACATTTTATACATTGTTTTTTTTTATCCTAAAATATTCTATTTGTGCCCCGGCCCAGCGACAGAAGAAGGCTGTGAAAAGTGCAGTACTCCAAACTAAAAGTTATTTCGAGTGATTCTATTTTCAGTAAAGAGTCGCGGACACGAAGTTACTGACTAGGAGAATTCTCCGCATATCCAGGCGGCGGCCAGAGAAGCGTCCGGCCATTTTGGCCGCCGGCTGCGCCAGAAGGTGGGTGTTGTCGAGGAGTAGCGCCATCTGGTGTACGGTGAACCTCCTGACGGCGGCGACCCTCACAGCGACGTCGACCATCTGTTCGGCGACCAGCCTCCCGTGCTGGGTACCCTCCATCCGAGTCAACTCAACCAGCACGCTCACGCACCTGCACAAGTACATAATACAGCGCTGTACACTAAACACTCGCCAGGTCAACCTGAACAATTTTAACCCTTTGCGCTCGAGCGGTGCCTCTCAGCCACCACTGCTTGTGATGCGATAACTCGAGCGGTGCCCGAGAGAGGCACCATTCGAATCGATGCGTTTATTTGTGTTTGACCTAAGGAATATCGTTTGAAAGGTCTACTCGGCCTTTTGTAGATCATATTACGCGTCTCCAAACAGCTATAAGGGTGTGTTATCCGGAAATAAGGACGATCTTGGCACACGCTTATCCGATAAAATGTCTTATCTCAAAAATACTAGCGACCACGGTTGGAACACTGGCTTGACATCAGTTCGAACTCGACCTTCTTGTCGATTTCTTTCAAAGTTACCGAGCCCAATAAGTATGGAATACGACGAAGAAATTACTTCTAGCGAAGACCGAGTTCCGATTTTTACGGCCGGTGGCGAGCGAAATTACATCACTACGTAGACGGCTCGCCCATAAGAATGAAGACGGAAGTGATGAAGATGACGATGACGTTAGAGGAGTGAAAAGATGAAAAATCCGAATAATCGATAGCGAATCCGGAAGCCGAAGTGACTGTACAGAAGAGACCGAACCTTCAGAATGGACAGTGTGCACGGAATCCGAAGAAATCCCCCGGAAGAATACCGTTTATATCCGGTGAAAGACAAGTAGGACCGCACGTATTTCCACGCATAAAAGAACCGATAGATTTTTTCAAATTATTTTTCACCGAGGAATTAGTTATTGAGATAGTGCGGGAAACTAACAGTAACGCCGCAAGGAAAGTAGAAGGGAAGACGTTATCATCCCGTTCTATATATGGCGATCGTGGTACGATGTAACAGTTACAGTACGAGTTGCTGGTTCACCCGACAGAAAAGCGCCTCGAGGGCAAAGGGTTAAAACGAGTTATGTCCGCTCATATCATTGTGCGCCTGAATATCGAAACTTGTAGCAGTTTTCGGGTCACTGAGAGTATATCAAAACGTTAGGATTTGTATTTTTCGATTTTACTTATATAGCTCAATCGGCAGTATACGTCCAGTTATACGCTCTGTGTACTACAAAAAACTAATGTCCATAGCGTACAGGAGGTTTCGAACCACCGACCCCCGGGTCGCAAATTTAATATTTTCAAGCTTTATTACAATTTTTTTTTATGAAAATCATTCACCCACCATTCAAAATTAGTGATGTACTGGTAGTTGTTTTGCGAACAGATGTCGATGATTTTCGAAAGCAGTTCGTCCCTGTACGTTGTGCCTTCGGCCTTGTCCATGTGCACCATCAACTTCTTTACAATCTCCATCAGCGTCTTTTTCGACACCTGCAAGATGAGACGCAGTGCCCGGATAAAATGACTTCGGTGTAAAATAAGATTTTCAATAATTCGTATTATGTTTCGTCCTCAAGATTTACCATCCCGTATAGGAGATCGAGGGCCCTCAGCCTAATCGATTCGTCCTTATCGTCGAGGCACTGCATCACGAGGTCCTTATGCGACTGCACCGATTTCGGATGCGTCTTCAAAATCTTCGACATCGCCAACAGTCCGAGGTATTTCACTGGAAACGCGAGAAAATACAATTTCCGACAGTTCTACGACACTTTCCTGTCGAACGGGGTTTGGACCGTTAATAAAAATAAGCTGTACTCACGATTCTGATCCGAGTCCTCTATCAGTATTCTTAATTTCTGGACACAAAGCTAAAAAAGTAAAAACAAAAAATAAATTTAACATCGGGTAATTATTTGGTTTGTAATATAATGTTTTAATAGTTTAACATACCTGTTTTGTGCTCTGCGAGGGTTGAATACCGTAGATTTCGTGTGTTTCTGTCTCCTCTCGCTGGTTCGCGGTCTTTTGCTAGACCGCTACTGAAGATGGCGAGTGGCAGAAACCGGTCTAGTGAAAGACCAAACCGGCGAGAGGAGACAGAAACACACGAAATCTACGGTAATATGTTTTAATGCTAAGAGATCGTGAATTTTTTTTTTTTCATATAATTTCTTATATAGCACATACGGCAGCTTATGCACTTTGCGATTATGCTTCTCCAAAATGCTATCCCTAATTAATTAAACAGTTAACTGATTCAAACAAAAATTAATTATACAATAATTGGTATCTTATTACTGTCTACGAGAAGGCAAATTATACTGTTAAATATCTGAATTTCATCCAATGGACGTAAGAAATGTATAAAAGTAGAAATTTTTCTGCTTTTCTCATCATGTACATTACCTTATTTACCACAATTGGTAACTTACAGCCACTTATGCCCAACTCATTTTTTGAACCATTGATAAGAAAACAAAATGAAACTCAAGAACTTTTATATGTTACCTGAATTGATGCACTGTGATTGGGCATCCCCGAAGATATCGAAATGAGAACTGAAAAAAAAAAATATTACAAATTATACGCATAATTACAATATAATTACAATAAATGTATTGTAAAAAAAGGTAGTCTGAATTGTGCCTCACCTGCAATGACTGTATTAATGCATTCATAGAGCAATGACATTGCTGAAGTGCTGCAAACAGAAAGTCGATAATTATTCGTACATTGGATAAAATAATAATAATTCGAGTGAAAGCAGAAAAATATCGATTGAGTTACAAAAACAAGTTGGAGAATTTTTTTTTTTAAATATAGGTTTGTGTTTCTTTTTCGATATTCGATACATTTACCGAATCAAACATAATTTTTTTTTAAATAAGAGAGACATCAACTTTTCTGCTTTCAAACAGTTTCCACAATATAGAAGCCTAAATGCAATATTCAAAATTTAACCAAAAAACCAAACTTCCAAGTCACTACTTCTAATTAATAACAAAAACAAAAAAAAAATCTCTCAAAATAAATCGATCTTTGTGAAGTAAAAGGTGTTCTCAAAATTTGGATGCAAAAATTACAAAAAAAAAATAAAAGGACAAAATAAAAATCGTATATCTCCTAAGTTTATTTTTGCTCGTGCAAAAATTCCCAACTACTTTAAAACTACTGATCGATGCCAAAATTCTCTTATGAGTTTGCGAAGCGTAAACTGCATCTAAGAGGCCATCTCTTTTTCTTTTTTTTTTTTTCATTATGGCAACATAAACGCTAATTTTTAAAAGCTATGTGGTGCTTGGATTTGTGATATTTTGGAGAGAGAGAGAGATAGTTGGGGGAGGGGGGTGGGCGAAACTTTCGAGAAAGCTGTCTCTACGTACGTGCGCGGTTTCTTCCGAATACCAAAAAATGAACGAACAACCTAAAATTTAGTATTCATTCGAAAAGTTCCATCATATCACAATTTTGCGTAAATTGGGTTGGATAATATTCGTATTATAATCTAAACCAAAAATCTTTTTAAATTAGCATCACTTTCAAGATATTCAGTGGGTTATATCTACAAGGGAGTTTTTAGATAGTCTCCGTCTCATTTCAGTTGTTGTTTGTCAACCAATGTCAGCACTACAAACTGTTGTATCAACAACAATAACCACATATTTTATATATATATATATATATATATATATATATATATATATATAAAGTATATGGTGGTGGTCAAAAATCAATTCGAGCAAAAAACCAAATAAGCGTTAAACAAATTACGATAAATAAATATCATTCACTAGTACAGTGCCAAAATGACATAAGAAGCCATATATATTCCATTATTAATATATGTATAAGTAATTCTATACTTTCAATATTCATACTACTAATCATTTCAATTTTACACTATTCTAAGTAGGATATTAAAATGAACAAAAGTAAGCCTACAATTTTACTTGTTAATTGTTACTAGGCACTTTTTCAATTTCATATTATTAGGCGTATAAATATAATATAATAATATGTTTACAACATTTGAAAATCAGTTAAACTGACTAAATGAAAGTCAATATGTAATGCGTACATGTATATATAAGAACAAATGCTTTACATCAATACAGCGCTAGGAAAGCCGACGGCTCTAATTAAGCTCTAATAAGTTCGCCTGGTGATACTGTAAAATTTGAAATCGCAGCCATTAATATTATGCAATGAACAATTAAACCGAGGCCAACGTTGAAAATAGTCTGAGATATAATTGGGCGGGGGTAATTCATTCCACTGTTATCCACACTTTATTTGAAAAGTGAAAGATTCGCTTCGAGAATTCACTCTGTTATTCGCAGAAATATATATTGGGTCGGCAACTAAGCAATTGCGGAATTCACCGCCAAGTGGCGTTGTGCATATTTTTAAGTACATCTTTGCACGGATAAGCCGCAGATGGTTTCGAATGCAGATATAAGATACATTCAGCTTCTCTGCAATGTCCCAGTGTTGAACTATGGCGATTTGAATCAATAATGGCCTTTATTCGGTCATCGACGACCTCCACTGGAGCTCCTCGTCTTTTAATGAAAAATCCTCCGACCGGAATTTCTGACACTGGCGCGTTCTTTTAAGGCTTCATTCAAAATATCGAATAATAACGTACCGAAGAATCTTATCCGTGCAAAGATGTTGTGACGTACTTCAAAATATCACCAACGCCACTTGTTAATAGGTGAATTCCGCAATTACTTAGTTGGCGACCCAATAAATAGTCTAAAAATGTGTCGAGCTTATTCAGTCCGTACCCCTCTTTTTTTAATTTAATTATTTTATTTTCAAACTGAATTTGAATTGTTAACGGTTCAGAGTTTGAGGCCATTTCTCCACCACAGTCAGGATGGTAAAATAAATGAAACGACTCTTCCACTGTTCTGTCCACGGTCTTCGAATTGAATTCCCGGTTCCTGAACCCGATTCCTGGTTCTTGTCCTTGTAGAAGACAGTCATAGTGTCTCAGTCCCGTAAGTACTAAGTCCATTTGAACTATCGTTAGTACCGGTTTAACGGCCAGCATCGTACTTTCATGCCATAAATACCGTAGGTTCGTTGTTCTGTCTCCTCTGCTGGACCGGTTTTGCGGCCGCTCGCCATCTTCAGTAGCATCCTCAGTGCACTGTCACTATCACTTCTACTGTAGTGTTTGTCAGTCTGTTACTGTTATTGGGGAATTACGTTTGTCTGGTACTGTGGTGGCCGCAGACCACAAAAAGGTATGTTGAACCATAAAAATTGTTTTATTATTTCTGTAATTTCATTTAGTAATCGTCTATCCTGCGAGAAGAATCCGTTGGGATTACAGCCGGGATACAATTTCTGAATGAAATTCTTCTCCCGGACGCATCCCGGGGTAAACGAATTTTCGACAGTTTCGACAAAATGAAAGTTTTTCATCGACAACGATGAAAAACAAACACGGCCTTACGTCCCAAATTTTTTTTGTCTTGCGCTCGACGACAACACACCCCGAGAGGACGACCAAAAAATAATAAAAAAAAAAAGGGTACGGACGACCCCGACCGAAGTAGTGATCATTTATGTTTCTACACAACAGAGAAAATGAAATTTACGAGCAGAACGTCTACAAGTGATGAAAATATATATCGTAGATCCGCGGCGTTTCCGTCTCCTCCTCATCCTCCCTCCTCCTCTAGCTGCTGGTTCGGGGATCTTTGCTGAAGACGGGAAATCGGTGTCTGGCAAAAGACTGAAAACCGCGGCTGGAGGAGGAGACGGAAACACCACGATATCTACGGAAAAAAAAAAAATATATATATATATATATATATATATATATATATATATATATATATATATATATATATATATTAGGAGATTGAAGCACGTGAGAGACAACTTTCCGACAAGCTTTTCCGTTTCAAGAGAAATTTGGGGGGGGTGGGGAGGAAAATACAAAAATGGTGTCAGAAGGGGTGGGGGGGGAAACGGGACGGGACTTAGACGTGATTGTTTGAAATGATTTTCACTTATTTCTTTTTCTCTTTTCATTTTTCCGATTTTTTTTCTGATTTTTTTCTTACGAGAGGTGGTTTTTTTTTTTTTTTTTTTTTTTTTAATTGAAATTACCTGTGTATGAGGTTGGTGAGAGGCTCTATAAGTTTCTTACCAAGCCTCGGCTCTAGCGGGTCAACGCACCGAACTGAAAGTGGAAAACACTGCTAAGCAAATCAACTGCATCTCAAAAACAACAACCGCAACGAAAAAATTCATCAAGTTCCTTTTCGGGGATTTTTCAGTTTTTGTTCACGTTTTCTGTTCTTTTTTTTTCACTTTTTTTTTCAACAAACGCTCCTGCCAACACCAATTATACGAACCAACAGCGGCTCTGAACAATTCATATTTCTGATTTCGATTGAAACGGGGAGGATTTTTTTTCATTCAACCTAAGCAGGTCTTTCTATTTTCCGCGCTTCCGGACTTTTTATTATTTATTTATTGCACAAACGAAACAGTACAATTACGCAGGTTCGTGTTGTTTCTGTCTCCCTCTCGCTAGTTTCGGCCGCTCGCCATTTTCAGTAGTCGCTGTTGGCACTTTGGATGTTTTTCCTGGGGTTGCGGGGCGGGGGCATTCTCTCGAATGCGCTGTGCCACTTGTACATCCAAAGTGCCAAAAGTGACTGTAACACAGCGCTACTGAAGATGGCGAGCGGCCGAAACCGGGGTCTGGCGAAAGACC
This sequence comes from Lethocerus indicus, assembly GCA_019843655.1. Classification (NCBI taxonomy): domain Eukaryota; kingdom Metazoa; phylum Arthropoda; class Insecta; order Hemiptera; family Belostomatidae; genus Lethocerus; species Lethocerus indicus. The sequence continues at coordinate 29,419,880 of JACDQD010000007.1, forward strand.
AAAACGGCCGAGACAGGAGACGAAACGCAACCGTCTTGTGCTCTGCGAGGGTCGGAATAATACCGTAGTATCGTATTTCCTGTCTACCCTCGCTAGTTTCGGCCGCTCGCCATCTTCAGTAGCGCGGTGTTACAGTCACTGTCGGCACTTCGGATGTTTTCCGGGATCCTCACTGCACTGAGTCACTTTTTACTTGCACATCCAAAGTGCCAAAAAGTGACTGTGATACAGCGCTACTGAAGATGGCGAGCGGCCGAAACTAGCGAGAGGGGAGACAGAAACGCACGAATTCTACGGTATTATTTCAACCCCTCGCAGAGCACAAAACGGTTACGTTAAACTAGTACAATTACGGTTTTATAACGTAACAGTAGTAAAACCCGGTGTATTGGGTTCGATCACCCCGAGTAGTATAAAATTAAAAAAAAAAATTTCGGAACTGCGTAAACCAGAAAAAACCAAAAATCAAAAAGGACTCTCAAATCGCCACCCTCTAAATTACGTCTACAACTCGCTAAAAGATAAAAAAAATTACTGTCAAAATATTTCACACAGGGTGGCGGTCAAATTCAAAATTTAATTTTTTCAACATAAAAATAAAAATAAAACGGTACTTGTATGCGTTGTATAACGGCGTCAACACGGACTGTAATTCATTTTTTTCAGTATACATTTATATATTTTATGTATCGGTTATAAGACTGTATATATTGTATAATAAGGGCTGTAAATAGGGGAAAAATCACGCCGTTATACAATACACAGACGAGTACCGAAAAATACTACTTTAAATCAATTTATTTTCAAACAGAATATTGTTCTTTTTCTCTCTCTCTGTTCGGCACAAAATCAGAAATTCTACACTGAACTACTTGCGAGGATACAAATACTTTCTGCGGTGTATACAACTCAAAATATACTCTTTGATACCTAAGAAAATACCAAACGCACACGCACACACGCACAAAACAGTGTACTCTCTTTCTATGTGTGTCTCTGAACTGGGACGACATTTAGTATTTTCTTAATATTTTTTTTTTTCAAAACCGTCAAAAGTGATAATGAACCCGATAAAATAAGTCGGAATTAATGAGATGAATGGGAAAATTTTGAAGATTACAATTAAAAAAAAAATGAAAATTTAGGGTCAAAGGGCTCGTCTCCTCTCCTTTCCAGCAGCGACCGTCGTCAGTAGCATTCTGTACGAATCAAAGTAATTATGGGACACTTTTGAACCTATTTACAGGGGAACGGACTTTTTGTGTGAAATCAACAATTTTACAAAAGATTACAAATTGAATTTTTCGGAGTTAAACCGGTTTGGTTTTAAAATACGGTTGTAAATTTATTAATTTGTACGCAATTAATAACAATTTTAACCGTCTACGGGCCGAATTTTTATTTTAAATCCAAAAAATGGGGGGAATGAAAAATCAGTAATTATAAACCTCTATATATATTTTTCAGTTATCTTGATAACGTTATAGGATTAAGATTTATGAGCCATCTCACGAAAAAAGCAATAATTATTTGGTAGAATCTCGATAAATTGAAATGCTACCTGAAAGTTACACCGGCCCACAGAGTTTAAAAATTTTTTTTCTTCACTGCGTTTAATTGTAAATTTCAATTGTATACAATTGTAACAGCGAGTATCAAATAATATAGTAATTAATTCTTATGGTTTTTAAAAATAAAACACCCCGCTAACGGTTCACTATAATTTATAAACAATAAATAACAAGAACGGTCGGTAATTTGATACACCGTTTATATTCAATTCTTTCGCAAATGTATATATGAAAATTGATGCTAGTGATAAAATATATTCATTTTAGCCGTCGTATTTGGCGAGGTTCAAATTTAAATTGTATCGTCTAGACGTTGCTGAAAATTCGAGAGGAAACTCGAAAGAAAGGAAACGAACGGGTGAAACTGGGGTTTCAAAAAAAACTATCGAATTTCATTAACACTGTTTTTAAAGAGCACTGCTGGCACTGTATAATTACTGGTGGGAGGAACAGAACGGCTGCACATTTAGGAAACGAAAAGAAAATTGAAAAGAGAAAAAACTTAACTATAATAATCGAATCGTAAATATACGGTGAGAGAGAGAGAGAAAGAGAGAGAGAGAAAAAAACGTTATCGGAATATATATTGTATAGTCAATCGGCAGGCACAAAAAAAAAAAACAATACAGAGGTGAATATGCGAGAGCCGGAACGTATATGAAAATGTTTTCCAACAAAATTACCTCCTCGGTGTCCTCCGTTCCAACCCGTAGTGGGAAATATCAATTGAATTCGATAAGGCAGTTCAAAAAGTGGAAAATTTCGATTTAATTGACTGTTCAGTCTCTCGCACATTTCACCACGACAAAATTGCGTCTTATAATAATAATAATACTATTTATAAATATATAATGTATGAATAATAAAAAGGGGTCAATGTGCAGCCGCCCTTAGGCTTCCTTTTTTTTTTTTTCTGGTTTGTCTATGCTTTATTATTAATTTTACCTGCAGATGAGCTCAACGAGAGGCTGGGTGAGCTTTCTCCGATTCTAGGCTCAATCATACGTCCAGCGAGCCCGAACTGAAACAACCCGCTCTCCAACACAGTCCACATATTCGCTCGTATATTTACAAAATAGTAGCTTTTCTAGTTTTCTTTTTTTTTTTTATATTTTAAAACGAAATACACTTTTATATAAAAATCACCTCGCTCGTTCTTGGCAGGCGGCGGCTCTACACCGCTCGCACTTTTGCGTAAATTTCAAACACTGTTCCGAGGAACTATAAATGAACTGTAATGGAAAAAAAAAGTGGCGTTGTCCGATTTGAACAACGATAAATGGCATTGAAACAATGTTTTAGGGGGGGGAAACGGAAAATTTCTGTCCGATCGTGTACCTTCAATGTCGTCCAGAAAGCGTTTTGAGATCAGACTGACTCGATAGATTGTTCACGTATAAATATTTCGATATTTCGGTCAAAAGCTCTGAGACAACATACTGAATCCGACGTTAAGTTCGCGTTCGGATCAGAGCTTTTCAAATGTTTGTATTTCCTCTATAGTTCCTCGAACAGTATTAAATTTTGTTGAACACGTGAAAACTTGAACAAAGAAAATGCATGCACAATCCGATGAAATGACTAAAGAAACATTCATATTAGATATTTTATTTTTAGAACTTGTTGACTGATGACTTGATTTCTTATAACAGCTTCTTATACCAAATGAATAGGGAAGAATATTGAAAATACTTACAAGCTTGATGATTTTAATTAGCATCCAATTGTTGGTCGATGTTGTCATCAGTTTGAAAAACACCGGAGCCAAGCTCAGATAGTTTTTGGGATTTTTCCTCGCCAGTTCGCAAACGACGTTAACGGCCGCCGATTGCACTCCTGAACGAAAAACAAATTCAACATTTCAAAAAAACAATTTCAAGCGCTTATCGGACAATATATAGAAAATGTCATGTTCTTCTGAAGTACATCATAACAATAACAAATTATCGTTGACATCTGTTAGAATTATGTAATACTGTCGGAGGAACCTCGGTTAGCAGGGTTCGACGGAACCACAAGAACAGAAATCAATTGAAGGGGTTTTTGCCCTTTCCTTCTGCTTCGGACATTTCGGAACTATTGTCCAGTTCCCTCATCAGGGTCCAACCCAACCGGTGGAGCCCACTTGGGGAGTGGTTTCGGAACACAGGAATAACTCCGGAACAGCGGAGGGTCAACCTCCGCTAATTTCCCACGGCATTACGCGATCGTACCAGAAATTCTGGTCGCGGAAACCTTCGCACATCTAACGTCAATCTTTAAAAAATGTGAGATATTGTGTTTTGTTGTCTCAATTTTATTCTTTCAAAAATGAGAATAAATTGCATTCGAATCAACGCCCCCGGAGGCTGCACATTTAAAAATTAAACCGGGCGATAAAACTATTATATCATATAAGACAAAAATGAAATAATAAAAACCTGAATCGGGGTCTTCGAGTTTTTCCTTGAGCCGGGGAAACGCTGGACGCAGAGCTTCGGGAAACTTCAAGAAAACTTTGTACATCATCAACACGGCCTTCTTCCTCAGGTAGGGTTTGGTCGACGTGAGCTGAAAACACGACAAAAATTGTCGATTACAATCAGCAAATCGTTATGACATAAATACGACTACCGTTCCGTCATCGCACTCTACTGTAGAACGGAAAAGACCGTTAATCTCGACTGTGCGTTATTAAAGTGCGGTACGAAAACTTTGACTTACGAGCGTCATAATATCGTTGGCAAGATCTCGCGCCAGATCTGCGCTGATGAAGCACGACAGCGCCGACAGCGCCACTCCGGCGTCGTACTGGTTTTGACTGTTCAAATCCTTCCGCACCATATTCGTCGTCAACATCAACAACTGTGAACAAAACCGAATGTCGTTCAGATATATTATTAGTGGTATTTCTAACACCTAGGTAATAAACACCTATATTATTTAACTTAATTAATTGTTAATGTAGGTACCTCTGTATCGGCGTGGAAACATTGACTAGACGCCAGATAACCGATCCGTTTGTAGGTGAACTTGGACGAGCTCATCACTTCGATGACGTTGAAACCGGCCCAGCTCATGTCGTAGCCCAACATTTGCAGCTGGAAAAAGAATACGTAAGTATTTCAATTAATTTTTCTTTTTTCAAAGATAAATTAGGACGCATCATGAAGGATGCAGAGGAATCACCGACAATGGGAGAAATTCGATTTGCTTTCAAATATAGTTCAGTAGTGAAAGCGCCGAGTAGTTAACCGGGGTTCTTATCACCGAACGTATTTTCCTTTAAATTTTTTTTTTTCAATATGGCCTATTATGCCCAGTTATGCCCTTTTTGATTCAGAGTGAACTGCTTATGTCTGCTACGACTATCCCTATTTACGAGTAATCTACAAACTGTCATCCGTGGCATACGGATGGATTTGTACTGCCGACATTCATTCAGTACAACGCTTCAACAATATATAATAAATGTTCAAACACTATTGTACGATTGTTTAAATGTTGTACAATATTTAATTCAAATAAGAATAAATTGAATTCCAACAGCCCCAAAATACACGTAACCTCCTCCGAGTTGTAAATAAAAGGTTATCTCATTTTATCATCATTCTCACGAAGGTTCAACAACTAAAGGTTATAATACCATTGCTCGTGTACGTATATATTTTATAAATGTCACAAAGTTACATTCAAAGGCCAAATTAAAATAAAAACAGGTTAGGGTTTTTTTTTCCAAAAGAAACTACAAGGCAGTAACAGCCTTAGAAATATACCGAACCGATGAAAATAATTTTCAAACGTTAAAACATAAAATGCCGTTGTATGATTTTGTTTTGCGGCCTAAAATTTGTCCTTTCGAATATGTATTTGAACCGGGAATATACAATAATTGGAACAGGAAAGTCTGTCTCAAAGAATAAGAAAATCATGAACCTCGTCAAATGTCCTTTGTGGCTATAAGGCCAGTACATAATGAGATTTTGATCCATTCTGTTCGAAGTTTCTTCTATGCAATACTACAATAGTAATACATAATACGACATGGCCAGCAATAACTGTATAATACAATTGATTCTATTATACAATGATTACTCCACACAACTGCATTCGAACCGGACAATTCTCAGTCTATGCACACAGCAGGCCTGGTTAGGTTTTAGGTATTAGGGTTTTTTCATATTTCAAATTATTTTGTTTCATTAATGCGCCAGCGATTGATAAAAGACTCGTTTGAAATTTAAAAAATGAGAAAAAAATTAGATTTAAAACATTTTGCACTCCTTCGCTTCGTTTGTTGCGGCTCACGGTTAACGTACAAAGTTGCCGATTGCGCTATATTGAGCAAAGAGGAAAAAAAAAGCTGTACTTGAGACGCTATTATAAAAACAAAATTATGGCTCTCGGTAAAAGTTTCCAGATGTCGTAAACAGTGAATTTATTCGTCGATTTCCTCGTCGCGTCGACGGGACCATTTACGAATCGCGCTCACTTGTGCATCAAATAAATATTGCAATTACAACGAAACTGCAGTTTTACCCCATAGCGTAGATGGGAGTGTTTGCTCCAGTAGTTACCTGCGATATATGATCGGTTGTACAGCGTGAAATTGTATTTCAGTTTCAAAAAAACAGGTTGAAATTTATAACGGGAGCAACGAAGGTTATCGGATGTAATCGATATATCGATCTATACGGGTGAATCGATGCTGTCAATTAGATAACTATTGTCGTTATCTTCGAGCATGTCAATTTGTCACCGCAATTATTCTTGGCGTATTTGGAAAACGAATGCACCCAAATCTACTTGTTCAACCGTTGTTTTCACATTAGTTTCACTTTATTAAGGCGTCCGGCGCTTTTTATTTCGACCGTTCCTTTCTAATTGGGCGGGTTATTATTTTTTTTTAAGTCGCTACGGGAGCGTTAAATTTTTATTTCTTTGCGTTGTTTAAAGCGTGAGAGACCGTGCGTCCTAAATTCGAGAAGGGTATGTCTCTTGGACCGCGTCTCTTTCCCTTTCGGTTCGCTCATATCGTGAAGTCACATCGCTATCGATCTCTCGCGTACGACATGTCGATATCATGAAGCAAATTTTAGAATCAAAAATTTTAACCGAAAAACACAATACCCCGTTTTCCAGCCTAAACCAGGCTAGGGTGCGTCAACTCAAAATCATCAGGCCGATGATTTTACCGATGAAGCGATACAGAGAGTGGGGTTAAAATTTTCTGTAGGGGCTACGAAAGTTATCGGGTGTAGTCGATGTCGTCAACTTTACTAAGGCGTCCGATGCCCGGTTGCGCTTTTTATTCTAACCGTTCCTTTCTAATTGGGCGGGTTATTTCTTTTTTAGACGCTACGGAAGTGTTAAAATTTAAAGTGTGAGAGACCGGAAAGAGTGATCGAGAGAGTATGTGTGTCCTCAATGCGGGAAGGGTACGTCTCTGAGACAGTGTTCTGTCCCTTCACTTTGACAATTAACGGTTCCGAAATTCATTCGCAACGGTTCGCTCATATCGCGAAGTCACGCGTCGCTATCGATCTTACGACATGTCGATATTACGAAGCCACGCCGACGTAGCCCCTACAGTAAATTTTACCGCAGAATGGATCACAACCTTACCGACAAGAGGAACTATTTAAAAATTTTTTTTTCAACTTTATTTATTGTACAATCAACTATATGCCAGTTATAGGTACGATTGCGGTTTGTTCGATTAGTTTCACTCGATAAAGATGCCGTCCAGCGACGGTACTTTTGACCCGTATCCGAGCCTACAGAAAGTCTCTAGGCCGGTGGCGTTTAGGGTAAAAAGAGGAAAGGGACTGAGCACGAGTGGACTTGGATGTGGAGAGAGGCGGAATGGAATTTAAGGATTTTGATTGGGATTTTGCGACTTGGTCGACTGTCGGTATGTTGAGGTCATTATGGATTGTTCGGTTAGAAATATACCCCCGGGGGGGGGAAGAGCATTAAGGACGGCTTTTTGACTGGGGAATGTTTGACGCGATATCGGATTTCAGCATAGTTCTATTCCGTATGTCTGCGTCGGTTTTAGTACAACTTTATATACTGTCAGTCTGTCGACTATTGTCTGTTTCCTGTTCTAGGTGACGGAACCGGATTTAGAGCTGTTCACTTTGACACTCCATCGCTTTGCACCGGACTGGACGTCGGAAAGGTGGTCCTCGAAGATCGACGGTTGTAGTCGAGGGATTTCGGTCGGAGGTGACGGGAGGAGTGTGGGGGCGAGGGACTGGTAGAAGGAGTCGCAGGTATATCGGGCGTATAAATTTACGATTTAGATCTGTTCTAGGTGACGAGAAACCGGATTTAGAGCTGTTCACTTTGACACTCCATCGTTTCTGCACCGGGACTGGACGTCGGAAAGGTGGTCCTCGGAAGATCGACGGTTGTAGTCGAGGGATTTCGGTCGGAGGTGACGGAGGTGTGGGGCGAGGACTGTAGAAGGATACGCAGGTATATCGGCGGTATAAATTTACAATTTAGATCTGTTCTAGGTGACGAGAAACCGGATTTAGAGCTGTTCACTTTGACACTCCATCGTTTCTGCACCGGGACTGGACGTCGGAAAGGTGGTCCTCGGAAGATCGACGGTTGTAGTCGAGGGATTTCGGTCGGAGGTGACGGGAGGAGTGTGGGGCGAGGACTGTAGAAGGATACGCAGGTATATCGGCGGTATAAATTTACGATTTAGATCTGTTCTAGGTGACGAGAAACCGGATTTAGAGCTGTTCACTTTGACACTCCATCGTTTCTGCACCGGGACTGGACGTCGGAAAGGTGCTTTTGGAAGATTGACGGTTGTAGTCGAGGGATTTCGGTCGGAGGTGACGGAAGGCGTGTGGGGGCGACGACTGTAGAAGGAAACGCAGGTATATCGGCAGGTATATATATTGTGTATAGGAGTGGACCTCGAGACGCTGTTCGACTAGAGAGTAGTCGGAGAGCTCTCGGGTTCGTAACCCCGACTATATAAAATAAGGAAGTGTTAATTTCGCTTACGTATGTGAGTTTCGCGACGGCGGTCGCTTTGACAGCTAGGTTGTCCTGCCTCAGCTCCTGTTTTATCTCCTCTATGCATTGCGCTATGTATTTGGCCTGTAAAAAGGGAAAAAAAGGAAAAACACTGACAGATCTGTACCAGAGCCGGGCGGACAATATGCTAGCGGAACAAACCCGGTTTCCCGAACACTGCCGGCTATTTATTATTGGCGGTCGGACTCACTTCGTTGTCCTTGTTGTTCCTAATTCCGCGGACCAGATCTGTCAGGTTCTTGTCGAACATACGCTCCAGATTGCCCCTGACTTTTTTCAGTGCCATCGTCGTCTCGGAGGAAATCGTCGTCTCGGCTCTCGCCAGCGGCCCGAGCAGCCCGAGATAGCGTAACGAAACGGGGAATTTCAACAATTCGCGTATCACAAACCTAAATCCATTATAATAATATCGCGCCCCAGTTTCCAGACACGGACACAGTACACAGAGAGAAAATACAATAAAGAGTCGATAACCTTTACGCGATACTCTCTCGACTGTGATCTCGATTCTGGGCCACCCCCCACTCAAACCTAATCGCTCATAATACAGTTTTCGTTATATTATTTTTCTCATTTTTTATGTTAATTAGCGCGCGTAAAATAGCAATCGGGGCTAAAAAAAAATATTACTGGGGTTCGGTTTAAAATCGAAATTGAATTTTCGTCGAAAGCCGATTTTACGATACGCGTATACAAATATCTACACATATGTAATATGTAATCATCCTAAAAAACACCTCCCATAGAATTTACTTCAATTTTTTTTTAACAAATTACAACTATCATAAAACAATAACAATTTGGCCGATTACACGTGTATATTTATTTATAAAATATATATATATATATATATATGGTCAAATGGCGTTCGTCTCTGAGTGTCTGAGACAGAACAAGGGGAAATCTACGAAAAATGTTTAAAATTTAACAATTCGCGGACGGGACACGCCGACGCCCGATTTGTATACGCTATACGCATCAAGGTACAGACAAGTTTCATTTCTTTAAATACAAATGATACATCGATAAAACGAATATATATATATACTTAAATATTATAGTACATTGATCGTGAATTTTTAACAATATTTGGTGCGATAATCGGGAAAATATACAATAAAAACCCCGTGAACTTAAGCAATACGCATTCCTTTGCAACAATTATACATTTCGTACTGAACTTATTTTTTTCCTCGAATTTTCGAATACTCGCTTCGTCAATGGACGATTCTCGAGTCAATTTAAATAATTACTGATTTTTTCGCTTCGCGATGCCGCTTTCTCTTTCGTTTGTGCGGAGCGTCCGAAAAATCCGAAGAAATCTATCTCTTCTGAATATTCCTACAAAATTGGCCGATATTCCTTCAAATTTATGAAGGCGTATCGTGCCCGTATTCAATATATGAAATGCCGAGAATTCAGCCTTCGTTACGTCGTTGAATGCACCGAGATATTTTTTACTCGCTATTTTATCACGTAAATGGGATTTTCACATCCTCTACGTCGACAAAAAAATCGACATTTGCTTCACATCTCTTTGCCGTTCAAATTCATCTTCGCCATCGCTTGAAATGGCGGAATCGTTTTCGTATAAAACTTTGTACTTTTAGTTAAGGCGCAGAAAGAAAATAATCGAGAACACAGAATATATCTGTAGTATACTAAAGACTGATATTTACGCCCTAAATATAACCTTGATCCTATTTGTTTGTTAAGAATGGTAACACTGCATGGGCTTTGCAGCCATCCGCAAACGGATATACAAACCTTATATTTAATATTAATTTAATACCTCAAATATTGATATTAATTATACTACTTATATTTTTTAAACTGCAATTTATACTCTGTTTATTTATAAATAATGAAAGAAGAAATTATACCCTTTATTTCATGTTTCAAAATAATCTATTCAATAATGAATTCTATTGAAAAATCTAATCTGTTAAATCCTTTCCCTTTCTTCAATTCATATTATTCAGAAGAAGTTTTTATAATGTAGATAACCATATTTATGAAACAGAAATTGGTTACAGCACTTTTAGCACAATTTTGTAACCAGGACTCGAACAAACTCCGCACGAAGAAACAATTCATTTTTTCCTTCCCTCCATTATATAATAAATCGTCTACAACAATAGCTGAAACCAATCTTAGTTTAACCGTGAGAGATTCGAGTTTCGATATCGAATTTTACAAAAGACGTTGTGACATTCTGTCGTAAAATAAGATTACACTCCTCACCGAACTTTCACAAAGTGTGCGGAACTGTTGCAAGAAACTGAAAAAAACTTACTCAAACCGTCCGTTATTTATACATAGGAAATATTTCGAAACGACCGATTGACATTATCGAATTTAAATGTTTTTAAAATGACCGAATACAAACCGAACACTCCTGCGGAACACCTCCGCACTTAGAAACGGGAACCAAATACAAAAACATTCCACAAAAGTCGCATAGAACTGTTCGAATTAAACCGGCCGCGATTAAAAACTAATCAACAGATAACGGCGGAGGAGATAGATATGCCCTATCATATTTCTAGATTTAGCCGACTGAATCAATACTATTATCCGAGTTGATTCAGGTATGTAATCGAGCTGATTTCATTCATTAATATATTGTGAATTCCCCCGCTGGTGGTTCGCGATCGATCCGGAATACGAATCGAAACTAGATTTAAAAGTGCGGCAAACCCTGGGTATAACTTTGGTATTAGAGTTTATTTTTTTTTTTTAGATTCATTTGTGAATTCCCACTCTTCGGTGGTATTTACCCACTTCCCTTACACTTTGCAGGCGGTGTTCAGGAATACGGATCAAATTTAGATATAGAAGTGCATGAGACTCTGGGTGCGTTGATTGTGATCCCAACGAATAGAAAGAAAAAAAATACCTCGTGTTTAAATAACGCGAAAACGGTGCGAGGACGTTTCCGTCAAGAAATACAGAACAGATTACATGTGTAAATTTTAAAAACGGGTTTATTTGTAATTATAAATTTGTTATTCATTTTCCTCGGTGCGAAGGCGTGCATTCGGATTGGTGATTCTGACAGCGAGCTGTTGGGCTCGCTCGACAATCGATTTGCGCTTCTTCGAGGAGACGGCGTGCGCGATCTCCGCGCAGAACTTCTTGTTCTGCATCATCAGGATTTCCAACTCCTGGAAAAGAAAAAAAAAAGGAAAACGAAACATTACAGAGCGCCATATTCGTCGAAAATAACCCCTCGACAACATATAAATAAAATGGAATTCAGGTTGATAGAATTACGTGTGGGCTATACATATTAAACTGAATAAATTAAGGTACTTTTTCGTTAGTTGGACGCAAGCGAAAAAAACGCCAAATAATGTAGAATTCGGCAAAATTTCTTACAATCATAAGGGGAATCATCTCGTTCATGTCCTATTATTCTCTGAATTCATTCAAAACAAAGCATGTTTTAGAAAATCGTTTTCGAGTAAAACTCTTTCGTTCACAACTTATTAATATTTGTTTATAGTCGAACTTGATTCACTTACTATTAACCCTTTCGCTGCTCTACACGTATATATTAGTAAAAAAAAAACTGTGACCCATAAGCTCCGAACGAGTATTTTCGCGCCTTGTTTTAAATTAGTTTTCCGCTCATTACGGCTATTTTCGTTGTGTATTATTTACGTTTAATGCTCCGCACGGCTTTTTTCGCTGGTTACTATTATTATTACTAGTTTTACGGCTACGAGCATGATAATTGTTTCGAAAACAGTTGTTCTTAGTATTCTGAATAGGACGCGTTGAAACGTATTAAATTGAAATATTTACATTTAGTTCTATAAAGTTGTACCGCGAGTTTGTTATTTTTTATATTAATAATAAATATAATTTATTAGGCAATTTTTATAAGATGGCAAAATCGTCAAACTGCTCGACACGGGTAAAAACGCAACTACTGAAATATGTGCGCACCGCTAGCACGTAATCTCAAAACGTGTTGCGCAGCGTAAAGGGTTAATTAATATCTGTTTATAGTACTTTTATTCTGTCGACTGTTCTGTGATTCGCTTGGCGATTTGGTTCTTGGCTCGTTCACAATTGGCGCCACGCCATATTTGCCCCCTAGGTTAACGGAAAATACCTAAATTAACATAGATCATACAGCACAAATAGAATGCCACATTGTGTGCTTTCGCTTTATCGAGATTTGCGTGTCCGCTTGAAATCGATTCGATTCGGACCGAACCGAATTTCGAACTCGAGATCTCCGAACCGCCATCGCAGGTGCCAACTAGAATAGAATTCTCCGCTTTATCCCCTATACTATACAATGTAGTCAGATAGATGAAAGAATGAAAATAGGACGTCGTTTGCGAAGTTTATACGGGGGTTTAGAAAGAAATTTCAAAGTTCTACAGTTATATATAACGTTTAAAGAGATGTACAACAAGCAAAATGAACACCTCTTAATATCGGGCCGAGATGTTTTATTTACGTTACAAAATATAATTGTTCCAATACACGAAATTTTGTTTATAAACACCCAATCCGACCGCTTTGTTGTCCCGGCATTAAATGAGCGAAATACTGTACATTAAGGTCTATGTAAACCTGACCTAAGTTAGCGGAAAACTAAAATCTGCGGAAGAAAGACATCTCAGTTTTGCGAGAGACGCGCATCATATAAGTTCAAGCTTTGTAAATTTATCTATCGGTAATATTTTTTTTCTCTCTTTCATTGTTGCGACTGTAAAAACGATACAATAAGCGCAAGATTGATACAAGCACTAACTACAATGGAGGAGAAACTCGCTGGTTTACCCCCTTTTTTTTTTATTTATTTAAACATTTAGGTCGCGTGGCCACCCCAGTTCCTTTTCAGGCGTCTGTAAGGAACGTTCGGGATGTCGGGGAGACAGTGGATTGAGTCGTGAGTGGAAATTGCTGTATCGTTGTATTTCTAGGTCTCGGATAGACAGGACTTTAAGATCTGCGTGTATCGGTAATATTAATATAAAAAAAAAATGAACGAGAGTATATGACGAAAAGAATTTTTCAACAACTTCTGGCTGGTCATATGTTCCTTTAACGGAATAATCAACGGTCTTTTAACATGAAAAGAAACCTTAAATCAGTTCGTTATGCTAACTGAAAGTATAAAACTTTGACGGAGCACGGTTTTCATTACGATGTTAACAGCGCGAAATATCCTGTACAATAAAAAGTCGATCAACGGTTAAAAGTTTTGTTTTCCAGTCATTTTATGACTGAAAAAGGCCATTTTTATGGCCTTTCATCGTCAACAAACGCGACGGTTATTGCCCGGACAACGTTGCGCTGAATTTATCGCACATTTGGCCCCAATACTCCTCGCGATTCATGGCTGATTTGTTTAGTAAAAAATTGTAATGCGCATTTTCGAAAATCAATACTTTTACACAACAAGGAACTTGGCTTTTTCCTGAATAAAGGGAAAAAGTTTTATAGGGCTATGCGCATCGAAGTAAGAAAACGCGAAACTCCACATAAACAGGCCATGCCGTTATAAATCGGTTAATTTCATTTGTACGACTGCAATTGTCGATCGGATTTTCTCCTTCATTTGTGGCCGAATATCTCCATATTCTCGGCTATATATAGCGGTTTATTAGTTTAGTGGTTAGCAAAAGTTTGACTCGATACTATAGTCTATGGTTTAAGGCCATGAAGGAGAATACCGTTAGTTTATCTCGAATTTGTACGACCGCAATTGTCGATCGGATTTTCTCCTTCATTTGTGGCTGAAAATCTTGTATTCTCAATTACATATAATGGTTTATTAGTTGAGTGGTTAACGAAAGTTTGACTCGATACTATAGTCTATGGTTTAAGGCCATGAAGGAGAATACCGTTAGTTTATCTCGAATTTGTACGACCGCAATTGTCGATCGGATTTTCTCCTTCATTTGTGGCTGAAATCTTGATATTCTTGATTACATATAATGGTTTATTAGTTGAGTGGTTGGCGAAAGTTTGACTCGTACTATAGTCTATGGTTTAAGGCCATGAGGAGAATACCGTTAGTTTATCAAATCTGTTAATGACCTCAATTGTCGATCGGATTTTCTACTTCATTCGAGGCCGAATATCTCCGTATTCTCTGCTACATATAATGGTTTATTAGTTGAGCGAAAGTTTGACTCGGTACTATAGTCTATGGTTTAAGGGTCTGAAAAGTAGGATCAAAAGTCAGGGGCGAGAGATCGATTAGAAAACTTCAAACTCTCTCCTAACACTTGTACGACGGCGGCTATTAAAAACTGTACTCGATTATCGAGGGAGGACTGTAATAGATATTAAATATTGGGAATCGGCCTACCTTTACGCTGTGTACGAGGACTTTCCTGAATCCTGTGGGAAGCATGTGTTTGGTCTTCTTGTTGCTTCCGTGGCCGATCGAAGGCATCAGGTACTGGCCCTTGAAACGCCTCCTGACGCGGTTATCGATACCCTTCGGTTTACGCCAGTTTCTCTATATATATAAGGAAAGCGAAAAAAACATTGACAAAACAGCAGACACCCCCTGTTCTCACTGGAGAGTATATAAACAAATAGTCGACCGACAGAAATACAATAGATACTTTACCCTGAGCTTAACATATCTGTCGCTCTGATGCCTGATGAATTTCTTTGTCCTCTTCTTGACGATCTTCGGCCTGTAGACCGGCCTCAAAGCCATGATGGTGATCTAGGAGAGAACACGCACCGCGACAAAAACTATTAGTCCCTGCTCTGCTCTGGGCAACGAATTGAAAATATTATTAATGGAACCGACTAGGGCCGTAACTGGTCCTACCTTGGATATAAGTTATACTGAATAATAATTCGGGATGGCGGAGATATTGACGGATAGTGAATATTGACTGACCTGTGTGTTACGGGGCGAAGATACACGTTGAAAAGACTACACAGTGAAAGGCAGAGAGTGCGCTCCGGTTAGTACCAATGCCGTCTAGATCGCTCTATCCACATATTTTATTAATATTATTATACCACGTATATATATATATATATAAAGAGTATTCAGATAAAACTAAATATTTAAAAGACATTAGAAATTTTAACGCGATATTCAGCGAACAATCCTTTTTTTTTATACACGCCGTACGTTATAAAACACCAGGCCACGTCAACTGTAGAGTCGATTCCGCCATTCGGCGACTACCGACCTAACACGACGAACCCTACAGGGGACAAATATAATATATATTTTTTAAAAAATAGCATATTTTTCAGGGGCAAGTGTAACTCACTTTGGGACACTTGGGAGTGGAATATGGGACCGATCAGAGAAAATTGTCGAAAACCTAAATTTTCGTTTTCGACCCGCCGTTTCGAGTGGGAAAACTTCACTATGGGACACTTTGTGGGCGGAATATGGGATCGATGTCAGAAAATTTTCAAAAGGACCCGCCGTTTCAGGGGCAAGTGTAACCACATTGGGTACACTTGCGGGTGGAATATGGGACCGATCTGGCAAAATTTTCGAAAACCTAAATTTTCGATTTTCGACCCGCTTTCAGGGCAAGTGTAACTCACATTGGTACACTTGTGGGTGGAATATGGAACCGATCCGATGGGAAAATTTTCGAAAACCTAAATTTTCGATTTTCGACCCGCCGTTTCAGGGGCAAGTGTAACTCACTTTGGTACACTTGTGGGTGGAATATGGAACTGATCTGGGAAAATTTAATAATCGTTTAATAATACTCTGAAACTAAATTTTCTTGTAAAAGTTATTCCAATTTTAAATCGAAGTTTATAAAAGGGCGGGCAGGCGGAGTGATTGTCGGCCGTGCCGCTAGGGGCGCTGCTCTCCCTGTACAAAACAACCGACTAATACAAAATTATTTACCGGACGCATATTTCGAGGAACTCTAACATTAATTTATAATTTTCTTTTATAAAGATTTTATAAAGGTTTTTAATAATTTCACATTTAATACCTAGTTCAATCAAGTAATAGCTGTTAGATGATTATTTATCATTTGAGAGTGCATTGGGTTGAAAATGGTTTTAAAAATACCGACCCGTTACA
The DNA here is from genome assembly GCA_019843655.1 of Lethocerus indicus. NCBI lineage: Eukaryota > Metazoa > Arthropoda > Insecta > Hemiptera > Belostomatidae > Lethocerus > Lethocerus indicus. The sequence continues at coordinate 29,436,551 of JACDQD010000007.1, forward strand.
TTACATATTTTGTATAATAACCGAATAAAATCAAATACCTACAATATACGACTGATTGTATTGCTTGTAAAACAGTTACAGAAAACTGATTTAATGATGTACCCAATCTGCATGCATATTTGGTTCTCCCATTTTCTATATTTGTTCTAGTTCGGAAATAAAAATAATTGCCGTTAATATTCGATAAAATTATGTAAAAGCAATTAGTTTTTCCTTCTTACTTATTCTACAACCGACCTTTATTGTAGAATTATTATAGACAAGCGAAGAGAGCGAGTTTGTGTAAGAATGAAGAAGAATGAGCGTTTTTAACAATTTCTTTCGATTCTTTGGACAAATAAAATAAAATGTAAACTAGTTCTTATAGATTCATTGCTCTATACAGGGGTATATAAATCGATTTTAAACATATTTCTATTTAAAAAACCTTTAGCGATATATTTTTTGGATAAACATTTTCTTAAATAATATATACAATTTTGTTCTCAAATGTTTTATACGAATCCCAGTTTAGAAATAAAAGTAATTGGCAATAATACTTAAAAAAAGGTGTAAAAGGTAAAATATAACCTAGTTCGTGTGTGAAATATTTGTTAAATGGATTTGAAGGTAGTTCCATCGAAATTGGATTTTTGTACCAAAAAATACTAGACATTGATGACATATTTTTAAAGATAATTATTTCTGTTAATTATTTACGAGGAAAAATATTTAAAAGCAATTTCAATCAGTTCAGAGAACCTATAAAGTCAGGTTATATGACACAATCTGAATTTTTATAAATAGGCAATAAATTTGTTAGATACTTAAGTTTTTTCTAACAACCATTGAATCATTTTCTCCCAAGGACAGAAGTTTTTATCTCATAAATTAAAGCCCAATTAGTTATATTAATGCTATATACTATACTAATTAATAATCCAGATATTTTATACTACTTAGTGAAAAAACTGAACTGTTAGTAATAGGTAAATGTGATCCATTAATAATTTTATTAATCTGGATCCAAATGACTGACAAGGTCACTTATAAGGTGGGGCTTATACAATAAATGTTAAAAATATTTCCTTTTAAAATACCTAGGAGCTCATCTAATTTTATTTTAACCCTTTCTAGTTTTTTCCCTAAGACAGAAGAATTTTTCTCCCATAAATTGAAACCCAGTAATTAGTTATAATACATTAATACAGTATATAGGATACTAATTAATAATCACTGATATTTTATGTTATTGTCAGGCAATGTCTGTGTTGTGGCCCATCATGATCCTTTTTCTATAATCTGGGTAATCTGGCCTATTTTGCCAGAGTTTAGTGCGCTTACACTAAATGTATAGTGAAATCAAATTTCATTACCTCACAATAATGTGTCCCTTTCTCAAACATATATGGAACTATTTTGTCATTCCATTCAAGATTACAAACTATGTGTGCATTAAAATACAAGAAATAAATAGTAAAAAAAAATTGCAGAGATAATGATCGTAATAGTGATGCAACCGGTACTTGATCCTTGTTGCGTTATGTCTTAGAACCGGAGTTATTGACAAAAAACTTCTCACCGGGCCCCCGTTAATCGCACAGATACGTCCTCTCGTGTGCTTATAGGGCTCTAAAAGGGCTGCAAATAGCAACTAAGAACGCCCTCCTATCTGTCTTATTACCGGAGTTATTGACAAAAAACTTCTCACCGGGCCCCCGTTAATCGCACAGATACGTCCTCTCGTGTGCTTATAGGGCTCTGAGAGGGCTGCAAATAGCAACTAAGAACGCCCTCCTATCTGTCTTATTACCGGAGTTATTGACAAAAAACTTCTCATTCGGCCCCTGTTAATCGCACAGATACGTCCTCTCGTGTGCTTATAGGGCTCTAAGAGGGCTGCAAATAGCAACTAAGAACGCCCTCCTATCTGTCTTATTACCGGAGTTATTGACAAAAAACTTCTCATTTGGCCCCTGTTAATCGCACAGATACGTCCTCTCGTGTGCTTATAGGGCTCTAAAAGGGCTGCAAATAGCAACTAAGAACGCCCTCCTATCTGTCTTATTACCGGAGTTATTGACAAAAAACTTCTCATTTGGCCCCTGTTAATCGCACAGATACGTCCTCTCGTGTGCTTATAGGGCTCTGAGAGGGCTGCAAATAGCAACTAAGAACGCCCTCCTATCTGTCTTATTACCGGAGTTATTGACAAAAAACTTCTCATTTGGCCCCTGTTAATCGCACAGATACGTCCTCTCGTGTGCTTATAGGGCTCTAAAAGGGCTGCAAATAGCAACTAAGAACGCCCTCCTATCTGTCTTATTACCGGAGTTATTGACAAAAAACTTCTCATTTGGCCCCCGTTAATCGCACAGATACGTCCTCTCGTGTGCTTATAGGGCTCTAAGAGGGCTGCAAATAGCAACTAAGAACGCCCTCCTATCTGTCTTATTACCGGAGTTATTGACAAAAAACTTCTCATTTGGCCCCTGTTAATCGCACAGATACGTCCTCTCGTGTGCTTATAGGGCTCTAAAAGGGCTGCAAATAGCAACTAAGAACGCCCTCCTATCTGTCTTATTACCGGAGTTATTGACAAAAAACTTCTCATTTGGCCCTGTTAATCGCACAGATACGTCCTCTCGTGTGCTTATAGGGCTCTAAAGGGCTGCAAATAGCAACTAAGAACGCCCTCCTATCTGTCTTATTACCGGAGTTATTGACAAAAAACTTCTCATTTGGCCCCTGTTAATCGCACAGATACGTCCTCTCGTGTGCTTATAGGGCTCTGAGGGCTGCAAATAGCAACTAAGAACGCCCTCCTATCTGTCTTATTACCGGAGTTATTGACAAAAAACTTCTCATTTGGCCCCTGTTAATCGCACAGATACGTCCTCTCGTGTGCTTATAGGGCTCTAAAAGGGCTGCAAATAGCAACTAAGAACGCCCTCCTATCTGTCTTATTACCGGAGTTATTGACAAAAAACTTCTCATTTGGCCCCTGTTAATCGCACAGATACGTCCTCTCGTGTGCTTATAGGGCTCTAAAAGGGCTGCAAATAGCAACTAAGAACGCCCTCCTATCTGTCTTATTACCGGAGTTATTGACAAAAAACTTCTCATTTGGCCCCTGTTAATCGCACAGATACGTCCTCTCGTGTGCTTATAGGGCTCTGAGAGGGCTGCAAATAGCAACTAAGAACGCCCTCCTATCTGTCTTATTACCGGAGTTATTGACAAAAAACTTCTCATTTGGCCCCTGTTAATCGCACAGATACGTCCTCTCGTGTGCTTATAGGGCTCTAAAAGGGCTGCAAATAGCAACTAAGAACGCCCTCCTATCTGTCTTATTACCGGAGTTATTGACAAAAAACTTCTCATTTGGCCCCTGTTAATCGCACAGATACGTCCTCTCGTGTGCTTATAGGGCTCTAAAGGGCTGCAAATAGCAACTAAGAACGCCCTCCTATCTGTCTTATTACCGGAGTTATTGACAAAAAACTTCTCATTTGGCCCCTGTTAATCGCACAGATACGTCCTCTCGTGTGCTTATAGGGCTCTAAAGGGCTGCAAATAGCAACTAAGAACGCCCTCCTATCTGTCTTATTACCGGAGTTATTGACAAAAAACTTCTCATTTGGCCCCTGTTAATCGCACAGATACGTCCTCTCGTGTGCTTATAGGGCTCTGAGAGGGCTGCAAATAGCAACTAAGAACGCCCTCCTATCTGTCTTATTACCGGAGTTATTGACAAAAAACTTCTCATTTGGCCCCTGTTAATCGCACAGATACGTCCTCTCGTGTGCTTATAGGGCTCTGAGAGGGCTGCAAATAGCAACTAAGAACGCCCTCCTATCTGTCTTATTACCGGAGTTATTGACAAAAACTTCATTTGGCCCCTGTTAATCGCACAGATACGTCCTCTCGTGTGCTTATAGGGCTCTGAGAGGGCTGCAAATAGCAACTAAGAACGCCCTCCTATCTGTCTTATTACCGGAGTTATTGACAAAAAACTTCTCATTTGGCCCCTGTTAATCGCACAGATACGTCCTCTCGTGTGCTTATAGGGCTCTAAAGGGCTGCAAATAGCAACTAAGAACGCCCTCCTATCTGTCTTATTACCGGAGTTATTGACAAAAAACTTCTCATTTGGCCCCTGTTAATCGCACAGATACGTCCTCTCGTGTGCTTATAGGGCTCTGAGAGGGCTGCAAATAGCAACTAAGAACGCCCTCCTATCTGTCTTATTACCGGAGTTATTGACAAAAAACTTCTCATTTGGCCCCCGTTAATCGCACAGATACGTCCTCTCGTGTGCTTATAGGGCTCTGAGAGGGCTGCAAATAGCAACTAAGAACGCCCTCCTATCTGTCTTATTACCGGAGTTATTGACAAAAAACTTCTCATTTGGCCCCTGTTAATCGCACAGATACGTCCTCTCGTGTGCTTATAGGGCTCTGAGAGGGCTGCAAATAGCAACTAAGAACGCCCTCCTATCTGTCTTATTACCGGAGTTATTGACAAAAAACTTCTCATTTGGCCCCTGTTAATCGCACAGATACGTCCTCTCGTGTGCTTATAGGGCTCTGAGAGGGCTGCAAATAGCAACTAAGAACGCCCTCCTATCTGTCTTATTACCGGAGTTATTGACAAAAACTTCATTTGGCCCTGTTAATCGCACAGATACGTCCTCTCGTGTGCTTATAGGGCTCTAAAAGGGCTGCAAATAGCAACTAAGAACGCCCTCCTATCTGTCTTATTACCGGAGTTATTGACAAAAAACTTCTCATTTGGCCCCTGTTAATCGCACAGATACGTCCTCTCGTGCTTATAGGGCTCTGAGAGGGCTGCAAATAGCAACTAAGAACGCCCTCCTATCTGTCTTATTACCGGAGTTATTGACAAAAAACTTCTCATTTGGCCCTGTTAATCGCACAGATACGTCCTCTCGTGTGCTTATAGGGCTCTAAAAGGGCTGCAAATAGCAACTAAGAACGCCCTCCTATCTGTCTTATTACCGGAGTTATTGACAAAAAACTTCTCATTTGGCCCCTGTTAATCGCACAGATACGTCCTCTCGTGTGCTTATAGGGCTCTGAGAGGGCTGCAAATAGCAACTAAGAACGCCCTCCTATCTGTCTTATTACCGGAGTTATTGACAAAAAACTTCTCATTTGGCCCCCGTTAATCGCACAGATACGTCCTCTCGTGTGCTTATAGGGCTCTAAAAGGGCTGCAAATAGCAACTAAGAACGCCCTCCTATCTGTCTTATTACCGGAGTTATTGACAAAAAACTTCTCATTCGGCCCCTGTTAATCGCACAGATACGTCCTCTCGTGTGCTTATAGGGCTCTGAGAGGGCTGCAAATAGCAACTAAGAACGCCCTCCTATCTGTCTTATTACCGGAGTTATTGACAAAAAACTTCTCATTTGGCCCCTGTTAATCGCACAGATACGTCCTCTCGTGTGCTTATAGGGCTCTGAGAGGGCTGCAAATAGCAACTAAGAACGCCCTCCTATCTGTCTTATTACCGGAGTTATTGACAAAAAACTTCTCATTTGGCCCCTAATCGCACAGATACGTCCTCTCGTGTGCTTATAGGGCTCTGAGAGGGCTGCAAATAGCAACTAAGAACGCCCTCCTATCTGTCTTATTACCGGAGTTATTGACAAAAAACTTCTCATTTGGCCCCGTTAATCGCACAGATACGTCCTCTCGTGTGCTTATAGGGCTCTAAAAGGGCTGCAAATAGCAACTAAGAACGCCCTCCTATCTGTCTTATTACCGGAGTTATTGACAAAAAACTTCTCATTTGGCCCCTGTTAATCGCACAGATACGTCCTCTCGTGTGCTTATAGGGCTCTAAAGGGCTGCAAATAGCAACTAAGAACGCCCTCCTATCTGTCTTATTACCGGAGTTATTGACAAAAAACTTCTCATTTGGCCCCTGTTAATCGCACAGATACGTCCTCTCGTGTGCTTATAGGGCTCTGAGAGGGCTGCAAATAGCAACTAAGAACGCCCTCCTATCTGTCTTATTACCGGAGTTATTGACAAAAAACTTCTCATTTGGCCCCTGTTAATCGCACAGATACGTCCTCTCGTGTGCTTATAGGGCTCTGAGAGGGCTGCAAATAGCAACTAAGAACGCCCTCCTATCTGTCTTATTACCGGAGTTATTGACAAAAAACTTCTCATTTGGCCCCTGTTAATCGCACAGATACGTCCTCTCGTGTGCTTATAGGGCTCTAAAAGGGCTGCAAATAGCAACTAAGAACGCCCTCCTATCTGTCTTATTACCGGAGTTATTGACAAAAAACTTCTCATTTGGCCCCTGTTAATCGCACAGATACGTCCTCTCGTGTGCTTATAGGGCTCTGAGAGGGCTGCAAATAGCAACTAAGAACGCCCTCCTATCTGTCTTATTACCGGAGTTATTGACAAAAAACTTCTCATTTGGCCCCTGTTAATCGCACAGATACGTCCTCTCGTGTGCTTATAGGGCTCTAAAAGGGCTGCAAATAGCAACTAAGAACGCCCTCCTATCTGTCTTATTACCGGAGTTATTGACAAAAAACTTCTCATTTGGCCCCTGTTAATCGCACAGATACGTCCTCTCGTGTGCTTATAGGGCTCTGAGAGGGCTGCAAATAGCAACTAAGAACGCCCTCCTAGCAATACGTAACTGAACGAAG
>JACDQD010000007.1:29443330-29495662 GCA_019843655.1 Lethocerus indicus
TTTCTAAGACAGATGGGAGGGCGCTCTTAGTTGCTATTTGCAGCCCTCTCAGAGCTCTAATAACACACGAGAGGACGTATCTGTGCGATTAACGGGGGCCCGGTGAGAAGTTTTTGGTCAATAACTCCGTTTCTAAGACAGATAGGAGGGCGCTCTTAGTTGCTATTTGCAGCCCTCTCAGAGCTCTAATAACACACGAGAGGACGTATCTGTGCGATTAACGGGGGCCCGGTGAGAAGTTTTTGGTCAATAACTCCGTTTCTAAGACAGATAGGAGGGCGCTCTTAGTTGCTATTTGCAGCCCTCTCAGAGCTCTAATAACACACGAGAGGACGTATCTGTGCGATTAACGGGGGCCCGGTGAGAAGTTTTTGGTCAATAACTCCGTTTCTAAGACAGATAGGAGGGCGCTCTTAGTTGCTATTTGCAGCCCTTAGAGCTCTAATAACACACGAGAGGACGTATCTGTGCGATTAACGGGGGCCCGGTGAGAAGTTTTGTCAATAACTCCGTTTCTAAGACAGATAGGAGGGCGCTCTTAGTTGCTATTTGCAGCCCTCTCAGAGCTCTAATAACACACGAGAGGACGTATCTGTGCGATTAACGGGGGCCCGGTGAGAAGTTTTTGGTCAATAACTCCGTTTCTAAGACAGATAGGAGGGCGTTCTTAGTCGCTATTTGCAGCCCTCTCAGAGCTCTAATAGCACGAGAGGACGTATCTGTGCGATTAACGGGGGCCCGGTGAGAAGTTTTTGGTCAATAACTCCGTTTCTAAGACAGATAGGAGGGCGCTCTTAGTCGCTATTTGCAGCCCTCTCAGAGCTCTAATAGCACACGAGAGGACGTATCTGTGCGATTAACGGGGGCCCGGTGAGAAGTTTTTGGTCAATAACTCCGTTTCTAAGACAGATAGGAGGGCGCTCTTAGTTGCTATTTGCAGCCCTCTCAGAGCTCTAATAACACACGAGAGGACGTATCTGTGCGATTAACGGGGGCCCGGTGAGAAGTTTTTGGTCAATAACTCCGTTTCTAAGACAGATAGGAGGGCGCTCTTAGTTGCTATTTGCAGCCCTCTCAGAGCTCTAATAACACACGAGAGGACGTATCTGTGCGATTAACGGGGGCCCGGTGAGAAGTTTTTGGTCAATAACTCCGTTTCTAAGACAGATAGGAGGGCGCTCTTAGTCGCTATTTGCAGCCCTCTCAGAGCTCTAATAGCACACGAGAGGACGTATCTGTGCGATTAACGGGGGCCCGGTGAGAAGTTTTTGGTCAATAACTCCGTTTCTAAGACAGATAGGAGGGCGCTCTTAGTTGCTATTTGCAGCCCTCTCAGAGCTCTAATAGCACACGAGAGGACGTATCTGTGCGATTAACGGGGGCCCGGTGAGAAGTTTTTGGTCAATAACTCCGTTTCTAAGACAGATAGGAGGGCGCTCTTAGTTGCTATTTGCAGCCCTCTCAGAGCTCTAATAGCACACGAGAGGACGTATCTGTGCGATTAACGGGGGCCCGGTGAGAAGTTTTTGGTCAATAACTCCGTTTCTAAGACAGATAGGAGGGCGTTCTTAGTCGCTATTTGCAGCCCTCTCAGAGCCCTATAAGCACACGAGAGGACGTATCTGTGCGATTAACGGGGGCCCGGTGAGAAGTTTTTGGTCAATAACTCCGTTTCTAAGACAGATAGGAGGGCGCTCTTAGTCGCTATTTGCAGCCCTCTCAGAGCTCTAATAGCACACGAGAGGACGTATCTGTGCGATTAACGGGGGCCCGGTGAGAAGTTTTTGGTCAATAACTCCGTTTCTAAGACAGATAGGAGGGCGCTCTTAGTCGCTATTTGCAGCCCTCTCAGAGCTCTAATAGCACACGAGAGGACGTATCTGTGCGATTAACGGGGGCCCGGTGAGAAGTTTTTGGTCAATAACTCCGTTTCTAAGACAGATAGGAGGGCGCTCTTAGTTGCTATTTGCAGCCCTCTCAGAGCTCTAATAACACACGAGAGGACGTATCTGTGCGATTAACGGGGGCCCGGTGAGAAGTTTTTGGTCAATAACTCCGTTTCTAAGACAGATAGGAGGGCGCTCTTAGTCGCTATTTGCAGCCCTCTCAGAGCTCTAATAGCACACGAGAGGACGTATCTGTGCGATTAACGGGGGCCCGGTGAGAAGTTTTTGGTCAATAACTCCGTTTCTAAGACAGATAGGAGGGCGCTCTTAGTTGCTATTTGCAGCCCTCTCAGAGCTCTAATAGCACGAGAGGACGTATCTGTGCGATTAACGGAGGACAGAGAAGGACGTATCTATTATCACTTTTCTAAGACAGATAGGAGGCGCTCTTAGTGAGAAGTTTTTGGTCAATAACTCCGTTTCTAAGACAGATAGGAGGGCGCCTAGTCGCTATTTGCAGCCCTCTCAGAGCTCTAATAGCACACGAGAGGACGTATCTGTGCGATTAACGGGGGCCCGGTGAGAAGTTTTTGGTCAATAACTCCGTTTCTAAGACAGATAGGAGGGCGCTCTTAGTCGCTATTTGCAGCCCTCTCAGAGCTCTAATAGCACACGAGAGGACGTATCTGTGCGATTAACTGGGGCCCGGTGAGAAGTTTTTGGTCAATAACTCCGTTTCTAAGACAGATGGTCTTGATTCTATAGACTCCGTCTGTTGTACCTGCGCGAAGGGCCCGGTGAGAAGTTTTTGGTCAATAACTCCGTTTCTAAGACAGATAGGAGGGCGCTCTTAGTCGCTATTTGTAGGCCTCTTAGAGCTCTAATAACACACGAGAGGACGTATCTGTGCGATTAACGGGGGCCCGGTGAGAAGTTTTTGGTCAATAACTCCGTTTCTAAGACAGATAGGAGGGCGCTCTTAGTCGCTATTTGTAGGCCTCTTAGAGCTCTAATAACACACGAGAGGACGTATCTGTGCGATTAACTGGGGCCCGGTGAGAAGTTTTTGGTCAATAACTCCGTTTCTAAGACAGATAGGAGGGCGCTCTTAGTTGCTATTTGCAGCCCTCTCAGAGCTCTAATAGCACACGAGAGGACGTATCTGTGCGATTAACGGGGGCCCGGTGAGAAGTTTTTGGTCAATAACTCCGTTTCTAAGACAGATAGGAGGGCGCTCTTAGTTGCTATTTGCAGCCCTCTCAGAGCTCTAATAACACACGAGAGGACGTATCTGTGCGATTAACCGGGGCTGGCCAATTGCGGCCTAAAACCGCCATTCTGGGCCAATTAGCAGACCCTGAAAACCGCCTATCTGACAATACCTGTAAATTGCGTGTCAGGAAAATGAAATGAAGAAAAAATTTAAAATAAAAAAAAAAATTTCGCTTTTATTTATAATTATTTGTGTTGTATTGATATCGATACATGGCGACATATTAATTGATTCTCTCATGAGGCTTTTCTACCTCGTTCCTCCCTTATCATCTCACTTTTCGTTGTCACCTTTTTATATATTAATGGTACCCAAAAGTAATCGACAATTTTCGACAAGATGTATTTTCGGTCTCGAGGAGTTCTTCAGGAGAGAGAGAGAGATCCGGAAAATTTGCGGAAAAATGGCGGCGAGAGTTATCGATAATATCCGTGAATATATATAGTAGATTAATAATTAAAGTATCTTTTTAGCGATTTCAAAGTCAAAATGCCGATTACTTATGCGATTTAGGCGAAATTTTCAATGGGATATTGTAAAAATTTAACAGTGGAAGGAAAATTGGAAAAAATTCATTTATTTATACTTGTTTGTTGTTGTTGTTGTTGTTGTATTGTAGCATTCATTATCTGAAATTCATCCGCCCGGCTGATTAATTCTCCTGAGGGGCTGTCGTGCAAATTAAGTCCTGCCTCTTGTTGTTATCGGCGTCGTGGATTTGGCGGTGCGTGGGTCTCGCGTCGTCGTGGTAATTAAACCCTCCTCCTCCTCCTCGCCCGTGTGGTAAGCGACCGCACCTCGGCGTTCTCGGCCTCCGCCTTCTCCATCTGCCTCGCCAGATCGGCCTCAGATCGTCGCTTGCCGTCACCACCTTGACTGTATACGCCAAATACAGAAAAAACCTGCGTAATAAAAAAGAAAAAAATTTAGCTGGCGATAGATTTTTATACCAGACTTCGAAATTGTCCTATAAATCCAAACTGGTTCATTGTATATTCAATTGGAAAAACTGTTTCGATGAAAAGCCGGTCCATCCGGTTAAGGAAAAGCGAAATTTCTAAGCTGAAAACCGGTCTATTGCTAAATGGAAATTTTTTTTCAATTTTTATACCAGACTCGATAACCCTCTAAATCAAAAACTGGTTCATTGTGTTCAATTGTAAAAAACTGTTCGATGAAAACTATGGTCCATCGGTTAAGGAAAAACAGGAATTTCTTAGCTGAAAAACCAGGTCCTATTGCTTAAAGCGAAAATTTTTTTCTTCAATTTTATACAGACTATAATTGATTGTCTAAATCTAAAACTGGTTCATTGTGTTAAATTGTAAAACTTCATTAGTTCGATGAAAACGGTCCATCGGTTAAGAAAAACGGGAATTTAAGCTGAAAACCGGTCCTATTGCTTAAATGGAAATTTTTCCAATTTATACGGACTCGATAATTGTCTAAATCAAAACTGGTTCATTGTGTTCAATTGCAAAACTGTTCTGACTGAAAACCGTCCATGGTTAAGAAAACAGAAATTCTTACTGAAAAACGGTCTATTCATTAATCGAAAATTTTTTTCAATTTTACTACTGAATTGTCTAACTCTAAAACTGGTTCATTGTGTTCAATTGCAAAACTGTTCGATGAAAACCGGTCCATGGTTAAGGAAAAACAGAATTCTTCAGCTGAAAACCGGTCCTGTTGCTTAGGGAAATTTTTTTCAATTTTTATACAGACTCATAATTGTCTAAATCTAAAACTGGTTCAATTATAAATGTATTTAATTTAATAGAAAACCTGTCTATTTTGAGATAGTAAACTTTCTATTCTTTGGACGTTTACTCATAGGTAAATCTACTCATTTTAAAAGCGTCATTTAGATAGAGTACTGTATAATATAAACCCGTCTATTTTTGAATAGTAAACTTATTGTCTATTATTTCGTAGATTTGAAAATTATTAAAATTTAAAACCGGTCTTACTCTTTCTAAAGGTCAATTGGATAGAATTACTGTATAATATAAAAACCGTCTATTTTTGATAAGTAAACTTAAGTCTATTATTTCTGGTCTTAAAATTATTAAAATTTACCAACCGTTAATTTTTACCGATTGTAAACTGATCGATTAGAGTGTTATATAATAGGAAAGTCTATCTGGCGTTTCAAATTAATATCAGTCTATTGTTCAAGCGGAATAGTGGGCTATAGTATTCATGGCGTAAAATAGGACTCGTAAATGCTTGACTCGTTATTAGATTTAACGATGCGTAAATCGCTCTGTCGTTAAATCCGTTAAATTAATTAAATCGATGCGTATCCACTCACGCCATCTGTCGTGAATACACGCCAACTCTTTGATCTTCTCTCCTCGATGGCCTCTCGTTGCGCCTGCAGGCCTTTCAGCCCTTAGCCCTTTTAAGGTGCGTCAAATCATTGCACTGAAAGTTTTTCCGTCGTCATTGAGAAAATCGTTCTCTCTCTCTCCTCTACTCTCTCTCTCTCTCTCTTTCTCTCTCTCTCTCTCTCTCTCTCTCTCTCTCTCTACTCTCCCTCTCCCTCTCTCTCTCTCTCTCTCTCTCTCTCTCTCTCTCTCTCTCTCTCTCTCTCTCTCAGATATATATATATATATATATATATATATATATATATATCAGTGAGTCGGAGCATGGAGTAGACATATACAGACAGTTATTGTACATACACACAGAGATTAAATGACTAAGTAGTGATTATGGAATTACCGTGACATTGTACATATTTTTAAATGCGTCACAGTACATCCGCACGGATAAACGGTAGGCGGATTCGCTCGGCGTATGTAGATACATTCGACTTCTCCACAATCGATCCGAATCGTTTTATTCGGTCATCGTCGAATCTGAATTTAGCGAACGACGCATTACCACGGCGTACAACTTTTTACGGAGCCTCGCGTAAAAATAAAAAGCGAAATGCGACGGAAAACACTTTCGCGGTTCGTCCACATACGCTTCTGGCTTTATACACACCGCGAATTCAACCGGTCAATTTTAATTTCTGATACCGAATGTTTCACTGAAAGGACCGGAATAATAACGTGTCTCGAAAAAATTTGATATACCCGTTTATGGTCTCGCGAGGGTTGTGGAATATGCCGTAGGTTCGTGATGTTTCTCTCCCTCTCTCGCTGCTGAGGTTTGGTCTTTTGCTATAGACGATTGTCGTTAAGCATCTTCAGTAGCGCTCTGTTGCGAAATCCTACGGTCTAGCAAAGACCAAACCCGCGAGCGAGGAGCAGAAGCATCACGAACCTACAGTATGAAGAATCTTATATGCGCGCCGTGATGTTGGCCTTTGAAAATATGTACGGCGCCACTTGTCGGTGTAATTCCACACAATTACTTAGTCGTTGACGATATATCGTGTCTCGTTATATTGTTTTTTTGGCGGACGGGCCTAATCACTTTCGGGAATTTGTTTATTATTTTGTTGCGTGCTGTGACGATGCGTCTGCAAAAAACACAATAACGACACAAGTGTATACACACACACACACGACAAACAGTGCAAGTGAGGACGGCCGAAAAAAACGCGCCAAGTGCGAAGTGATAACACCGCGCTAGAAGGCGTGACGGCGAAAACACCGCTTATACACAACCGTTTATACATCTCTTACAGAATCTTTTACGGTTCATACACAATTAACAAGCTGGCGATCTTTATTCCTTACTGACAGTGCTCAGTCGTGGTACCGACTCGAGCGATACAATAATAGTTAGTTGAACAGAAACCTATACATATTGTATGAATATCGAAATTGCGGTATAATCGTTTTAAATTTATATAAATCGGGGCGTTACATCGGCACAAGGTATTACTGATTGGAATATATTTTTATTTTATTTATATACAGTCAGTCGTAATTCGGATTCGTCAGAAGACAGGAGCAAAACCTATACGGCTATAAAACTGCGGTAAATTTATATAAATATTGTTAAATTGCTGTATTATTTTCCAAACTTTTATTATTATTATTCTCGGTCATAATAATAAACAATGGACAGGCGGGCCATAATGCTGGAAGGCGGGTTCAGGACGGGTGGAACCAGCCATGGGCGTCGGGCGAGGTAGGCAGATGGTTGGGGAGACTGGAGTTGGGATTGGGATGGGAAAGGCATTTGAGGGCACTGCAGGCAGGCAGGGCTGGGTGGTCGTCGGAGGCGTGTCGCCCGTGGCGTGCTGGGTGGCGGAGAACCGGAGCTGGGAAGCGGAACATGGGACATCTAAGCTGGGGCAGAGAGACAACGGGCGTGGCGACCGGAGAAGCACCGATGTGGCAGGACGGGCTCAGATGTTCTGCATGCTCCATTTCTGGCGGTTTTCGGGTAAACTCATCGATCTCTAATATGTTGTAGGAGCATTTCGCTGGGACGTGATAGGTGATTTTGGAGAATGGAAGCGCTCCGAAAGAAATTGGCGTCCTGCTGGCAATCCGTATCTATCGTTCCACGAAGAGTCGAACCCGATGCAGAATCTGGCGACAGTTCAGCTGAAATTAATAACACATACAGCTAAAAACTCCCTCTCGAAAAAAAATCCCGAAGCAGCGAGGTTTCACCTTGTTTTCCGTTAACGAAAACAATAGCGGATATGAAGCGAAAACTAATTCAAGCGAAAACCTCTCAAAATGGATGTGCGTGTGCGCTGTGCCTCGTCATTTATACTATGTACCGTGATCGGTGATCGGGAAGCAATTCTGACGAACATAATCTTGAAGCGGACTCGTTCGTTAACCGATCACCAACTGTATTAGCGATGCTGCAGCTTGCATCGTGTCTGTGTGTGTGTGTGTGTGTGTGTGTGTGTGTGTGTGTATATATATATATATATATATATATATATATATATATATATCGCACTATAATAGGTAAAATTTACCTGATAAGTATCAGGAACCTGTATAAGTTTTGAAAGAATTTTCCAATATACCGTAGATTTTGTGTTTTCTGTCCCTCGCGGTTTGGTTGTCACGGCACCAAAACCATGGTTTGGGCGTTCTCGCTGCAGTGTCACTGTGCGCCGCTACACTGGCGGCGGAAACCGGCAGCGAGAGGCGAACAAGCGCGAAATCGTTATTAACCGTTCGCAGACCACGGCGGGTATACGAAAAAAACCGGTTACTGTACTGACGCGACTGCCTGTTGAAGAAGTCGTAGGCGGAGGCCTTCTTCTTGTGGCTCCTCGAAGAACCACGCCTGCCGTCCTCTGGTAGAGGTCCTCGAGCTGTTAATCGATTACCGTAGTTGAGCAGTTCGGCGACGCGCCAGAATCGAGTTGGCTGACGGCCTTGGCGCTCCGTGCGCAGCCGTCTTGCCGACACCGCTCTTGCTCAGATCGATATATCCTGCGCCGATGTAAAAAATCAGTGTTCGGTTCAAAGATTCGACCGATCCTTCGACGCATGCATCCTCGCTACCCCGGTATATTTCTTCCCGAGATATATCTTGTGACCCGTCCTTGACGTGTTAGAGTCCAAACTTACCGCTCGAGCCGATTCTTTTTGAGTCGAGTGCGGGGACGAGATGCCAACTGAGTAAGATTCGGCGGTTTACCTTTTTCCTTGTCGACCCTGATGACGGCGACTGGCTCATTTTGCCGACCGGATAGACTTGTTGATGAGGCGTATCGCCGCCTGGACAGTTCCGACAGGAGTATCGCCACCCACCGATGTTGTTGTACCGAGCAGTTTGGCCAGTAAAAGCCCATCTCGGCGATATCCTCATGCCATGGCGTCCTCCACCTCGGATACTTGTCCTTGTAGAATCTACAGCCGTCGTCATCTTTACCTGAGGGCGCTTTACAAAATTACACTAACTATTAGAATTGCTGTTCATATCACAGTTAATATATTTAAATATGCCAACGTCTTGGCGCAGATAAGAGTCTTAATCGTTATTATTTCTGGTCCTTTCTGTGAAACATTCGGTATAAAATTAAATCGACGGTCGAATTCTGTGTGCGGATAAAAAAATACGGTGAACGAAGAGGCGGCGTTTCGTGCATTTCGCTTTTTATTTTCAGGGTTATACGTTAGGTGTACATAGTGATGAAACCTTCGAGTCGAGGAGGTATTTTCATTAAAAGGCGAGGAGTCGGACGTCCAGTGGAGGTCGAAGGATATTAAGTAGCTGTTCGAAAAGTATTTGGCAGAGGAGGAGGAGGTAACGAAACTATCGAATATCGACCCTTCGCCAGCAGAAAGTCGAGGCTTCCTCCGTTTAAGATCTGAAAACGGGTTTCCGATCGAAAACGAAAACCCGGTTTAACAGTGAAATTAGTCGGAAAACCCCGGTTTTGAGCCCTAAACGCCAGCGCGAAGGTTGATATTCGATAGTTCGTTACCTCTCCTCCTCCAATACCAAATACCTTTTCAAACAGGTACGAAATATCTCCTTCGCGAGCAGTCGAATAAGCGTCACCCGATACGGGTGGCGATGACCCGATCGAAACTTTACGTCGTTAAGCCCCAAATACGGGTGACGGTAGGAAGTTTTCGGCAGAGGAGGAGGAGAGTAACGAATTGCGAATATCAACCCTTCGCCAGAATCGTCAAGGGGCTGCTCGTTTAAGATCTGAAAACACAGGTTTCCGATCGAAAACCCGGTTTAACAGTGAAATTAGTCAGGAAAACCGCCGGTTTCGAGCCCTCGGCGGCCTTTGCGAATGGTTGATATTCGATGGTTTTGTTACCCCCTCTCCTCCTCCTCCGCCAAATACCTTTCGAACAGATGCGAATATCTCCTTCGAGCAGTCGAATAAAGCGTCACCCGATATGGGTGGCGGCCCGATCGATAACTTTACCGTCGCCCGAATCACGGGTGACAGGTTAAAAGCTTACAAACTGTCGATACGAAATCGAGATTTTACATCATCAATGTATAACCTCGCCTGAGGTTATCCAGTTATGATATGGAGAGGAGTGGGGTGGGGGCCTTAACCTGTATTTAACCAAAAAAAACCGATATTAATAATTTAAAACGGCCTTAAGTTAGCCCGATTGTTCGGCCCGAATATCCCCCCTCAATATTCTCATAAATATCCTCAATTGAGGAGTATTTCTATCGATATTTACGTCGCGACACATGACCAGATGCCGACACCGAGACCAGTGAAAAAGAGAACGGCCCGAGTGGCGCGTCGCGCTTATAAATAAGCTGGGGCCGAGTCAAAATTCTTCTCGGGGAAAACGAAAAGTTTTCAACAGGAAAAAAATTGAAATACCGTCGAAATAACCTATTCTGGAGCGCACGTTACACGACCATAGGTTATGGACGGAACGTCCCAAGGCCGAAATTCCAGCGTGCAAACGAACGACTCTTGTATATTGAATAAACTACACTTACGATTTTCAATAATTACCAATCGATTCAGGAGACTTCAGTGATTACAATCAGTCCGCAGAAAAACCGGTTGAAACGTTTCTAACTGGAAAACACATTTTATTCCGGCACAGTGCCGCCAACCGCACACTATTCGGTCCAATATACCGACTCTTATTTAATAGAAGTTATTTAAAAAAAAAAAAATAGGTGTAAACTAATTTTTAGATCCAAAAATCAATTCTTTAATAATAATCCGTACAGATAAGGCTCGAACTGAGGCCGTGCGGAGAGAAAAATACGTTTATTGTATTCGTATGTTTTTCATCGTAACTGTATATTATGAGTTTACTATATTGTAAATTGATTTTCCGACATGTTATTCGATAAGTGGGGCCGAATTTTTTTCGTCTAAAAACTTTAGATTAAAATTGTAGTCGCGCGGAAATACGGTTGAAACGTTTCTGACTGGAAAAACACATTTTTCCGCCGGCACAGTGCCGACAACCGCACGGTCCAATATACCAATATATTCGGTAGGAATTATTTAAAAAAAAAAAAAATAGGTATAAACTAATTTTTACATCCGAAAATCTATTCCGCGATGAAAATCCTCATTACGGAGGTTGTGCGGAGAAAAAATACGTTTGCCGTACTTGTATATTTTTCATAATAACTGTATTTAATCAGTTACTGTACGCGCTATTCTATAATTGGGGCTAATTTTTGTAAAGGTAAATAAGTTATTGTCGAGAGGTTTGATATTTTCCTGGTTCGACAAAATTGTTTTGTCGGCCCATAATCGGGCGCCCCCGGCTATATTCGAAATTCCTCCAAAACGGTAGCAGATACTTTTTTCCCGAATTTATTCTTTTCAGATACCACCTTCTTCGGCGGAAGATCGGCCTTTTGGGGGCGCTGGCCCGCTTCCCCCCCTCGTTAATAAAAAATTTCTATGGCGCGTATAAAAAAACCCCCGAGAAAAATTAACCGGTAGGCGGTGACCGAAACCGAACTTTTTCCCTTTCCCCGGCCAAAAATATGCCCCAATTACCGACTTTTAGAATATCGTCACCAACTTTCCGGGACAGCCCATTTTATATATATATATATATATATATATATATATATATATATATAAAAGTGTTAAATAAAGTCGTACGAATAAACTGTACAAGAATTTTTTATTGTTAACACGAAATAATATTTAATTAAATTTTAAACGCGGCTCCTTCTGTGAAGTACAGCGTCCATTTTGAATCGCTTCCAGACACAATGCGCCATTATGTACGAATATACACGCGCGTTATTATTGCGTATATACAAAACAATGTCAACATTTCCGGGGCGGGGGGAAATAAAAATTATTTAATTCAATTATATTGGAATGATATTATAGGATCAACCGGTAGTGGAAAAAGACAGAATTCAAAATGTATATAACTTTACCACCGTGAAAAGTATATTTTTTCAACGTCAGGTTGGTAGCACTACAAATTGGTTTGTCTGGCGGAATTTTTTAAATCGGATCAATTAAATGAAAAAAAAAAATGTCCCGAATATAATTTTCTGTAGACCGATTAATTTCAGAAAGGATAATTAGGAGGAAATCTCGAAAAGGAATACATATATACATATACATATATATATATATATATTATTTCACAAACAATTATACATAAAAACAAATTGTAATATATTATTATACTTTTATAAACATTTAATATAACATGTCTGTACACATTTTTATTGTTGCATAAATAAAAGTGGTATACGAATAATAAAGGATGGATGTAAAAAAAAAATAACACGGTTTCAACTTATAATAGTAATAAATGGTGACAAACGATAAGTTAATATCGACACTTTGATTCGCGGTTTAAATTTTTTTTTCTCATTTTCGGTATCCGAGAACGTATATATATATATATTGCCCTGACGGCTAGTACGTGGAATTTTTAAAATTTAAACACGTTACGAATTATAGGAAATTTTTTTTTTCTGTAACGTCACGGTCAGATTTAAGTGCGGTTCGAATTTTCGACGCACTATTCGATTTTCGCTTTAAACCGCGATCGGGTTTATTAATAACATAGAAGAGAGAGAGAGAGAGACGGTTTGTTTATCCGACCGATCTGGCGTAGCCGGCGCACTCGAGATATACTGATGTAAAGTGTTAAAGCGCAAAAATCAAAGTGTCGACTTAATAAAAAAAGAAGTAGAACGGCACTTACCTAGCGACGGTTCAAAGTGCGGCGCCGTAAAATGAAATGGATTCGCGATCGACGTAAACGATTCGTGAAATGCGCAATTTATAACCGTTCGTTTCGTTTTCCGTTATCCTATCGTAAAAATTGAACAATTTATTGAGGGGTAAATTACAAATTTGAAATTGACAAATTTGAAATCGAGTAGAGCTGTCAACGGATGAAATTTGAGCGGTAAGAAAAATTATATTACTGTAGTTTCGTGATGTTTCTGTCTCTCCTTTCGCTAGACCGGTTTTGGCTTTTCGCCATCTTCAGTAGCGCTCTGTTTTAGTGTCACTCTGTTATCACTTTGTATGTTTTTGTGGGGCATCCACTCACCCCCAACTGTCACTTTCACACAACAGAAAGAAAACCCGATTAATTTATCGCTTTTCGAACATTTTTCCAATTTATTCTTGTAATAATACTAATGGCTTACGCCATACAGTAGATTCAGGGTTAAATTGCGGTTCCAACACTTACAGTGACAGTAGTGAAAGTGACAGTGGGGGCAGCAGTGAGTGGATGCCCCACAAAAACATCCAAAGTGCTAACAGTGACTAACAACACAGCGCTACTGAAGACGGCGAGAAGTCGACAGAAACCGGTCTAGCAAAAGACCGAACCTCAGCAGCGAGAGGAGACAGAAACATCACGAACCTACAGTATATTCCGCAACCGTTCGCAGACCGCAAAACAGTGATATTAAAAAAAATCGCTTCGAAGAAACGAAAAATCGATGGCACCATTTTTTTCGTTTTTTTTCGTTTTTAAACTAGTTTCAACGGAGGATTTTTGTTTTCAACATTTTTTTCAGGGCGACAAAATACGATACATTTATTACACTGTTTCAATAAATACCGAAATACCGAAAGCTTCAATATGAAGCTCGCGTCCTGCTGCGTCCGCCCGACCATTTACGGTATGCAGAGAAAAAAACAAAATAAAAATATAGAAAAACACGTGAAACGAACGAACACAAAAGCGACGTCGCCGCCGTCGCATCGTTATCCGCTCTGATTCGTTTTGTTCTGAAACAGAAAACAGGAGAATTAACTGAAAAATTTTACATCATCGAACAGTTTGAAAACATTTAAACGAAAATGCATAAAATAGCGATGAATATAGAATAGCGTAGATTTCGGTCTGTGTTGTCTATTGTATATATATATATATATATATATATATATATATATATATATATACATACAGTACAAGAGCGAGAGGAGACAGCTACGCTATTCCGACCCCTCGCAGACCACAAACGGGTATATTAAAACTAATTTTATCGGCTTTCTGAA
Organism: Lethocerus indicus; assembly: GCA_019843655.1. Taxonomy (NCBI): domain Eukaryota; kingdom Metazoa; phylum Arthropoda; class Insecta; order Hemiptera; family Belostomatidae; genus Lethocerus; species Lethocerus indicus. Next base: position 29,457,387 of record JACDQD010000007.1, read on the forward strand.
TCCGAATTCGCGCTTTATCTACGAAAACCACGGTCTGTCGAAGCCGACGGTAAAACCCGCTCGGAAATTTCTCTTAGCATCGACTCGATTATCGTAAAATTCAGGAGAGGGAAAGCGTAACCGAACTAACGACTTTGTACGAGCCAACAGTTATGACGCTTTAAGACACTTTTAACCGCTTTTTTCGGTCTAGACCATCGCATGCGGTATCCGATTTCGACGCTCAGATAGAATAATTAGTCGCCTTCGATGTTACTTATCTCTCGGATGTTTCTGTCTCTCATCTCTCTCGGCTGCCGGTTTTTGCCAGACCGGTTTTGTCGTGCTCGCCCCATCTTCAGTAGCGCTCTGTTGTTAGTGTCACTGTTAGCAATTTGGATGTTTTTGGCCATACTACAGCGCTACTGAAGACGGCGAGCGGCAGCCGACAAACCGCGGTCTAGCAAAAGACCGAACCGCAGCGGCGAGAGAGGAGAGACAGAAACATAACGAACCCCTACAGTATATTCCACAACCCCTCGCAGACCACAAAACAGCGATATCAAATTATCTCTTCGTCTTCTGAATCGTCTACATCTACTTAGCGGCACTGGAGAATCCCGCTTTCGAATTATTATATCGCTTCCATCGCCGCTATCACTTCCTGAATAACTGTCAGAACAATCTGATAAATCGTCCAAGTAAAACTTCCATCGTGAACGGTAAATTTTTTAAAAAACGGTGCGAAAGAAAATATCGGAGTTTACATCAATATTAATAATAAAATACGGATTATATATAGCGAATGACAATTGTTTATCGCTGAAGCCATTTTAGTAGCCCCGATAGAAAGCCTATTAATAGTCTATCGGTGGGGTATGCGATAAAAAAGCGATTAATAGGCTATCGGTCGGTAAGCATCGGATAAAAAAGCCTATCAATAGGCTATCGGTCGGTAAGGCGTTGGCGATAAAAAGCCTATTAATAGGCTATCGGTCGGTAGGCGATTATAGTAAAAGCCTCTTAATAGGCTATCGGTCGGTAGGCATCGAAACAAAAGCCATTAATAGGCTATCGGTCGGTAGACATTGGCGATAAAAGCCTATTAATAGGCTATCGGTCGGTAAGCATTGGAAACCTAAAAGCGATTAATAGGCTATCGGTTAGACATTGGCGATAAAAGCCTATTAATAGGCTATCGGTCGGTAAGCATTGGAAACCTAAAAGCGATTAATAGGCTATCGGTTAGACATTGGCGATAAAGAGCCTATTAATAGGCTATCGGTCGGTAAGCATAGGAAAAAAGCCGATTAATAGGCTATCGGTCGGTAATGGCATAAAAAGCCTATTAATAGGCTATCGGTCGGTAAGCATAAAGTCTATTAATAGCCTATTAATAGGCTATCGGTCGGTAGGCATTGATAAAAAGCCTATTAATAGCCGGTCGGTTAATAATAGGCGATCGGTCAGTAAGCATGGAATCAAAAAAGCCGATTAATAGGCTATCGGTCGGTAGGCGTTGGCGATAAAAAGCCTCTTAATAGGCTATCGGTCGGTAAGCATCGGAAACAAAAAGCCGATCAATAGGCTATCGGTCGGTAGGCGTTGGCGATAAAAAGCCTATTAATAGGCTATCGGTCGGTAGGCATTGGCGATAAAAAGCCGATTAATAGGCTATCGGTCGGTAAGCATCGGAAAAAAAAAGCCGATTAATAGGCTATCGGTCGGTAGGCGTTGGCGATAAAAAGCCTCTTAATAGGCTATCGGTCGGTAAGCATCGGAAACAAAAAGCCGATTAATAGGCTATCGGTCGGTAATTATTAATAGGCTATCGGATTAATAGGCTATCGGTCGGTAAAGTGTTAAAAATTTGTTTTATTACATACTAGTAGATGCTGGCGAATATCGGGCTGACAACTGAGTAGTAATTGTGCGGATTTCGCCGAGACGAGTGTGGCGTCAGACATATTTTTAAGTGCGTCAAGCGGCGTCGACGAAACTATCGAATATCGACCATTCGCAGCGTCGCCGAGGGCTCGAAAACCGGGGTTTTACGACTACTAATTTCACTGTTAAAACCGGGATTTTTAAGGCGCTTTTTCGATCGAAACCCGTTTTCAGATCTTAAACGGAGGAGCCTCGACGACGCTGCGAAGGGTCGATATTCGATAGTTTCGTTACTTCCTCCTCCTCCTCCTCCTCCGCCAAATACCTTTTCGAACAGATACGAATATCCTTCGAGGGCTCATCGTCGACCTCCACTGGCGTCCAGGTGGTCCCTTTTAATGAAAAATCCCCGACCGGAAGGCTTCATCACTATGTAAACGTACAACTTTGTGAGGGCTAATAAAAAGCAAATGCGACGGAAACGCCGCCCTTCGGTTCACCGTATTTCAGCTTTTATCCGCACACAGACAATTCGACCGGTCGATGTAATTTTTTATACCGAATGTTTCACAGAAAGGACCAGAAATAATAACGTATCGAAGACTCTTATCTGCGCCGAAGACGTTGGCGTATTTAAATATATTAACCGTATATGAACGAGGTCGAATAGTTAATGTAATTTCGCGTGCGTCCTCAGGTAAAGATGACGATCGGCTGTGGATTCCGCGAGGACAAGTATCCGGAGGTGGAGGACGTCGTCATGGTGACGGTGGGAGTATCGCCCGACATCGAGGGTATGTCATGATGATGATACTCCTCCTCTCGGACTACTTAAAACGTACTTAAAAATATGTACTTTATTTTGCGCCGATACGCGACAGACGCGGCTAATATCGTCGGCCCGACCAGGTGCGTTTCACTTACAACGACCCTGTTGTTCCTGATCTGTTCCTGCGCCTTCTTGATGCTCTCCATCCATTCGTAGTGGACTTTAAGTTTCGTTATACAGCTGTTGCAGACCGTCTTCGGCAGCTGGTCGTTGAGGTAAATCTGCGGAGCGGGAAAAAAAAAATAATAAAATAAAATCAGAGTTCAAAGGACACGATGAAGTCGACAGGCCAAATAACAGCCCTCGACTGCGAAGGGTTAATAATAGTATAAATAAGTTTTTTTTCCGTTCATATTGTACCAGCAACTCGTACGGACATATTATCGTCCGCCTCTTTTATTATATGGAATCGAACGACGTATCCGTAGAGTATAATCGGGGAAAAAAAAATCTTACGGTTCTTTTATATACGTCGGAAATTTGTGGTGGGGGCACAATTTCGATGGTGAAATATCGAAATCCGTACGAGAAATTTCGTCATTTTCAGTCGAATCCGCTCTCCGTCTCTTCTACATTTTTATCCCGTTATCACTTTCGGATCGCTCGATATATCACTTTCAAATCGCACAGGAAATATATCGCTATCGTCAGAATCGGATTCGTAGCTCGGTTCGATATCGTCAGCGCGTTATCGCACGGCTAAGAGCGTCATATTTACATTATGTTCGGTATAAAGTGTCGAATTCTAATTCGTCGCTACTACTACTGTGTCCGATATCGGTATAATTTTCGCAAATTTTTCTTCTATTCGCCGTATCCGGGGGGGATATAAATACGAATTCGAAATATAAAAACAACGGATAATAATCGCGTGACCGTCACCGAAAGCGAGAATATCCTATAAATAGTTTTTATACGATTTGTTTTTACGCCTAACGTTGTTAAAAACTGAAAATTATTCGCATCGCCTCCGTAGCGGAGCCGTCGAGAGTTTTTGAAGACGAAATTTTAAACAGAGCCCTCCGGAATGAAAAGGGTTAATATATTTAATATTGTGTAGGAGCCGACCCTCTGTAATAAGCCGAATATCGCTGTACGGAAAGAACTGTTTATACCGTAGATTTTGGCGCTTTCTGTCTCCTCTCTCGCCGGTTCGGTCTTTCGCCAGACCGGGGGTGGTTTCAGCCTCTCGCCGTCTTCAGTAGCGCTGCGTTAATAACGCTGATTCGAGTCCACCGTCGGATCTCTCGACAGAAATCGAGCCGAAAATCGAGTTTCGCGCGAACAATGTGCGGTCTTCGAGGGCCGCGGTCCTCAACGCGCTGACTGAAAATTGTAGTCGCCGACTACACCGACAGTTCGATAAGTTCGTAGTCGTCCAACAGGTCGACGATGAGGTTTCACAACGTCCCCTTCCGACAATCTGACTCACGTTTGAAAGCGGATTAACCAAAAATCCGAAGACAAACATAACCCCCAATAACGATAATAGAACTCATATATATATATATATATATATATATATAATACACTGACATACTGACAGACACTACAGTACAGTGTGAAAGTGACAGTGAGGATGCCCACAAAAACATCCAAAGTGCTGACAGTGACTGACACAGCGCTACTGAAGATGGCGAGAAGCCATCCATATATATATATATATATATATATATATATATATATATATATATATATATATATATATATATATATATCAAACCGACATACCGACAGACACTACAGTACAGTGAAAGTGGGCAGTGACAGGATGCCGAAAAACATCCAAAGTGGTGACAGTGACACTAACACACTGCGCTACTGAAGACGGCGAGAAGCCATCCATATATATATATATATATATATATATATATATATATATATATATATATATATATATATAGACCTGACATACCGACAGAAAAGTGACAGTGGGCACAAAACATCCAAAGTGGTGACAGTGACACGCTACTGAAGATGGCGAGAAGCCATCCATATATATATATATATATATATATATATATATATATATATATATATATATATATACGACTACCGACAGACACTACAGTACAGTGTGAAAGTGACAGTGGGCAGTGAAAGGATGCCCAAAAACATCCAAAGTGCTGACAGTGACAGTAACACACTGCGCTACTGAAGACGGCGAGAAGCCATCCATATATATATATATATATATATATATATATATATATATATATATATATATATATATAAACGACCGACATACCGACAGACACTACAGTACAGTGTGAAAGTGACAGTGAGGATGCCCACGGAAAAACATCCAAAGTGCTAACAGTGACAGTAACACACTGCGCTACTGAAGACGGCGAGAAGCCATCCATATATATATATATATATATATATATATATATATATATATATATATATATATAGCGACTGACATACCGACAGACACTACAGTACAGTGTGAAAGTGACAGTGGGGGCAGTGAGTGGATGCCCGAAAAACATCCCGAAAGTGCCTGACGCTGCGCTACTGAAGACGGCGAGTGGCGAAACCGCGGTCTAGCGAAAGACCGGACCGGCAGCGAGAGGAGACGGAAACGTCACGAACCTACAGCATATCGTAGAGTTCAGACTACGAGTAGTAGTGATTTTATGACAGGTTAATGGGATTGGCTTCAAACTTAGATTTTACTAAAGATATAAAAGGCCGGGGGTTTCTTTTCTGTTGGGGCGATACTCACGTCTACACCCAAATAGTTCTGTAGCTGGTTGGCCAAATCGATTTTTTCCCTCCTCGCCGTACACGTGGACGACGACCCTGTTCATCTTCGAACAGATACGGCAGATGAAACCGGTCAGCAGGGCTTTGTCGAGGCTGCCCATCTCTAGCCAAGTCCCGCCCGGCCGGCCGGTTACAACTTCGTACAACTTCGTACGACTTCCGTACGATTTCGGGCGACGCTTTTGACGGGCGGAAAAACGCCGCCGAAATACGTTAATAGATCGTCTATCGAGACGACATTATACGCCTTCCAATGGACAACCGCCGGACACAGAATCCACCATTGTACAATTGACAGCCTGAAGTTACTGTATAACCCAAACACGGTTCAAAAATACTTCAATATTTACATAAAAACAATTATTCCCCTATTTTAAAACGCAGAAGAAAAAATTCAATGATTCCAAATTTGCATTCTGATTTTTAATCCGGCCCCAATTTTAAAACCCCCAAAATTTTCTACATCCTAAATTAATCACTTCACGGTTCACGTTGTGTGTTTAATTTTTAAATATTTTTAAATTATCTACCGTCCTATATATATATTTTTAATTTTATAGCGTCCAAATTTTTATATATATTATACAAATATTGAAGATATTATACAGTAGGCCGTGGCGAGGGCCTCACCCGAAACTGGAGTACTTAAGTGAGTTTTTATACAATTTCGAATTTTTGATATTTTGATGAATACAGAATTTTCTTCTCCCCCTAACGAATCCCTCAATTTCGATAATCGGTTTTTTATTTTTTTTTAAATGGCGGTTCAAGAAACCACCTTTCGAGGTCAAAGGTCAGCGGTGGCCTTTCGGCTCTGTATCGTCGACGGCCGATCCGATTCTCACCAGATTTACAGGTTGTCACGCGGGGACATTTCGCGACACGTTACGAGGTCACGGGTCAAAGGTCAGCGGTGACCTTTCGGCTCTATATCGTCAACGGCCGATCCGATTCTCACCAAATCTATTGGATGTGAGGCGGGGACATTTCGCGACACGTTACGAGGTCACGGGTCAAAGGTCAGCAGTGACCTTTCAGCTCTATATCGTCAACGGCCGCTCCGATTCTCACCAAATTTACAGGATGTCACGCGGGGACATTTCGCGACATGTTCCGAGGTCACGGGTCATAGAGGTCAAAGGTCAGTAGTGACCTTTCAGCTCTATATCGTCAACGGCCGCTCCGATTCTCACCAAATTTACAGGATTACACGCGGGGACATTTTGCGACATGTCCGAGGTCACGTCAATGGTCAGCAATGACCTTTCAGCTCTATATCGTCAACGGCTGCTCCGATTCTTATCAAATTTACAAGATGACGCGAGGGACATTTCGCGACAGGTTCCGAGGTCACGGGTCACACAGGTCAAAGGTCAGCGGTACCATTCAGCTCATTATCGTCAACGGCCGCTCCGATTCTCACCAAATTTGACAAGATGACACGAGGGGACATTTCGCGACATGTTCCGCGGTCACGGGTCACACAGGTCAAAGGTCAGCAGTGACCTTTCAGCTCATATCGTGAACGGCCGCCCGGATTTCCCCAACAATTTACAGGATGTCTACGCGGGACATTTCGCGACATGTTCCGAGTCATGGGTCACAGGGCAAAAGTCAGCAGTGACCTTTCGGCTCTATATCGTGTGAACGGCCGCTCCAATTTCTCCACAAATTTAGGAATTTACACAGGATGTCTATAGGTTTTGCCCCGTGTTCCGGAGGTCATGGGTCGTGGTCAAAGTCAAAGGCTGTATCGTCCCGCACCGACTGCATTGTCGGAAAAATACCGAGCATTGTAGTCGTACATATACACAACAGTACATTCGAGTAAAGCGTGCGAGTTTTGTATTTAATTTGTACCTTCGTCCATTCCTGTTTTCTTCCATAAGCCAGTTTTTGGAAACTGCGTTTGTCGGAAAACATAGAACATATACACGCTCGACCCAACTGACATTGAACTGGATACGGTGCAATTAAACTATTGGAATATTTGAATAGAATTGTCGGAAACTTTCATTCTTTTTAATTTTAATTTTTATTTATCGTAGTTTTAACGAAACATTATTATACTGGAATATACGGACTTGAAAAAAAAATTTATTTTCAAAAGTTGGCAATCGGCTGACAGAAGAAACAGAAAATCTAAACGCTTCGAGCCCAATATATATATATATATATATATATATATATATATATATATATATATATATATATATATATATATTGTTTTCACTGGACCGACAGTTTTTGGAAACTGTGTTTGTCGGAAAAATTCGTTTTCTTTTACCTTTAAATCGTCTTATATAAATAATTTCCAGTGCGCACCGCGACAGCTCCCGCTGGTCGAATATACACGCAACCGAACTTTAATCCGATACGGTTGCCATTAAACTATTGGAAAATATATATATTTGAATAAAATTGTCGGAAACTTTCATTCTTTTTAATTTTTATTTATCGTAGTGTTAACGAAACATTAATAGACTGGAATATACGAACTTGAAGAAAAATTTTATTTTCAAAAGTTGGCAATCGGCTGACGGAAGAAACAAGTTTCAGAGCTGTTATGATACAGTCGCCTTTTTAAAAAAAAATAATATGGATCTTTTGAAAATAATCGGCGGAAAATCTAAACGCCTCGAGCCGGACGACATCAGAAAAATGAGTGCGGAGGTTGTTAAAATTGTAAAAATACGATAGGGCCGCGTAAGTTTCTGTTACTCTGTTATTCTGTGTTGATTACTGTATTTTTTTAACACCTGTATCCGCAACTTTTAGGAGATTGAGAAAAAAATTCTGCAATTGCAGGCGCACAACGACCAACTGAGGAGCGTAATCGTCAAACAGAATCGGGCGAAACCGGTCGCCGTTCACAAGGCTCGGAGACCGCTTCGATTTTTCGAGGTAAACCAGGTTTTTTTTTTTTCTATCGCCGATTGGACAGATTTGATTGTTATCCGCAGCGATATGTTTCGCTGAAGTTTCCGCCAGATAGCCGACTATATATTATACTCATCGCCGATTGTCGCTCTCGCGCTTTAGCCGTTTCAGCGACACCGCCGAGACCGAAAACCGGCTCGGAACCGGAGGCGAAGATCTGATTAAAACACTAATCGAACGGGCGAATACGCGCTCTACAAACAGATGTCAATTAGCCGATCGCCGAATGAATCGAAATCGACGATCCACGAAGTTCGCCAAATAAGCCGTCTCCGATCGGCCGAAGAGACAACCGTTACCGAAGCGATTAGCGACGGGGACGAAAAATGGATAATTTATAAAAATGTTGAGCGTAAAGGTCTCGGGAAAGCGCGATGATCCTCCAGTTAACGAAGCTTTTACCCAATGTATCGCTCGAAAAGTATCGCTAACCTAACCTAACCTAGGGAAATATCTGAACGAACTTTCCGGACAACCCATTGTATTGTAACCGGGGAAGGTACCCGGGTTGAATATAACTTTTTTTTTGTATTTCGTCTTAGGATTAACCGTTTTAGCGCCAGGGGTTTTTAAACGGGGATCGTAGCGTGAAGCGCAACAGTGCAACACTTTTGCATCCTAACGTGTTAAAGAGAGAGAGAGACGGCAGGTCGTTTACGATTATTTGAAAGAAAATTTCGTAATTACGCGAGGAAACTCTGACTTCAGAGATACATTCGAACCGATTGACTGTGACAGACGATTTCGACTGTGAAAATAGCGTCGGCGCGGCGCAAAACGGTTAAAAACGAAATGACAAAAGTTTAACACTTCCGTAGCCGTAATTAGAGGAGAACGGTCGAAAATTGAAAGCGCGACCCGTCGGAGGTGTAGGCGCGAAAACGACAAGTAGATTCGGGTGCACCTGTTTTCCGAATAAGCCGAAAATAATTACGCAAAGATAACAACGATAGATTTCCGATTGACGACATCGATTCACCCGATAAAGTTCAGAGTCCGGCGTTGTAAATTTCAATCCCCCGACTCGGTAATCGGATCGAGTAACGCATTCCAACCTTTAAATAATCCTGCATAAAATTGCAGTTGATACAACGCCTGGTTCACGCACCTAGCGTGTTTCTACGACAAGTTTCCGCGAAATATTCCCAAATGCGCGTCGACCAACCGATTACAAACCGTACAAACTGTGTAAGCATCTCGTTAGATTCATCAATCCGTAAACAGAAACTCGCCTTATATTATTGAAAGAAAACCATGATCCATGATGTAAAGTGTGTTCAAAGTTGTTGTTTTATATATATATATATATATATATATATATATATATATATATATATATATATATATATGTGGTTAAAATGCAGAATCCCCGACTGATGTCCTTTCTTGAAACATTCTGTATATTGACCAGTCGAATTGTGCGTGTATAAAAAGCTAAAATACGGTGAACCGAAGTGAGGCGTTTCCGTCACATTTCGCTTTTTATTTTCGCTTAAAATGCGCGAGAACGCCCTCGCGCGGTCTCATAAAAAAGTTGTACGCCGTTACGCGGCGATGAAGCCTCAAAAGAGAACGGCAGTGTCAGCGGGTACCCGTTCGCGAAATTCCGGTCGGGAGATGACCGAATAAAGGTGATTCGGATCGCCATAATTCGACACAGGGACATTGGAGAGAAGCCGAACGTATATTATACGCGCACTCGAAACCGTCTACGGCACATATCCGTGCCGAGATATGTACAACGCCACTTGTCGGTGAATTCTGCAATTAGCCTAATTGTCGACCCCCCGATATATTGTTTTCAATTGACGCTAATACGGCCCGTTTCTTCCAGGTTCAGGAAAATACACATCCTGTTGAAATTCCTCTATCTCGGCTGGGACTACGAAGGCTACGTCGTCCAGGAGGACACGTCGGCGACAGTCGAGCACGAGCTGATGTGCGCTCTTCTCAAGTGCAAGCTGATCGAGAGCCGGGAAACGTCAGAGTATCACAGGTGCGGCCGCACCGACAAGGGCGTCACCTCGTTCAGCCAGGTATAACGTTAAACCGATAAATATACTGCGAATTTAACCGTTTGCGCCGAGCGGTGCCTCTCTGGGATGTGATGCGATAACTGGAGCGGTGCTGGAGAGAGAGGCACCATTCGGGAATCGATGCGTTTATCTGCGGTTCGACCTAAGGAATATCGCTCGAAACGTCTACTCGGCCTATTGTAGATCATATTACGCGGTCTCCAAACATCTATAAGGGTGCGTTATCCGAAATAGAGGACGTCTTAGCACCGCTTATGCGATAAAATGTCTTCCAGTTCGAACTCGACCTTCTTGTCGATCGCATCATTTCTTTTGAAAGTTACCGAGCCCGATAAGTACGGAATACGACGAAGAAATTACTTCTAGCGAAGACGAGTTTTCGATTTTTTCGGCGGTAACGAACGAAATTACATCGCTACGTAGAGACGGCTCGCCCGTAAGAATGAAGATGACGATGACGTTAGTGACAATAGTGAATCCGAAAGCCGAAGTGACTGTACGGAAGAGACCGAACCTTCGGAACGGACAGCGGTGCGCGGAATCCGAAGAAATCCCCGGAAGAATACCGTTTATATCCGGCGAAAGACGAGTAGATACAGCACGTATTTCCACGCATAGAAGAACCGATAGATTTTCACAAATTATTTTCACCGAGGAATTAGTTATTGAGATAGCGGAAACTGACAATAACGCCGCAAGGAAAGTAGAAGGGAAGACCTTATCATCCCGTTCTATATACGGCGATCGTGGTACGATATAATTTAAAATTTTACGAGCGAAAATAGAAGGTACTGGGGTAAAATATTGAAAATTAATTATTATGGATTGCATTTTATATTAGGGTTTCCCAAAAGTAATCGCAACATTTTGACTTTTGTATTCATTTTATTTTGCTAAAAAAGAAACTATAATTATTAATGTACCACGTATTCACAAATATTATCATATCGACGACTCTCCGCCGCCACTTTTCCGGCAAATTTTCCGGATGGTCGAGAGGAACTCCTCTCAAGACCGAAATACATCTTATATCAAATTGTCGATTACTTTTAGGGGAAACACCCAATATATTTACCCAGATTTCGTCTGTTTCCGTCTCTCTCTCGGTGCCGGTTTGTTGTTGTCTTTTTGCCAGACACCGGGAGGGGGGGGGGGTTTCAGCTCGTCTTCTAGTAGCGCTCTGTCAGTCACCGTCGGCACACTTTGGATGACACGCGTCGTCAGAGTGAGGATGCCCTTCAAAAGCGTCGAAAAGTGACCGACACACACACACAGCGCTACTGAAGATGGCGAGCGGCGAAACATCTTATTATCCAAATTGTCTTATCACTTTCGGTACGCCTAATATATATATATATATATATATATATATATATATATTAAGCAATCGAAATACACAACTTACAGCAGGTCTGTCGCGAAAGTAAAGGTCTGTACTGTCTGTTTTCGCTTTCAAAAGGCCCTCTTGAGGAACTCCTCGAGACCGAAATACATCTTACTTTTGGGCGCCCCTATATATTATCGTTATTGTTTTTTTATTTTTTTTTTTTTAAGGTAGTTTCGATCACCGTCCGGCGTCGGACGACGGGAACCCGACCTCGAATACTGTAAACTGCTGAACCGGGTACTCCCGGAGAACGACGCTGTTTGTCGTGGTCGCCCCGGTCGGCCGCGAGTTCAGCGCCAGATTCGACTGTACGAAGCGGACCTACCGCTACTTCTTTCCGAAGCCGACTTGGATCTCGAGGTAAAGATAAATAGTTTTCCTCTTGCTCTCCTGTCTCCGTCCTGTTTAGGTAACAATAAGCCGCTCTCCTCTCCCTCTCCCTCTCCCTCTCCCTCTCCTCTCTCCTCTCCTCTCCCTCTCCTCTCCCTCCCTCTCCTCTCCCTCTCCCTCTCCCTCTCCCTATCCCTCTCCCTCTCCCTCTCCCTCTCCCTCTCCCTCTCCTCTCCCTCTCCCTCTCTCTCTCAACAAGTTTTTGCCGTTTCTATAAGTACTTTACAATTTATAATCTTCCGATAGTGTCAAGAACGGCCAGCGACAAGCCGATCAATCCGAAACAGCTCTGTAGGCGCGACGGAATACATTTTACGAGACGTAATTAGTTGAGAAATCGGACTCGGAACGTGTCGTGAAATGTTCCCCTCCCCTATTTATTTATCTGTAGACATCCTGTAAATTTGGCGAGAATCTGAAAGAAGCTGAAAGTTCGGTGCCGACCTTTGGCCATCACCCGGTGACCTCGAAAGGTTCGCCGGTGCTCAAAGTTCAATTTCTTAGACGCCGTCCTTATATTAGAAGGACGGTATATTTATTTATATACGTAAATTAGGTCGGCCTTTCCTCGTAGAGGAGTAGTAACGTCAACATGTCCACTTGGGGTGGACAACGCCGCACAAATTCCACGCTAACGAATTCAGCTTCTTTCGTACACGCTCTCCTTATATATATATATATATATATATATATATATATATATATATATATATATTTTACTGTTACAGTCACGACTAGAATTATTTTTTTTATATTGTATCTAGTGACACTGCTCTCGACTTGACACTCACTCGAACTCTCGAAGGTGAAGTGAGGAAAGTTGTCAAATTAAGGGATCGGAACGAAAGGGACAGTTTGGAACGGAAGGATTTATACGGGGAATCCGCTAATTCACTAAACGAACGGTACTTTTGGGTCGTCGTGAATTACCTCCGTTGGAGACACGTACGGTGGGGCAAGGATTACGGGGATTGCAAGGATTGGTAGCCTATACGAATTAGACGGTTCATTTTCCGTAGGCCCGGACAGGTTTCAGTAGGCGGTTGTAAATTAATAGTTTGTTCGAGAGCGATAGTTTCGATCTGTAGTCGAGGAGTCTTAGTAATAATTTGTCGTCTTCCCGTCTAAGAGTAGTCCCGAGTACCGTACTCGATTTCCGATAGGAAGTCGGGACCGTTCCGACCGAAAACGGGAGGACAAGTCGCACTTCTCCAATGTAAAAGTGACGCGAAAACCTTTTTGGGCAATTGAACTTAATCCTCCATTTCCTGGACCAACTTTCTACGAGTGGGAGGTGTTTTTGCACGGAATGCGATGCTAAGTGAGGATCCGAGTTTGTTGAGAGTACGGCTTTGTCGTCTGCGCGAGGAAGCGAGGAAAGTCTCCTTATATATAGTATATATAATGATAATTTGTTTTCGTTTCCAGGCGATGAACGAGGCCGCCCAATACCTGGTCGGCAGTCACGATTTCCGCAACTTGTGCAAGATGGACGTCAACAACGGTGTCACCGCTTTCGTCAGGCTAATACACGCCGTCCGAATTACATGTATCGAAAACGACAATTCGACCCTCAGAGAAGGTAACACGACGACGAATGACAGAATTTTTATTAGATATATTTTCCCGACCTCCTCTCGTTCGGACAAACGTTCTCTTTGAAAATTAGAAAATATATATTGTAAGGGCTTTAGTTTTCGTCGTCGAGGTCGGCGTTTCGAATCGAAACCGGCACGAATAATGAATCATAAAGCTGACATTCGCTTTGGACGTTAGCTCAAATCTTGTCCACAGTAAGTTGGGACAGTGTATATATATGTATATATATATATATATATATATATATATATATATATATATATATATATATATATATATACATACAGTGGGTGATCGGTTAACGAACAGTTCGGACAGCGAGAACAAATCGGACAACGAACACTTCGGGAAAGATTTTGTGTTCGGACAACGTTGGGACAGTGTATATATGTGTGTATATATATATATATATATATATATACATATATCTTTCAGGAAAGATTTTGTGTTCGGATAACGAACAAAACTGATGTCGATAGGATTGCTCTCTCAATCGTTTCTTGAAAATCCTGAAGGGGAGAGAAAATAATCGATATGTGTCGCGTTATATTTGTAATAAATACTACTTACTAAGAAATTATACTGTACGCGACATTTTTTTTAAATTTAATTTTAGGACCTCCGGAACGAATTATATAATCGAATTCCCGTTAACATACTATATGGTAAATCGGTGAGATCGGTTAACGAACAATTCTGATAGCGAACATATTCTTGGAACGGATTATGTTCATTAACCGATCACCCACTGTGTATGTATATATATATATATATATATATATATATATATATATATATATATATATATATATAAAAGAATAAAGAGATATTAGGAAAATTACTTGCAGGAGGAACTTGAAGCCTGCGATGTTCAATACAATGTTGATGCCGGAATCTTTAGGGTATATCTATATTTAGGGTATATTATCGAGAACGACGATATGGTTTGATGATTGTCGCTACGTAAATTTCAAAATGTAACAACTTATCGTTTCGAGGAATGAAATGGCGATAATAATTCGAACGTAATCTTGGAACGGATTATGTTCATTAACCGATCACCCACTGTATGTGTATATATATATATATATATATATATATATATATATATATATATATATATATATATAAGGTCGAATGGGCAAAAGAGATATTAGGAAAATTACTTCGGGAGGAACTTGAAGGGCCTTGCGATGTTCAATACAATGTTGATGCCAGAATCTTTAGGGTATATATATATATATATATATATATATATATATATATATATATATATATATATATTTAGGTATATTATCGAGAACGACACTATGGTTTGATGATTGTCGCTACGTAAATTTCGAAAATATAACTTATCGTTCCGAGGAATGAAACGGTGATAATAATTCGAAACATTATCTCGGAACGGATTATGTTCATTAACCGATCACCCACTGTATATATATATATATATATATATATATATATATATATATAGTATTACTGCAGGAGGAACTTGAAGCCTGCGATGTTCAATACAATGTTGATGCTGGAATCTTCGGGTATTTTTAGTGCACGTATACGGGGCCGTGTACTTTCATTTATAACTACAAATGAGTATATAAATATATAAAATTATAAATCGAGAACGACAAATTAAAATGTAAATTATCGTTTCGAGGATCGTCCCCTCATGAGAGGGGGAATCGGAAAATTTGCCGGAAAAATATATATATATATATATATAGTAGATTAATAATTAAAGTTTCTTTGTCTGGCAAAATAAAATGTATTCCAAAGTGAAAATGTCGATTACTTTTGGTCGTACCTTTAACTGATTTTTTTATGCCAGCTTTCATTCCCAAACACGGCGACACTTTATTCTTGTTTCAATTTCTTTTTATTTTTGAGCTCGTTCACTCTTTGCGATCCGAGTGGGTCAGTCTTATTCGTGCCTTTTTAAACAGTTTTATTATTTACAATTTTTTTTCTTTTCTCTCTTGTCCACAAGGGGTGCAAAATGTGCCAACTGGAATTGGAAGGACAGGCGTTCCTCTGGCACCAGGTGCGCTGCATCATGTCCGTCCTGCTCTACGTCGGCCACCGTCTCGAAAACCGACCGTCGTCGTCGAACTGTTGGACGTCGAAAAAATCCTCGGTAAACCTCCGAAATATAATCCCCTTTTTGTAGGTTCGTTATGTTTCTGTCTCTCCTCTCGCCGCTGCGGTTCGGTCTTTTGCCAGACCCGGTTTTTTGTTAAGTTGCCACTCGCCGTCTTCAGTAGCGCTGTGTTAGTCACTGTTAGCAGTTTGGATGTTTTTGTCACATGTGAAAGTGACAGTGGGGCAGTGAGGAGGATGCCCCCCCCCCGAAAAGCATCCAAAGTGATAACAGTGACACTAACACAGCAGCGCTACTGAAGACGGTGAGCGGCGGCCGACAAACCGCAGTCTAGCGAAAGACCGAACCGGCAGCGGCGAGAGAGAGGAGAGACAGAAACATAACGAACCCCTACAGTATATTCCAACCCCTCGCAGACCACAAAACAGTGATATCGAAATAATCCCTTTTTTTGAAAAATACTCTAGTATAAAGGATGGGCTATAACTCGACAGAATTATACACATCTATATCGTAATATATATTAGGTGTAATCAAAAGTAATCGACAATTCGATAAGATGTATTTCGGTCTCGAGGAGTTCAAGAGAGGGGAATCCGGAAAATTTTGCCGGAAAAGTGTCGGCGGAGAGTTGTCGATAATATCGGTGAATATATACAGTAGATTAATAATTAAAGTTTCTTTTTTAGCGAAATAAAATGTATTCCAAAGTCAAAACGTCAATTACTTTTGGGTACCCCTAATATGTTAGGTTAGGAAAAAGTATTATCTATTATTTGACCGCTAGTAGTACCCGTTTTAACCAGGTTTTGAACGGAGAAATCACTTTTAACATGGTTTTTCCATCTAGAAACTACTTAAACCTCCCCCCATTTCATGGAAAAAACTTTTTTGGGCCTAAAACTGCATTTTTGGTCAATTTGGGACTAAAACCGGATTTTTGGGTCCATTTTGGGACTAAAACCACATTTCTGGGCCGATTTTGTACAAAACTATTTTGGGCCTAAAACTGCATTTTTGGCCTATTTTGATCGATTTTGCGCCTAACAGCCACATTTTTGGGCTTATTTTGCGCCTAACAATTTTTGGTTTTTCTAATAACCCCATTTCTGGGTCTAAAACCCCATTTTGGGCCTAAAACCCCATATCTGGGCCGATTTTGTGCCTAAAAAAAACGACTTTTAGGCCGGTTTTTCGTGCTGAAAACCCACTTTAACCCGGTTTTTCCGTGGAGAAACCAATTTTCCGTGTTGAAAACCAGTTTTTGGGCTGAAGAACGACTTTCAAACCGGATTTTTCGGTCTCTGAAAATCAACTTTTTTCCCAGTTCTTTCGTTGAAAAACCACCCTAACTCGCTTTTTGCGAGTTTTTGGTTTGAAAAACCGCTTTTAAGACCCAATCTTTTTCATTGGAAAAACACCTTTAACCAGGGTTTTGTGTCCGAAATTATATTAAGGTATTGAATATCGTGCAGACAGAAAGACAGACGCGACCCCAATTTAAATATATTTTAATTGTTTTAAACAGTTTATTTAATAGTGACAACAATATAGTGATAGTGATTATTGTAGCACCGGAGTTTTTCTGAGCACTGTGAACAGTTTATTCTACTGTTTTTGCAGGAAGCCGCAATACCCGATGGCGCATCATTTGGGGTTGAATTTATTTTCTTGCGATTTCGACTGCGGCCCTTGGATCACCGACAAGGGCGTGATTGAAAAGCACTGTGGCGATTTTGCAAAAATTCTGGGCCGAAAATGCTATCAAGTAAGCGTTTTTCTTTTTCTTTCTTTTTAAATCACACACCGTATATATGTATATATATATATATATATATATATATACTATATATATGTATATTATATATAAATGAAGTGTATTCTCGGTTAATATCAATGACGATATCCAGTAGCTGTTTTACCTCGAAATTTTGTACATTTTCTACATGTAGAATGATCGGTAGAACGATAGAGAAATTCTGTGTAAAAAGAAAAAAAAAAAGGAAAGTTTTCACTTTGAGGACATTAGAATGGGGTAATATGCGTTGAAGGTAAATCGATTTTTCAATTTACAAGAATAGTCCTTCACTAAACAACCGGTGTCGTCAAAGGCTTTGTCCGGTAAGGGCGGATGAATCGTACATTGTAATTGTGTATAATTCTAAAAAAATTGTAATTACAATTACCGATCGTAGAGAAATATGTACGGACGACGAGTGACGTTGTACATGTTTTTAAGTGCATCAAGCCGTGACGGTTTCGAATGCGTGTATATATAAGATAGATTCGGCTTCCGCAATGTCCCTCGTGTCGAACTATGACCTCAATAACGGCCTTTATTCGGTCATCGTCGACCTCAATCCACCGGACGTCCGGAGAGCTACTCGTCTTTTAACGGAAAACATCCCCCCCCCCCATAAGACCGGAATTTTTCATAAGGCTTGATACCGAATGTTTCGCAGAAAGGACCACAAATGATATCGGATCGAAGAATCTTATCAGTGCCGAAGATGTACATAAAATATGTACAACGCCCCACTTGTCGTTCTGGGTGAATTCCGCTATTACTCAGTTGCCGGGGTTGGCAACAACCCCATATTTTGACCTTTAAATCCAATTTTTTTTTTTTTCTACTTTTCAGATCGAGACACTTGTTGTGCATGCTCAAGCGCTCGAGACCGATCTCGGAGAGGCCGTCGTCGATTTTCAGTGCGATTCGCTTTTGAAACGCGAAAACAGACAGTACAGGCCTTTGCTTTCGCGACAGACCTGCAGTAAGTTGTGTATTTCGATTGCAATATATATATATATATATATATATATATATATATATATATATATATATATATATTAGGTGTAGCCGAAAGTGATCAGACAATTTGATAATAAGATGTTTCGCCGCTCGCCATCTTCAGTAGCTGTCTGTGTGTGTGTGCCGGTCATTTTGGACGCTTTTTGAAGGGCATCCTCACTCTGATGACGATGTGTCATCCAAAGTGTGCCGACGGTGACTGACAGAGCGCTACTGAAGACGGCGAAGAGCCAAACCCCCCCGGTGTCTGGCAAAGACAACAACAAACCGCACCGAGAGAGGAGACGAAACAGACGAAATCTGGGGTAAATATATTAGATGTTTTCCCCTAAAAGTAATCGACAATTTGATATAAGATGTATTTCGGTCTTGAGAGGAGTTCCTCTCGACCATCCGGAAAATTTGCCGGAAAAGTGGCGGCGGAGAGTTGTCGATAATATCGGTAAATATATATGTAGTAGATTAAAGTTTCTTTTAGCAAAATAAAATGAACTTCCAAAATCCCTAATACACACTTAAATTCTAATTATGTATTCTCTAGATCCGTGTAATCGACAATTTGAGATAAGATGTATTTCGGTCCTGAGGAATTTCTCTCTCTCGAGAGAGGAATCGGAAAATTTGCCGGAAAAGTGGCGGCGGAGAGTTGTCGATAATATCGGTGAATATATATAGTAGATTAATAATTAAAGTTTCTTTTCTGGCAAAATAAAATGTATTCCAAAGTCAAAATGTCGATTACTTTTGGTCGTACCTTTAACTGATTTTTATGCCGCTTTCATTCATCAAAATGTGGCGATTACTTTTAAATACATACTTAAATTCTAATTCTGTATACTGTAGATCCGGTTAAGAAGTTAAATGTTAATTATATACTAGTTTTAATTATCCTCAATATATATATATATATATATATATATATATATATATATATATATATAATGCAGAGGATTTCGTGTGTTTGTGTCATCTCTCTGCTTGATTTGGTCTTTTGCCCAGACCAATTGGGATTTCGACCTCTCGCCATCTTCAGTAGCGCTCTGTTACTGTCACTTTCTGGCATCCTCTATATATATATATATATATATATATATATATATATACGATTACAGATCTACAGAATACACAATTAGAATTTAAGTATGTATTTAGGGTACCCAAAAGTAATCGAAACATTTTGATTTTGGAATTCATTTTTTATTTTGCCAGAAAAAGAAACATTAATCTATTAATCTACTGTATATATTGACCGATATTATCGACAATTCTCCGGCCACTTTTCCGGTAAATTTTCCGGATTCCCTCTCGAGAGAGAGAAAAATTCCTCAGGACCGAAATACATCTTATCTCAAATTGTCGATTACACCGGATCTACAGAATACATAATTAGAATTTAAGTATGTATTAGGGGTACCCAAAAGTAATCGACAGTTTTGACTTTGGAATTCATTTTTTATTTTGCCAGAAAAGAAATTTTAATTATTAATCTACTATATATATTCACCGATATTATCGACAACCCCTCTCACTCGAGAGGAACTCCTCGAGACCGAAAAATGCGTCTTATCAAATTGTCGATTACTCTTTGGTGGTGGTACGCCTAATATATTTTCCTAAAAAAAAAAAAAATCTAAAAATAATAATTTTTCTCTGTGTTATTGTAGACAGCCTCGAAGAGAGACTCGAACATCAGGCTAAGAGGCGGAAAACTGTCGCCGATCGGAGTCAAATCGTAAATGACAAAGTTCAATCCTGAAGCGCTCAAAATATATATTGCTTTTTCGCTTCAACGTATTTCGCCAATCGGTCGTCGTAATTACGGACGTCGCAATTAATTATTTCTCGACCGTCGGACAACACCAGGTGTGTAACGTGTTTTTGTGTAAATTGAAAAATCGTTTACCCGACTGTAAATCTAAATTTCTAACGGTCTATTTCCGAGTTCGGCGCTCTGCGAATACAAAATATATACAGTTTTCGTAGATTTTTGGCGACCGGAAAAAAAAAATTTCGTGATACGGAGCCAACCGATATCGCCGATCGTTCGAATCGGTTAACAATTTCTGTCGGATCGTTAAAACAATATCAACATTCTACGTTGTTATAACGGAAACATTGCACCGATAGAAATGAGAAAATTATTCCGTAAAGTACGTCGCACGTTCGAGGCTGCGAAATCCACATTTTCATTTCTATCGCTGCGAAAATTTCAACAGAATCTCGCGTTATTTCGATGATCCGACATAAATAAGTAACAGTATTCGAATTGGATGAAAGCGAGTTACACCGTTACATAAGAGCTACACTTGTCGATATTAACCGAGAAAACGTTTTATTATTCGGCGCGCCGAAGAATCCAGATTTTCATTTCTAACGAAAAATATACAATGTATCGTTATTAACGGGTTGACACTGACCGGGGCATATATATATATATATATATATATATATATATATATATATAATAACGTAGAGTATTATTTTAACGATCCGACATAAATGTAACAATATTCGAATCGCGCGAAAATATGTTAACAGGATATCGTCTCATCGATATTAACCGAGAGAATACGCTTTATTCATCTGTATAACATTATTCGGGGCTTAAATCCAGATTTTCATTTCTATCAGAGCGAAAATTTGATGCGACAAAAAATGCGCAATTTTCGACTATCCGATATATTGTCTTTATGTCGGTCAGATAAATTAAAATAACGATAACATTGTATGCTATTATGTGTGCCTGGCGGCATAAATCCAGATTTTCGTTTCTATAACTGCGTAAAATTTGATGCGACAAAAAATGCGCAATTTTCGACTATCCGATATATTGTCTTTATGTCGGTCAGATAAATTAAAATAACGATAACATTGTATGCTATTATGTATGCTTGGCGGCATAAATCCAGATTTTCGTTTCTATAACTGCGTAAAATTTGATGCGACAAAAAATGCGCAATTTTCGACTATCCGATATATTGTCTTTATGTCGGTCAGATAAATTGAAATAACATAATATTCTATGTTATGTACTCCCGGCAGTGATCCTATTAATAATTAAATATTGCGTATTTTTGTCGCATTAAATTTTCGGCAGTTATAGAAATAAAAAATCTGGATTTCACAGCCCGAATAATAATAAAGCGTTTTCTATGTTTTAATTCGAATATTGTTAAATTTATTTCAATAACAACGACATTCTACGGCCGTAAATGTTTTTTTTTTTTAACGGTCGACACAAGTCATCGGAGCGCTACAATTTTCACTCAATATAATTATTTCTTTTTTATAATTAAATATACTGATAAATTTGTACTACGGCGGAAAAATGCTTCGAGCGCGATTTTATAATATAACTCGTTTTATTTTCGCTGCAATGTTATTTTTCACATAACGCAATGAAAAATTCATGTCGGCGCAGTCAATTTTTTTGTCGAATTCTGCGCAACGATAGAAATGAAAAAATCTGGATTTCGGCCCGAAGAATAAAATGTTTTCTCTGTGTTAAAATATCCAAAGTAGCTCTTACGTCGAAAATCTGTAACTTACTTTATGAAAATTTTCATTTCTATCAAAAAAAAAAAAATAGAAGAGAATAGATATTTTCATCAAAATTTCTTGATTTTACGTAATATTCGAATTACGTATAAAAATTTCGGATCGAAATGTTAGAGCCGGTAAAGAAAATGGTGAACAAAAAATTTTTTTTTTTTTTTTTATTATATATCAATAAACGAAAAAACTTCAACACGATATTACCGAATTGTGGATTCGGTGAAAACAAAATATAAAATTTGTCACAAAAACAATTTTTTTTTTTTCCGATAAAACCCATTTTAAAGCGGAAAACACCACAAGTGTGTGGTGTCGATGATCACGCCAGGTAAATAAATAACAATTAAATTTCAGGTAACAGGGGTGGGAGGGGAGGGGCAGAAAATGCAACAAATAGGAATATATATATATATATATATATATATATATATATATATATATATAAAAACATTAAATGCAACAAAATTTTCACAATCCGCGATAAAAAACGTTAGTCGGGGATTTTAAAAAATATCCCCGACAACAATATAGTTGTCGATGATATCGGTCAATATATAGTAGATTAATAATTAAATAATTTTTTTTTTTAGCAAAATAAAATTAATTCCAAAGTCGAAATGTCGGGTTACTTTGGTACCCCTAATATTAATATATATATATAAATATAGTTTATATTTTACAGAAATATATTATTTATTTCTATTCGGGTTTCTCTAACGACGATTGTCAGTTAGGCGAACCAGAATATACCGTGATCAATTATTATTACCCAATAAAAATATCTATTTTAATATATCCGTTTTGGCGGCCTCCGAGGGGTTGGAATACCGTAGATTTCTTTCGAGGGTTTTCGCCAGACGCCTCTCCCCGTCTTCAGTAGCGTTGCGTTTAAAAAGTGACATTTAAATTCGAACAACAGGAAATCGACTGTAAAATATCTGCGTTTCGGTAACATCGAACGATTTAAAAGCGCGCTATCGACGCCCCTCTAACACATTTCGCCCCTCGTTAATTTTAATGCCGCATTGAGATAATCGACGAATTTATTCAAATCTACGCTTAAATCGTGAACCGCAATAAATCCCGCCGGTATATCGGAAACTCGTTTTCGTAAAGGAATTTCTGGTTCGAAATTATTAATAATATTACAGTGTCGACGAGAAATAAGCCTGTTCGAAAACCCACCCGAGCCAAAAAAAAAAAAAAATTCAGTAATAAAACACACATTTGTCACGAATTTTAATCTTTTTTTTGCCTACAATTATAGACGGGTTGATTAAAAAAAAAAATTACGTCTCCATCTCGCCGGTTCGGTCTTTCGCTAGTCGCTGCCCTTTTCTACGACTACTGAGTGCAGCGCTACCGAAGACGGCGAAGCGTCAAATCCCGGTCCGGCAAAAGGACGGAAACATCACGAAATCTACGCTGTATTACGACCCATCGGAGACCACAAAACAGGTATATTATATTAAAAAATTGTTATAAAAGCGGATTCGGATATCTCCGATCGGACGGCCACCGTCTTCGGTAGCCCTCCGATATCGATACTACTACCGGATAAGAGAGAGAGACGGAATAACGAAGACTAAATAGAAGATAATGAGGGTCGCAATACCGATATATATATGATAAGGGTTATTACCATTAATCCTTTATAGTGTATAGGAACTATACACGAATCGTGCACTGTACACTTTATTCCGGAAAAACAAACTTGACGCCTGAAGAGAGGCACGGAGTGATCCGTCGATCGGAGATAACGAAATCGTAACGAAATCGACAGAAATCGTCCGAGAAAGGAGAAAAAACGGCTTATATATTGGGAAAATCGTGAAAATGTAAAAGTAACGATTGTCGTGTACGCTTCGAACGGACAGATTGACCCGCACCGATTTCTTTCGAGAGCGCAAAATTCGGTTCCGAAACGTTTTTAGTAAAGAATTAGTTTTTCTGCACAAAACACAAAATTTTCGAACACAAAATCTGCGCGAAAAACGAGGTCGATACGTCGATGTTTTCCGGGATTTTTCCTCTCTTTTTCCGGATAACGAAGTTTTTTTTTCACTGTACGGGGTTTTTTTATGAAACTGCTTTTGAACTCTATCGCGCCGAGCGATGATACGATCGACCCTCGGACGCTGAATTTCTTTGGAATTGGCGCAAAATTCGGTTCCCGAAAAGTTTTCGATTACGATGAAAAATCGACCGGGAATTGAAGCGAATATTGGCGATAAAATCGTCGATATCGGAAATCTTTAACGAAAATACGATCGAATATATTGTAAGAGACCGAGGGAGAAGAAGCGTGCTTATTATACCACGAAAACTGTACGCGGTAAGCGCTGACGATTTATGGCGCGAAATGTATCGATTTTCGATCTGTCGATTTCGAGCGAAAAAAAGTATCGATCGAAGAATATCGGTCATGATGAACGGAAAAATTTTTCCCGCGAAAATGACAAAACGCTGCACTTTCGCGATAAACGATGAAAAATGACAAAACGAGACGCTCTAATAAAAATTTAGGAGAGTCGTCGGCCAACTGCGAAATCGCTCTTTTCACGTGCATGTTATGTCTTATTAAGGGACAGAAACGGAGAATATAAAAAAACATAATTTTTATACCGTATCGAATAAAGATTTATATCTGAAGTTCGCAAAAGTATTACTAAATCCCGTCTATCCGTCCTAAAACTTGTGTGTCATGTATTAATTCCGACCGGTGCGATATCCGCGTCCAAATTTAGAAGTGGCGTCCACACAACGGTGCGCCAACTGTAATTTATCCGGGACTAATATATGGCGTAATATTTTTTTTTTTTGGCGGGGACCCCGTTTTCTGCGAGTTTTTAACTCGACTTCAGATTGCGACTCTGAGTGCGGTACAAAGCCGCCAGAATGATGGCGTGGCAGGCGTGCAGGATTCGCGCTCGAGAAGACGGTCGACGGAACGTATTCCACGACATCTCGATCAGGCCGAACAGCATCAGACGCCACCTGACCGTCCAGTCCCGTCGACCAGAGCAGGTACGGCAGGCTGTGGTAATACCAGACGTAGAACTGGTAGTGCAGTGATCGGCTGCACGCGACGCCGATGCGAAATTGGCGAAATAACGGTAGGAGAAAGAGCTGCGAACTGCTGGTCATGTCGACGGTCTCTTCCTAGCCGACCAGCTGTCGACTTGACCCGTCCCTCGATCACCTTCAGCCTGGCGTAGCTTCTCAGGTAGGCGGTGAACGTCCGGTGGAACAGCGGCGAGTAGGAGGGACGTGGGCGCCCGAGAAGGCCGAAATGGAAGAGGCGATCGGTGAAAACGCTGTCGGGCAAAATCGCCAGTTGACCGTCCATTCGTGGAGGAAAATACGGCCGACGTCGAACGAGCCTTTGACGTAGGCCCAGGGATCGGCGGCGAGGAACGGCAGGCCGAGGAGGAGCTGGACGAAGGCGCAGATCGACAGCTGGAGAAGCGCCGACGCTGCGCCAACGAAGTGAGGTAGGCGGCGAGGAGGGCCGGCGAATAGAGCAGTATGTTCATCTTGACGGATACGGCGAGGCTGT
This sequence comes from Lethocerus indicus, assembly GCA_019843655.1. NCBI lineage: Eukaryota > Metazoa > Arthropoda > Insecta > Hemiptera > Belostomatidae > Lethocerus > Lethocerus indicus. Next base: position 29,483,233 of record JACDQD010000007.1, read on the forward strand.
AGAATATACTGCCGAGTGTCCACCGATTGTCGAGGAAGAGGTTGAAGCGCCCGAGTAGAGGGAGGAGAATACGGCGAAGCGGGTCGTTGAAGAGGCGGAGGACGAATATCGAGTGTATCCTGTAGGAGGTGCACGACATCACCAGCAGCATGTAGGGCGGCACTTTCCGGCTGAGGGCGTAGAGGCGAAAGACGGCGGCCAGCGTCAGGACGTAGACTCCGAGAAAGATGTACTGCGCCGTCTGATGTCCGTCCCACTCAGGGACGTCAAGTAGTAGAGCCCCGAATAGACGTAGACGAATCCCGCCGGATAGACCAACGGCCCCGTATCTCCCTTCAACTTTGAATAATCCCTGGTGCCGTTCAGGAAGCCCTCCACCTCCTGCATGTAAGCCTTCCAGTCAATCTCGGTATAACTCACCCTCTCGACTATCAGCACTCCGGCGACAACCTCGGCGGCCAACAACAGCCAGGCGACCGTCCCCAAATATCTCGTATCCCATAGCGCGGTTTTCACAAACTCCACGCTCAACAATCGCCTCCAATTCATCCCCGTCTTGTCCTTAAGAATTTTCGCCATGCCGTAACCTACCGGGAGGGTTACCAAAATGGCCGCCGCCGTCGTCTAGATTTCGTCGGCGTACACTGCCGCACGGCTCGCTATACTATTACCAGTTTTATTAATATTAAAAAAGCGCGGCCGGAAATATTAATTAATACTCTCTAATAACGGAAATAGTTAATTTTCGGTCATTTTATAGTTTCGGCCCCTTCGGACAAGACGCAGCTCTCTGTTTCGCTCGACTCAAGTCGGCCGTGGCGGTGTATAAGCTCAGTTAATGTCCGACGGATAGAGAGATGCCGATGGCGTACAGTTAGGGGTTTTTTATTCCCAGTGTCGGGTATTCCACCGTGTCGTTTTAATTATGCGTCCCGCTAAGTCCAGTGCCGATATCGGGCCGAGAAACAGTCAGTGAACGGGTGAATTTCGGTTAATTTTCGGCCGTAAAAGCGAGCCCCAAGTGGGGCCCGACTGCAGACCCGACTCCCCGACTAATGGCCACATTCTCCCGTCACACAGTAGGTTAAATCGTTAACGAATCGGATTTTTCGATCCTCCGCGCGCGCCTACTTTCAAAACGGTTTTATTTATCGTTTAATTTTGTTTTCGAGTTTTTTGAAAAAAATATGGGTCGATCGAAAGCGGGGGAGCCCGTCAGGACGGGAGTCGGTCCGGGCGATTTTTGAAAATGTGAACCGTGGTCTAGAGTCAGTATGCCGGGCACGACGCCGTCCTGCCCAGAGGATGTTTAATAGTGGTGAGTGGCGGAGGAGGGCCGGCATGCTGTTGGCCCTGGCCGTGGCGCTGGCCCTGCGCCCTGGCGATAGCGGCGGCCGCCCAGACGACGGGCGCTGCGGCCCGACAGGCGGCTGCTCGCCGACGCCGAAACCAGCGATATCTTCAACAAGACTTTGGCCTCGAAGGACGGCTCCAAGTACCAGGAAGCCGGGGGCGAGACTCCGCCGACCCGCCGACCAGGGTCATGCCCTCCTACTCGCCGCCCAGCCGGTCGTTCTTCACGCCGCCGCTGCCGCGCGAGTTCAACCACCCGTTCGCCCGACAAGCCCACCCTCAGGGCAGCAACTCCGAGGGGTGAACGCGTCGGCGGCCGGCGATTCCGCCCCGCCCGTTCAACCTACCCCAAAGATCTGATCCCGATAAGGCCGCCCGACCTCGCCCCACACGGCGCCAAGAAGAAGACCCTCAACACGCCCAGCTTCAAGAAGGCCGGCGAAGGCTCTTCATACGGCGAGGCGTCCAGCACGACCTCCTCCAATTCGGCGCGTCAACGACACTTCGATTTCGTCCCGATGATCTCCTACCCGAGCATATCGAGGATACTGTACGGCGGGAAGCGGGCGCCAAGCACCGACTAGCTCCCGACAAGATAACCGTCAGGATAGAGCAACGACAAGGAGGCGAGGACTATAAAGCAGGAGATAATGAAGGGCTGGTGCCTCCGGTGAAGGCGGAGGAGGCGGAGGAGGGGATGGGGAGGTGGCGGAGCAGGCTGAGGGCGGAGGAGAAGGGGAGAAGGCAGTCGCCGAAGAGGTGATGAGGGGAGGGAGAAGCGGCGGCCGGCGCGAAGAGCCTCCCGACAGGACGGAGGCACCGGCCGGACCGACCAACACCCGCACGACGGCGGTAGAATCCGGCTTCTGGCGCCGAGGCCGAGAGGCCGAACCCCGCACCAGGCACGTACTGGGCATAGCCTGGGACATACACGTCTACCTAGTCGCGGCCCTGTTCGCCCTTCTAGCCGTCTGCTCGGCGGTCAACATCCTCAGGTTAGTCTACCGCAGGCATCTCCTAAGCCGGCTATTTCCTCTCCGTGCACGGAATACTGCTGACCATCGGCTGCATGCGCAGTTTCTACCTGTTCTGACCTAGCCGGTACAACATAGACAGATCGTTGCCGGAACCCGTTTCCGGTCTGCTGCTGAACATGGTGTTCCGCTGATCACCTCCGCGTTTGCGGTCCTCTTCCCTCTTCCTGATGAGCGCCGCCGAGGTGACCCTGCTGAACAGCCCGGCTCCAGAAGGGCTCGCTTCGCCCTCTTCATAACCGCCCACCTGGTGTTGAATTTGGCGTGCACCTCTACTCGAGCGACACGCCGTACTCCACGGTCCTTCCGCTGGTCTGCCAGTGTATATTCATCGTGATCTGCGTCGGATTGGGACTGGCCTACCTGTACCTGTACAAGAGTCTTTCGCAGTGCTGCCTGAGGAAGGCGGCGGGCGTGGCCGACTGCGACAGGTGGAGCCTCGGCCAGGCCGTCAGGGTGACGCTGGCGGCGGCCATGCTCAGCCTGCTGATGGCCGCCGTACACCTCACGGTATGCTGGGCGTGTACGAGGTGCTGAGCGAGGGCAGGCCCCAGCCGTGGCTGTGGTGGGGCTTCCAGCTCTCGGTCAGGGTGATTGAGGTGTCGATGTGCTTCCTGCTGGGCTACGCGGGGATGCAGCGCGAGTGTTCCGCTGGGCGGTGGCGGAGGAGGAGGCGGCGCTGACAGGGGCCCGACGGTCGGCGACATCTACCCGGCGATATGCACGGCCAACCAGAGGCGTTACACGCTCGCGCGGCAAACAATACGACCCGACAGCTCTTAGTCCACTCCCTACCCGCTGAACACGCTCCAGCTGGCGGTGCCGCCCGCCCGCCGCTCTCCATCGGCCACAACTTGCCCGGCGCGCTCCCTGAAGAAGCAGCCGTCGTTGGGCGCCGACTGCAGCCGTCGCCCTCCATGCTCGTCGCCGAGCGGCTTCGTCAGGTTCCGCACTCTCGCCGACGCCGACCTCCCCGGCTTGACCCTATACCGCGAATCGCGTGAACCCCCTCCCAGTAGATGTTCCTTCTAGTGGACGCCACATTCCGCCGTGTGATTTTATTTTTGTAAGCGTTATCCCCGCAGCTTTAGGTTATAATTCGTCCGAGGCGCCGTCTGATATCCTCCCTTTCTTGGAATTTATTTTTTACTCTCTCGCTACTCGCTTATCGTTTAAAATAAATTCGCCCGGGACAAAATACCGAATTAAAATAGAGCATACTGTACTTTTCCTCTGTCTTCTCACTGTTCGAATCTTTCGCTCATTATTCATTAAAAATAAATTAATTGCCGTAAAATAAATCTGATAAATAGTTAGATTCGGGCGGAACGAAGTATTAAAAATTTATTTTTCTCGGTTTTACTCAGCAGAGCTACTGAAGATGGCACAACTGGCCAAAACTCTATGGTAATGTTTATTTATGTGTTATTTTTCCGTCCACACATTGCCCTTTCTTTTATTTCATAACATTTCCGTAAAGTTTTTAATCGGTTTGTTGCATTTTCTCCCACCTAATTCGTTTACTGCGCGTTTGTTGTTAACATTAGTGAACATCGGTCGCGGTGTGATGAGGAAAACATTTACAAAATTTATATTATAAAATCGACAAATAATTAATCCGAGAAAGGGAAGATAATTTGATAGGTTCCGAATCGGTAATAACAGGTTAAATTTTTTTTTTAAACTGTTTCGACTGTTTTTATTCGAGAGTCCGAATTTTGTTTGTTTCATTAGTATTACTAATTATACGTTTATATATATAAATATATCGCCTGTATTTTATTTTTTTTTTGTTTGTTTATAAATTTCTATTTTGTTATTCTGTCGGCCTTGTACATAAAATCGGATAACTGTTTTCTCTTTCCGTCTAGTTTTTAGTAATTTCATTTTTAACATCACGTCCGAGCGATAGAAGCGTTGAATGACCGGATTAGTTGTATAAGTTATTTTTGAATATGGTGCATTAAAGCGTTCGGTTCCACCGATTTTGTTTTTAATAGCGTCGGTCGACTTTTTTCCCCCGTTCGTTCGTGCGTTCGGTTTTTAAAAAAAAAAATTCGTTTCCAACACTTCCGACGTAGCGAGAACGGAATTTCAATATTTTGAACGTCGAAGCGTCCGAAAACCCGCCATCCTTGGCAGATCGTTTTAACCCTTTCCGGTTTACGTTGTCCGTCGTGAAATGTGAGCGATCGCGAGGCGTAATTCGCCCGAAAAAAAAAAAAAAATTCGTTATCGAATTCGCGTTAGCGCGGAATACAATAGTGGTTGTTGGTGTGCGAACGAGCGTTCTCCTTTTTAATCGAATTGTTCGTCGTTGGCTCCGAATTAGCGAAGCGGGGGGAAAAAAAGTGATCAGTGCAATATCGTAAGAAATTTACCGCCGCAATGGATAATTCTCGACCGTAAGTAGATTTTCCGATTCGTTAATTCGAAGCAAAAAGTCGAACCCGGCGGCCGGCGAAGGGAAAGTTATAACCGGCCGGCAGATTTTTATCATCGTTTTTAAACTACAAAACCGTTTATTCCCTTATATACGTATATATATTTAAAAGAAAAAGATATGTTTTCCTCTGAGAAAAAAAATTTTTTTGAAGCGGAAAGTATAACTTCCCGCCGCTGCCACTACTACTCTGTTGTATTATCGATATACATATATATAAATAATATATAATCTGTAATTTATTTTTAAAATCTATTTCCTCCGTAACACGAAGCGGGTAGATGAAGATGAAGGGAAAAAGAGAAACCGCTACTATTTATGTCCTATTTACGAGATGGAAATTTATGAAAAAGGAAAAATTGACGGACGGTATTCGAAAAAGGAATATATTTTTGGCTTCTTTTCCGCCTCCTCCACTGTAAAATTTAATCGCATTTTGGCTCCCAAAAAAACCAAAAAATTAAATTGTCAATTTTTTAAATTGAAAACTGAAAGAGGGATATAAATATATATATATATATCTGAATGAAATTATTAAAATCAAAAATACGACAAGCCAAAAAAGTAGTTTAAAAAAGTCGTTTCTGGCTTTTAGAGAGTTTATTTTCAGGAAAACGTTCAGAAAAGCGAAAGAAATGTTTCGAACAAAAAACAAAAACAAAATAACACGAAAGAACAAACTCTCTTCGAGGTCGACTGTCCAAAACTGAAACTGAAAACGAAAAAACTGAAAAAAAAAAATTTATTGCTTTACTATCGTTTCACTATTACTGTTGTTTTCAACAAATCTCTACTTCTAAAAACGTATTTCGCGTCAAATTTTCATAGCATGCCATCGTCGTATACCTGTTTTTTCCTACTTGTATCCGTAATAATAATAATAATAATTATTATAATAATAATAATACTACTACTTAATGGTAATTACGATGAACAGAAAAAAAAAACGAACTGTACATACTCCTATAATTTTTGTATTAACTAAAACAAATATAAATATAAATATATATATATATATAAAATAAATGAATATACACGAGGAACTTATAGTTTTTAGCCCGTGACCGTAAACGATCACGATGTAATTGTCTGTATTATTGTAAAGAGAAAAATCTTGCTGTTGTAAATTTTTAAAGAAGAAGAAGAAGAAGATTATTGAAACTCGATTTAAAAAAAAAAAAAAAATTTTGAAAACATCAGCCTTTTTCGGTTGTGGCATTTCCATCCATTCAATATATTATGTATAAATACAGAAAAAAAAAGTATATATTATATATATATAAATATAACAGAGGAAAATATATTTATTGTAATAGTGATAATTTCGAAGGGAAAAAAAAGGGAGAAGAAGAAGATATATAAGTATTAGTAATCGCTTTGCAAATTTTACTCGTGTTTTAACTGTTAAGGTAGTGAAAAAAAAAATACCGAGAAACCTTCTTAATTTTTTTTTTCCCCGTTTCTACTATTTTAAGGATGTATAGTCGAAAAAAAAGAAACAAACTTACAAACTAAGGTCTCAGTATTAGCGGAAAAATTGTGAATTTTGAAAAAAGAAAAAACTGTGAAAGAAAACTGTGTTTTATACATATAATTACGTTATATGTTATATCGCGTTATAAGACGGAAGAAGAAGAAAAAAAAATTAAAACGCTGGCCAATGTACTTAGTATGAAATCCTGTTGACTTATTGAAAAGAAAATATTTATTAATTGGATTAAATTGAACAGGAAAAAAATAAAATCCCCCACCATCCCCCACCCGCGCCAAAAAAAAAAAATTAACCAGATATGGAAAACGTAAAATAAATAAAAATTGTAGATAATTCTCTGAAATCTTATCGGTGGGGAAAAAATATATTGAAAAAAAACCGGGCCGGATCGCTTTGATTCCACAAAAGTTAGTAGAGGGAAAATAAATTTATTGGGTGTGCAGAAAAGTAATCGTGACATTTTCATTTTGGAATTTATTTTATTCCGCTAAAAAATAAAAAGAAAAAAACTCTACGACCATTTTTTCTGATTCGTCACACAAGAGACGAAATAAATTTTATCGAATTGTCCGATAACTTTGAGGTACACCTAATATTTTTATATATATATATATATATATTTATAAAATGTGTATATTTTCTTTCGATAAGAAAAACTTTTTGAAATTCGCTCAGTATTAAAAGCGAAGGTTGACAAACATATTTTTTTCTATTTAGCTACTTAATGAATCCATCCTGAATTTTTTGTATTTTTAAGTTTGCCCCCCACCCCTGTAAATATTTCCAATTTTCGCTTATCAATTAGGTAGGATTTATATATTAGTGTGTTTGTTGTTGTTGTACATAGTAGTTATCATATTTTTATATACATATACATACATATATGTATATATATATAAATTATATATCTGTATAGTTCCTACATAGTTAATGTTTTTAATTTTTTTTACCCCCCCCTCCCCCCCGACCGAATATTGTGGAGACAAAGCGATATATGTCCAAAACCATGATATGTGTTTGATTACATGTAGTTGAATTCTGTATAAAATTGAAAAAAAAAATATATATATATACACAAAAATCATATTATCGATATTGTTTACCTTTAGGATCTTTTCATTGTTGTAGCGACGGAACGGTCTACACCTGTTTTTCTTTTTTCTCTTTTTTTTCTGTTTTTTCTTGTTTTTCCCCCCTGCGCGATTGCAATGTCTTTTCTGTCGATAACTGAAGAATTTCGAATAATATTTTTCCCCCCACCCACAATCGAACCCAAAATTTTGACGAAGAATAAGATGAAGATGAAGAAGGTTTAGACCGTTTTTACGTCGCACTGTAAAATCTGTAAAGATCCACGAAACTGTGTAAAAAGAAAAAAAGAAAAAAATTAAAAACGAATACTCAAAAACCGTGTACTCACACACACACACACACACAATACACGAAAAAACTGGTGGCTAAAATAATAAAAAAAAAGATAAGAAAATACTGTTTACGTATTTACTACGTTGTACAAATAAATATGAATAAATAAAAAAATTATAAATATATTCCCAAATTATTGGAAGTTTAAAAAAAATTTGAGAGTGTTCATTTTTTCCCACCCCCACCATTGTGTTCCAGAAATTTTTTTATTTCTGTTTTTTCTTTCTGTTAAAGGTTTCCCTCAGGTATGAAAAGGTCTGGGAATATACAAGTATTCACCGAAATAAGTCCTACAGCAGACTGAAATTCTTCGTCAAGGTATTAAATGAGCCGTCTATTTCGAAATTACGTCTATCTTCCAAATGGGGGGGGTTTATATGTATATATATATATATATATATATATATATATATATATATATATACACGTACAGTCGTACCGCTTAAGTGTATATCTAAGGGGCGTCGAATTATTTTATTTTATTTTTTTGGCTCATAACTCCAGTTCTATTGAAGATAGAAGGAAAACTCGGTCGCTTTTTGAAGCCCTTGAAGAGGCCTAACTGCACACGCAATCTCAGCCCTGTACGATCAAAAACCGATTTCGGTTCTTGGCCCATAACTCCTGTCTATTGAGATAGAAGGGAAAATTTGTGTGCTTTGTAGCCCTTGGAGAGCCTAACTGCACACAGCAGCCCCTGTACGATGAATGAGACCGATTTCGGTTTTGGCCCATAACTCCGTCCTATTGAAGATAGAAGGAAAATTTGTGTACTTTTGTAGCCCTTGGAGAGGCCTAACTGCACGGTTGTGAAAATTTTCAGAAGAATACTCCTTAAACGCCTCCTTCCTATCCTTAACTCCATCGAATCAATCCCCAATCATCAATTTGGATTTCAGTCCGCAACACTCTACCCATCGAACAGTGCTTTGGCATTGTAGATCACATTTCCCCGAGCCCTTGAAGTTGGACGTTGGTACTGCCGAGAGGGCCCTTCCTCGGTGTCGCCGCAGAAGGCACCGGAGCTCAAAAACATCTTTCCTCAAGTACATCCTCAAAGTCCTACCTCGAGGAGAGATCCCTTTAGAGTTGGGTGTAGCGCACTATCCGACTACCGGCCCGGTCGGAGCGGTCTGTACCAGACAACATAGTGTCCTAGCAGTAGGTCCTTCCTCATCTATACAATTTACACCTGCGCAATATCGGCCTGCACGTCCCCTTACACAGGTCCTTGCCACGACACGTGCATTCTCAGATCCGATTCTCGGATCCGACGGTGGAGGCGATGGAGAGTGAGGGTGAACGGCGATGTCCCGACCTCCATTTCAATGACGTACCAATTCCCATCCAACGGCCAGATTCGCTATCCTGGGGCTCCACCTCGACAGACGACTCACGTGGAAAACCTCCCAATACCGACTCGAAGAACCGACTTGAACAGACAATTTGGACTCTTGAGGCCGTCAACTAGAACTGGCGTCGAAATTGACCTCAACCGACAGACTGACGATATACAAAGCGATACTGAAACCGACATCGGACATACGGAATTGAGCTATGCTGGGGTTCCCAACGGGACATCGCTCTCATCCAGAGATTCCGATCGAAAGTCCTTCCAGTACCATCCTTAATCCTCCCCCCGGGGTGTGTCTAACCGGACAATCCACAATGACCTCTCAACATACCCCCACACCCGGACAGTCGACCAAGTCCGAAAATCCCGGTTCCTGAAGTTCCCCACTTCCCGCCTTTCTCCTCGTCCCAAACCTCCTCTCTTACCCATCCATTGTCGGTCCATTAAACGCCCCACTGGCCCAGAGATCTTAGGCCGTAGAATTGTTTTCCCAAGCCATAAATTATTTCATCCATTGTGAAAAGTGCCGTCATTGGATGATTTCATTTGTCAAAGCCATTCAAGTCAGAAACATAACTCAACACATGTACATATCATTATAATAGATTGTACAAATAAAGAAAAAAAAAGACAAAAAAAAATCTTCAATAGAACTGGAGTTATGGGCAAAAAACCAAAATCGGTTTTTTTGATCGTACAGGGCTGCCATTGCGTGTGCAGATAGGCCTCTTCAAGGGCTTCAAAAAGCGACCGAGTTTTCCCTTCTATCTTCAATAGAACTGGAGTTATGGGCAAAAAACCGAAAAAGTTTTTGATCGTACAGGGCCGCCATTGCGTGTGCAGATAGGCCTCTTCAAGGGCTTCAAAAGCGACCGAGTTTCCCTATCTTCAATAGAACTGGAGTTATGGGCAAAAACCGAAAAAGTTTTTGATCGTACAGGGCCGCCATTGCGTGCAGATAGGCCTCTTCAAGGGCTTCAAAAGCGACCGAGTTTTCCTTCTATCTTCAATAGAACTGGGTTATGGGCAAAAACCGAGTTTTTGATCCATTAGGGCCGCCATTGCGTGTGCAGATAGGCCTCTTCAAGGGCTTCAAAAGCGACCGAGTTTTCCTTCTATCTTCAATAGAGACTGGGTTATGGGCAAAAACCGAAAAAGTTTTTTGATACCAGGGCCGCCATTGCGTGTGCAGATAGGCCTCTTCAAGACCAAAAAGGTTTTCCCTTCTATCTTCAATAGATCGTACAGGGCCGCCATGGAGTTCTTCAAGGGCTTCAAAAGGACCGAGTTTTCAAAACTGGAGTTATGGGCAAAAACCGAAAAAGTTTTTTGGGCTGCCATCGTACAGGGCCGCCATTTTCCCTTCTATCTTCAATAGCGTGGGCAAAAACCGAAAAAGTTTTTGATCAGGGCCGCCATAGGCCTCTTCAAGGGCTTCAAAAAGCGACCGAGTTTTCCTTCTATCTTCAATAGAACTGGAGTTATGGGCAAAACCGAAAAAGTTTTTGATCGTACAGGGCCGCCATTGCGTGTGCAGATAGGCCTCTTCAAGGGCTTCAAAAAGCGACCGAGTTTTCCCTTCTATCTTCAATAGAACTGGAGTTATGGGCAAAAACCGAAAAAGTTTTTGATCGTACAGGGCCGCCATTGCGTGTGCAGATAGGCCTCCTTCAAGGCTTCCAAAAGCGACTGAGTTTTCCTTCTTCATCTTGTAGAACTGAGCGGGCAAAAACCGAAAAAGTTTTTGATCGTACAGGGCCGCCATTGCGTGTGCAGATAGGCCTCTTCAAGGGCTTCAAAAAGCGACCGAGTTTTCCCTTCTATCTTCAATAGAACTGGAGTTATGGGCAAAAACCGAAAAAGTTTTTGATCGTACAGGGCCGCCATTGCGTGTGCAGATAGGCCTCTTCAAGGGCTTCAAAAAGCGACCGAGTTTTCCCTTCTATCTTCAATAGAACTGGAGTTATGGGCAAAAAACCGAAAAAGTTTTTGATCGTACAGGGCCGCCATTGCGTGTGCAGATAGGCCTCTTCAAGGGCTTCAAAAAGCGACCGAGTTTTCCCTTCTATCTTCAATAGAACTGGAGCTATGGCTTATACACATATAAGATTTTGGCCATTGCGTGTGCAGATAGGCCTCTTCAAGGGCTTCAAAAAAGCGACCAGTTTCCCTCTTCAATAGAACTGGAGTTATGGGCAAAACCGAAAAAGTTTTTGATCGTACAGGGCCGCCATTACGTGTGCAGATAGGCCTCTTCAAGGGCTTCAAAAAGCGACCGAGTTTTCCCTTCTATCTTCAATAGAACTGGAGTTATGGGCAAAAAAACCGAAAAAGTTTTTTTGATCGTACAGGGCCGCCATTGCGTGTGCAGATAGGCCTCTTCAAGGGCTTCAAAAAGCGACCGAGTTTTCCCTTCTATCTTCAATAGAACTGGAGTTATGGGCAAAAAACCGAAAAAGTTTTTTTGATCATTTGGGGCCGCCATTGCGTGTGCAGATAGGCCTCTTCAAAGGGCTTCAAAAAGCGACCGAGTTTTCCCTTCTATCTTCAATGAGACTGGGTTATGGGCAAAAACCGAAAAAGTTTTTGATCGTACAGGGCCGCCATTGCGTGTGCAGATAGGCCTCTTCAAGGGCTTCAAAAGCGACCGAGTTTTCCTTCTATCTTCAATAGAACTGGGTTATGGGCAAAAACCGAAAAAGTTTTTTGATCGTACAAATTACCATTGCGTGAATAGGCCTCTTCAAGGGCTAAAAAGCGACCGAGTTTTCCCTTCTATCTTCAATAGAACTGGAGTTATGGGCAAAAACCGAAAAAGTTTTTGATCGTACAGGGCCGCCATTGCGTGTGTGCAGATAGGCCTCTTCAAGGGCTTCAAAAGCGACCGAGTTTCCCTTCTATCTTCAATAGAACTGGGTTATGGGCAAAAACCGAAAAAGTTTTTTTGATCATTACAGGACGCCATTGCGTGTGCAGATAGGCCTCTTCAAGGGCTTCAAAAAGCGACCGAGTTTTCCTTCTATCTTCAATAGAACTGGAGTTATGGGCAAAAAACCGAAAAAGTTTTTTGATCGTACAGGGCCGCCATTGCGTGTGCAGATAGGCCTCTTCAAGGGCTTCAAAAGCGACCGAGTTTCCGCTATCTTCAATAGAACTGGGTTATGGGCAAAAAACCAGAAAAAGTTTTTTGATCGTACAGGGCCGCCATTGCGTGTGCAGATATAGGCCTTCAAGGGCTTCAAAAAGCGACCGAGTTTTCCCTTCTATCTTCAATAGAACTGGAGTTATGGGCAAAACCGAAAAAGTTTTTGATCGTTTGCCATTGCGTT
>JACDQD010000007.1:29495762-29580106 GCA_019843655.1 Lethocerus indicus
AAAACCCTAAATTTTCGATTTTCAACCCGCCGTTTCAGGGGCAAGTGTAACTCACATTGGTACACTTGTGGGTGGAATATGGGATCGATCTGCGAAAATTTTCGAAAAACCTAAATTTTCGATTTTCAACCCGCTCCCCTTTTAGGGGCAAGTGTAACTCACATTGGTACACTTGTGGGTGGAATATGAGGATCGGTCTGCGAAAAATTTTCTCGAAAAACCTAAATTTTCGATTTTCAACCCGCCCTTTTAGGGGCAAGTGTAACTCACATTGGTACACTTGTGGGTGGAATATGGGATCGATCTGCGAAAATTTTCGAAAAACCTAAATTTTCGATTTTCAACCCGCCCTTTTAGGGGCAAGTGTAACTCACATTGGTACACTTGTGGGTGGAATATGGGATCGATCTGCGAAAATTTTCGAAAAACCTAAATTTTCGATTTTCAACCCGCTCCCTTTTAGGGGTAAGTGTAACTCACATTGGTACACTTGTGGGTGGAATATGGGATCGATCTGCGAAAATTTTCGAAAAACCTAAATTTTCGATTTTCAACCCGCCGTTTTAGGGGCAAGTGTAACTCACATTGGTACACTTGTGGGTGGAATATGGGATCGATCTGCGAAAATTTTCGAAAAACCTAAATTTTCGATTTTCAACCCTTTCAGGGGCAAGTGTAACTCACATTGGTACACTTGTGGGTGGAATATGGGATCGATCTGCAGAAAAATTTTCAAAAAACCTAAATTTTCGATTTTCAACCCGCCGTTTCAGGGGCAAGTGTAACTCACATTGGTACACTTGTGGGTGGAATATGGGATCGATCTGCGAAAATTTTCGAAAAACCTAAATTTTCGATTTTCAACCCGCCGTTTCAGGGGCAAGTGTAACTCACATTGGTACACTTGTGGGTGGAATATGGGATCGATCTGCGAAAATTTTCGAAAACCTAAATTTTCGATTTTCAACCCGCCCATTTAGGGGGGGGGCAAGTGTAACTCACATTGGTACACTTGTGGGTGGAATATGGGATCGATCTGCGAAAATTTTCGAAAAACCTAAATTTTCGATTTTCCACCCGCCCTTTTAGGGGCAAGTGTAACTCACATTGGTACACTTGTGGGTGGAATATGGGATCGATCTGCGAAAATTTTCGAAAAACCTAAATTTTCGATTTTCAACCCGCCCTTTCAGGGGCAAGTGTAACTCACATTGGTACACTTGTGGGTGGAATATGGGATCGATCTGCGAAAATTTTCGAAAAACCTAAATTTTCGATTTTCAACCCGCCCTTTCAGGGGCAAGTGTAACTCACATTGGTACACTGTGGGTGGAATATGGATCGATCTGCGAAAATTTTCGAAAACCTAAATTTTCGATTTTCAACCCGCCCTTTAGGGCAAGTGTAACTCACATTGGTACACTTGTGGGTGGAATATGGGATCGATCTGCGAAAATTTTCGAAAACCTAAATTTTCGATTTTCAACCCGCCCTTTTAGGGGCAAGTGTAACTCACATTGGTACACTTGTGGCAGGTGGAATATGGGATCGATCTGCGAAAATTTTCGAAAACCTAAATTTTCGATTTTCAACCCGCCCTTTTAGGGGCAAGTGTAACTCACATTGGTACACTTGTGGGTGGAATATGGATCGATCTGCGAAAATTTTCGAAAACCTAATTTCGATTTTCAACCCGCCCTTTTTAGGGCAAGTGTAACTCACATTGGTACACTTGTGGGTGGAATATGGGATCGATCTGCGAAAATTTTCGAAAACCTAAATTTTCGATTTTCAACCCGCCCTTTTAGGGGCAAGTGTAACTCACATTGGTACACTTGTGGGTGGAATATGGGATCGATCTGAAAATTTTCGAAAACCTAAATTTTCGATTTTCAACCCGCCCGTTTCAGGGGCAAGTGAACTCAATTTTTACACTTGTGGGTGGAATATGGGATCGATCTGCGAAAATTTTCGAAAAACCTAAATTTTGCGATTTTGCGACAAAAACCGCATTTCTGGGGTTAAAACCGCATTATTGGGTCCATTTGCGCCTGAAAACTTATATTTGGACCGATTTTGCGCATTAAAATCCATTTTTTTGCTAAAATCCCATTTTTGGGTCAATTTTGCGCCTAAAAACACCATTTCTGGGTCGATTTTGCGCACAAAAACTGCATTTTTGGCTAACCGATTTTGTGTCTAAAACGCTATTTGGGGCTAAAACCGCATTTTAAAACCGCATTTTTGGGTCGATTTTGCGCCTAATAATCCCATTTTTTAACTAAAACCTCATTTTTGGCTAAAAACCCATTTTGGGCAATTTTGCGCCTATTAAAACGCCAATGATTTTGCGCCTAAAACCGCATTTTGTGTCTAAAACTGCATTTTTGGGCCGATTTTGGGCCTTAAAACGCTATTTTTGGGTAAATTATGCGCTTAAAACCCAATTTTGCTAAAATTCAATTTTGGGTCAATGTTGCGCCTAAAAACCTATTTTGGTCGATTTTGCGCCTAAAACCGCCTTTTGGACCGATTTTGCGCCTAAAACCGCATTTTGTGTCTAAAACCACATTTTGCCAATTTTGTGCCTAAAACCCCATTTTTGGTTCTAAAACCGCATTTTTGTGCCAATTTTGTGCCTAAAACCCCATTTTTGGGCCTAAAAACCGCATTTTTGGCTCTAAAACGCCATTTTAGGTCAATTTTGCGCCAAAACCGTATTTGGGCTTAAAAACCGCATTTTTGTGCCAATTTTGTGCCTAAAACCCCATTTTGGGCCTAAAAACCGCATTTTTGGCGTGTCTAAAACCGCATATTTGCGCCAATTTTGTGCCTAAAACCTCATTTTTTGCTAATTTTGCGTCTAAAAACCCCATTTTGGGCCTAAAACCGCATTTTTGTGTCTAAAACTGCATTTTGGGCCGATTTTGCGCCTAAAACGCTATTTTTGGTAAATTATGCGCTTAAAACCCAATTTTGGCTAAAAATTCCAATTTTGGTCAATTTTGCCTAAAACCCAATTTTGGGTCGATTTTGCGCCTAAAAACCGCATTTTTGGACCGATTTTGCGCCTAAAACCGCATTTTTGGGTCTAAAACCACATTTTTGTGCCAATTTTGTGTAAAACCCATTTTAAAACCCATTTTTTGTGCCTAAAACCGCATTTTTGGGTCTAAAACCACATTTTTGTGCCAATTTTGTGTAAAACCCATTTTAAAACCCATTTTTTGTGCCTAAAACCCCATTTTGGCATTTTTGGCTCTAAAACGCCATTTTAGGTCAATTTTGCGCTAAAACCGCATGTATTTTGGGTCTAAAACCGCATTTTTGCCAATTTTGCATTTTGCCCAATTTTTGCCTAAAACCTTTTTGGCGCCAATTTGTGCCTAAAACCGCATTTTGGGCGCTTAAAACCAATTTTTGCTAAAAATTTTTTAGTCTTTTGTTTTTTAGGTCTAAAACCAATTTTGCGATTTTTTGCGCCTAAAACCGCATTTGGCCCCTAAAACCGCATTTTTGTGCCTAAAAACCGCATTTTTGTCTAAAACGCCATTTTCGTTTTTTGCGTAAAACCGTATTTTGGGTCCTAAAAACCGCATTTTTGTGCCAATTTTGCGCTTGAAAACCCTAATTTTTGGCCTAAAACCCATTTTTGGCCTAAAACCGCATTTTGGGGCCTAAAACCCCATTTTGGGCCTAAAAACCGCATTTTGTGTCTAAAACTGCATTTTTAGGGTTTCTAAAACCTTTTTTTGGGTATATTATGCAGCAAAACCCATTTTTGCCTAAAATTTTTTTTGCGCCTAAAACCGCATTTTGTGCCTAAAACCGCATTTTGTGCCAATTTTGTGTTTAAAACCCCATTTTGTTCCTAAAACCGCATTTTTGCTCTAAAACGCCATTTTAGGTTTTAGTGCCTTTTGCGCTAAAAAACCGCATTTTTGGTCGTCTAAAACCCCAATTTTGTTCTAAAACCGCATATTTTGGTCCTAAAACCGCTATTTTGTGTGAATTTGTGCCTAAAACCCATTTTTGTGCCTAAAAACCATTTTTGAATTTTGTGCCTAAAACCATTTTTGTGCCAAAACCCCATTTTGGGTCCTTTTTTACCAATTTTGGCCTAAAAACGCCATTTTGGTCAATTTTGTCCAAAACCGTATTTTTGGGTCTAAAACCGCATTTTGTGCCAATTTTGCGCTTAAAACCAATTTTGCCTAAAACCCATTTTGTGCCTAAAACGCATTTTTGCCTAAAACCGCATTTTGGGCCTAAAACAGCATTTTTAGACCTAAAACCGCATTTTTGAGCCTAAAACCCATTTTTGTGCCAATTTTGTTGCCTAAAACCATTTTTGGGCCTAAAACCGCATTTTTGTGTAAAACTGCATTTTGGCCGATTTTGCGCCAAAACGCTATTTTTGGTAAATTATGCGCTTAAAAACCCAATTTTGGCTAAAATTCCAATTTTGGTCCTAAAACCGCCTTTTTTTCTTTTGCCTAAAACCGCATTTTTGTCCTAAAACTTTTTGCCAATTTTGTGCCTAAAACCCCATTTTTGGGCCTAAAACCTCGTACTTTTGGCCAATTTTCGTCTAAATTATGCGCTTAAAACCCAATTTTGGCTAAAAATACCAATTTTTGGGTCAATTTTGCGCCTAAAACCGCCTTTTTGGACCGATTTTGCGCCTAAAACCGCATTTTTGGGTCTAAAACCACATTTTTGTGCCAATTTTGTGTCTAAAAACCCCATTTTGGGCCTAAAACCGCATTTTGTGCCAATTTTGTGCCTAAAACCCCATTTTTGGGCCTAAAAGCATTTTGCATTTTGGCTCTATAAACGCCATTTTTAGGTCAATTTTGCGCCATAAAACCGCATTTTTGGGTCTAAAACCACATTTTTGTGCCAATTTTGTGCCTAAAATCGCCAGTTTTGTGCCAATTTTGTGCCTAAAACCCCATTTTTGGGCCTAAAACCGCATTTTTGTGTCTAAAAACCGCATTTTTGCGCCAATTTTGTGCCTAAAACCCCATTTTTGCTAATTTTGCGCTTAAACCGCAATTTTGGGTCAAAAACTGCATTTTTGGGCCGATTTTGCGCCTAAAACCCTATTTCTGGATAAATTTCGCGCTTAAAACCCAATTTTGGATAAAACCCCATTTTTGGTCAATTTTGCGTCTAAAAACCCCATTTTTGGGTCTAATATCTGCATTTTTGGGCCGATTTTGCGCCTAAAACCCTATTTTTGGGTAAATTTTGCGCTTAAAACCCAATTTTTGGATAAAACCCTATTTTTGGTCACTTTTGCGCCTAAGAACCCTATTTTGGTCGACTTTGCGCCTAAAACCGCATTTTTGGCAATTTTGCCCTAAAACCCTTTTGAAAACCGCATTTTGTGCCAATTTTGTGCCTAAAAAGCCAATTTTTGTAAAACCCATTTTGGGCCTAAAAACCGCATTTTGGGTCTAAAACCGCATTTTTGGCAATTTCGCGCCTAAAACCCTTTTTAGTCTTAAAACCGCATTTTGTGCCAATTTTGTGTATAAAAACAAATTTTTGATTTAAAAACCCATTTTTCAATTTTGCGCCTAAAACCCATTTTGGGTCTAAAACTGCATTTTTGGGCTGATTTTGCGCCTAAAACCCTATTTTGGGTTAATTTTTCACCTAAAACCCAATTTTCGGGTTAAAACCCCATTTTGGGTTGATTTTGCGTAAAACCGAGTTTTGGACCGATTTTACACCTAAAAACTTTATTTTTTGGTCAATTTGCGCCTAAAACATATTTTTGGTCGATTTTGCGCCTAAAACCGCATTTTGGGCCGATTTTGCGCCTAAAACCCCATTTTGGGGTTAAAACCCCATTTTGGTTTAAAACCCATTTTTGGTTAAAAACCCATTTTTGGTGTAAAAGCCCATTTTGGGTTTAAAAACCCATTTTTGGGTTTAAAAACCCCATTTTTAGGTTAAAAACCCCATTTTTATGTTAAAACCCCTTTTTGGTTTTAAAACCCCATTTTTAAGTTAAAACCCCATTTTGGGTTAAAAACCAATTTTGGGTTAATTTTGCGCCTAAAACCCAATTTTGGGTTAAAAACCCCATTTCTGCGCCTAAAACACTATTTTTGGGTCAATTTTGCGGAAAAGCCTCATATTTTGATCTATTTTGGCCTAAAACCCCATTTTCGGGCCAAATTTTCGCCTAAACACCCAATTTTTCGGGTCTAATGACCGTATTTTTGGGCCGATTTCGGTCTAAAAACACATTTTTTGGCCGGATTTTTCGCCTATAACCCCTCTCTAGGGCCCATTTTACGCCTAAAACCCCAGTTTTGGCCGATTTTCGCCTAAAACCCCATTTTGGAACTAATAACGACATTTTTATGCCGTGTTCGAATAGGCACCGACTACTGTATTATGTGTTGTACGTTTTATATAGTAAATATACATAAATTCCGCATTAAACTAAGTCAATAAAAGATGATTCTCAATTTTGGCTAACTCAACTCATCAATACGGCAGTACTTTGTGTATTCTACACCGATAAATAGAAAATACCGTTTTATCCTAGTGCTTCTTGATTTATAAGAAACGTTCGATAATTAAAGAAGGAATACCGAAGGAATTACCGAAATCAACTGCTGTAATGCCCCACTAGTTATTCTTCAATAGCATTTTCCCTATGACATTTTGCAATTAAAAAACATTGTCAATTAACCGATTATAATAATTATTCGAGAACTGTAGTTCGCGGCGAGGCGGTATTTTATATCCTAAAACTGATTGGAATATACTTATTAATTAATTAAGTAGTTATGGCCACCGCCGTAAAGAACGTAAGTATATAATGCGGCAGCGGTGAAAAAATTCTAGAGACGAGTCCGCTTTGAAACTATATATCAATTTATGAAAAGCCAAAAGGAGGAATAACGAAATTATTATTAAATTGTACAATTCTTCTTTCGTCTCTCGAAATTATGGATAGTAGGCAATTTAAGGTGGCTTTAAGGAGGTAACTTCTCTAGAAATCACATTTTGGGCCGATTTCGCGCCTAAAACCCCATTTTGGGTCTAAAACCACATTTTGGGCCGATTTTGCGCCTAAAAACTCCATTTTGGGTCTAAAACTACATTTTGGGCCGATTTCGCGCCTAAAACCCCATTTTGGTCATAAAACCGCATTTTGGGATTTTGCGCCTAAAACCCATTTTGGGTCTACGTACATTTTGCGAAAAACCCCATTTTTGGGACGTTTTGCGCAAAAACCCCATTTTTGGGACGTTTTTGCGCAAAACCCCATATTTTGTCTGGGTAATCGGGGTCTTCGGTTTCGCGTCTAAAAACCGCATTTTGGGGGCGATTTTGCGCCTAAAAACGCCAATTTTGGGTCTAAAAATCGCATTTTTGGGCCGATTTCGCGCCTAAAAACCCCATTTTTGGTCATAAAACCGCATTTCGGGCCGATTTTGCGCCTAAAAACTCCATTTTTGGGTCTAAAAACTACATTTTTGGGCCGATTTCGCGCCTAAAAACCCCATTTTGGGACGTTTTTGCGCAAAACCCCATATTTTGTCTGGGTAATCGGGGTCTTCGGTTCGCGTCTAAAACCGCATTTTGGGGCGATTTTGCGCCTAAAACAATTTTGGGTCTAAAAATCGCATTTTGGGGGATTTCTAAAACCCCTTTTGGGTCTAGAAATCACATTTTGGGTCGATTTTAAATTGTTGTACAATTCTTCTCTTCGTCTCTCGAAATTATGGATAGTAGGCAATTTAAGGTGGCTTTAAGGAGGCAACACGAAGGTAAATATTATCCTCAACATTTGTTAAAGTGTTGTGCGAGACATTGAACACTGTGTCCCACTTTCACCTCCACTTCCATTCCATTTAATTCTCCTCTCTCTCTCTCTCCGCTTATAATTAATGCTTCAGTTGACCCGATTATTCGAGAGAAAAAAAAATTATAGTATTCCAAAACGTTGCTGACCAGAAAGCCAGTTATTACCGATTGTATTGTATTGAAACCATTTTCGGGCCAATTATGAGAAACCAAACCGGTCTAACCATCGGTGACTAAAAATAAAAACTTCGGGACCGATTCTCGGGGTTTCAGCGCAGATAGATACATTTTCTTAATATCTTCTTAATATCTAGCAATACTACCGTATTTTTGGAAAAGGTGGAAGAAAAGTGATATTCTAAAACAAACCAATATATAAAGTGCACTCAAAATTGAACCCTGGTTTTATTTTGTGTTCCGAATCATTATCCCATATATCACAATCAGGGTCTTCGGTTTCACGTCTAAAACCAGCATTTTGGGCCGATTTTGCGCCAAAAACCCCATTTTCGGGTCTAAAACCGCATTTTTGGACCAATTTTGCGACTAAAACCACATTTTGGGCCGATTTTGCGCCTAAAACCCCATTTTGGGCCGATTTTGCGCCTCGAAATCGTATTTTTGGGCCGATTTTGCGCCTAAAACCCATTTTGGGACGTTTTGCACCAAAAACCTATTTTATAGTCTTAAAAACCGCATTTTTGGGCTGATTTTGCGTCTAAAAACCCCATTTTGGGTCTAAAACCATTTTGGGTCGATTTTGCGCCTAAAACCCATTTTTGGGTCTAAAACCCCATTTTTGGGTCATTTTGGGTCTAAAACCCCATTTTTGGGTCGGGTCTAAAACCCCATTTTGGGTCTAAAACCGCATTTTTGGCCGATTTTGCGCCTAAAACCCCATTTTGGGTCTAAAACCACATTTTGGGAAAACCCCATTTTGGGTCTGAAAACCCCATTTTGGGATCGCTAAAACCCCATTTTGGGTCTAAAACCCATTTTGGGTTTTCTGCCTAAAACACAATTTTGGGTCTAAAAACCCCATTTTAAAACCCCGATTGAGAGGCGGTCGAAAATTTTGCAAAAGATTGGCCGTTTAAATAAAAATGCGACGTGCGTTTTGTAAATCGGGCCGGAGACGACGGTTGGAAACGGAATATAATGAAAGTCGGAGCCGATTTTACAGGGTACTTAAAAAAATGGGGAAAGTTGCGGTCTGAGGTATGTCGAAGTGAGCTCTGTCAATTAGAGAGGTCTCTACAGAGAACAATGCCACAATTTGAGGCATTTGAGGTCCCAACAGTTGTCCAACTATTTGCCCTCAATACGGCTACAGTAGATTTAGACGAAGAGTTAGACGCCGTACCGAAGAATAGAGTTGGGCGGGCCGGTCCAACTACTACCCCAACTACACGGTAATATACCTGTAAAACGTTACAGGCTCTCGAATCTACTCGAAACAATATATTTAGATTGACTAATTTCATTTTACGTTTATATAAGCTAACAATCTTTAATGCTCCCCACCCCAGGGTATGTTTCTAACCGAACAATCCATGAATTACCCTCAACGTACCTTGACAGTGGACGAAGTCTGAAAATGACGCTTCCATAAAATGGAATTTATGGCCTCTCTCCGCCTCCAAATCCACTCCCTTCAGTCCCCTTTCCTAAAACTACCCCAGGGACTTTCTGTAGGCCGAAAAGTGCCATCGCTGGACGGGCCTCTTTGTCGAGTGAAACCGATCGAACGGACCGCAATTGTACCTACAACTAGTCTGTATAGTTTGATTGTAGAATAAATAAAGTAAAAAAAAAAAGAAAAATATAAGCCAACTTTATAAATAATATTCGTCCATATCGAATCAATTTCGACCATTTTGACAGTTGGGCCGTTATTAAATGAAATGGCGCGAGAGTAGAAAATATCGGTGGAAAATTGTGGAAATTACAGGCAATCGGTTAGGGCCGGGGCAAGCCCTTTAGGGCACTCTCTCTCTCTCTCTCAGTGTCGCGTTTTAGGTCTGTCCGCCCGTGAACAGATCGCCAACCTCCGAAACGATACCAATTTCGGGTGGATATTTTTCAATAATAACGGCCGTCCTGCCGGCGTATATACCGTATATATACGCGGTATAAGCAAATTAATACTCTGAACTTTCTCTCTGAACTCTCCCTCTCTCTCTCTCTCTCTCTCTCTCCCTCCCTCCCTCCCTCCCTCTCTCTCTCTCTCTCTCTCTCTCCCAATGTCAGGTTCCACAATTTTAACGAGACAGGTTCTCGCCCCCCACCCCGGCCCCCAAAACCCCAACCAAACACTAACAAATCTCTCGTTAACTGAAGGCCCCTAATATAAAAAAAAAAAAATTGGGCCCGTAATTTATATTTTTCGCGTTGTTTACCCGGGCCAATTTTGGGCCGTCAAATTTAACCCTTTCTTTTCGGCCTAAATTACGATTTTGTGCCGTTTGTCCAATTCCTGTCAACCGAACTATCTAAAGGCAGTTTAGACAATAAGCGTAAAGAAATCATCGTATATGTAGACACGATTTAAAAACATCTCTATATATTATTAATTGTTTTAATAGGCGGTCGTGTCAATACGGGCTATTTTATAACACATTTATTATTACAGTCGTCTCGCACGAATATAAAATATAGAACAATATAAAAAAATTGTTACATAACAATGAGAAAGAAAGTGTACGGCGCGACCTTGCGCCAGCAATTTTGTACCGTACAGCTAAATGTTCACACAGAACATTCCTATCGTCTAATACATATATATATTTATTTATTTATATATATTCGATATACCGTTAAATATATCTACTGGTGTTACAATATTATAATAATTTCACCTTGAAAATCAACCGAAAACGGTAGCTAGCCTACAAAGGATAGGTTCGGTCGTATCTGACCGAAAACCGGTCCTCGGAAACGGAAATTACCGAAACACAGGACAGAAACCGATTAAGTTTGATCCCTCAAATATAACACGAATATTATTCGGATCGATATTGATTCTAGGCACGCTATGGGGAGGAATGGCTCGGTCTCCGACTTTGGGCGAAAAGTTGAGTTGTACTTTTCTCTTCGGTGCCGACATCGAGGAACGAATTCCAGTCGAGAAGAAAGTAGAGGCCGTTGGGCCGCCGGGTGGTGGTGGTGGCCGGAGGGCCGCCGAAGGAGTCGCTCAAATCTTGAAGGGAGGGCGTACCCGGGTCGGGGGGCCAGTGGCAGCTTCGGCATTGGGGGGCCTGCAGTGGCAGCTTCGGCCCTGGGGGCCTGCAGTGGCAGCTTCGGCCCTGGGGGGCCTGCAGTAGCAGCTTCGGCCCTGGGGCTGCTAGTCTCTGGGCCCGGCCCCTCAGTCGTACCGCCACCGTCGCCGTTCCTCTCCACTCTCTTCACTAGATTCTTCCCGGTCGTCTCCGCCATGTGGGCCGGGTCCGGTTGTACGGCCTCGTCCAGTGTCCCGCCTCTCTCGTACTCCGACAGTAATCTGATTCTCTTCAATAGCCCGTTCAGCCGCCTCACGTCGGCGACCGCCGCCCCGTCGGCCGGCTTGAAGACGTGTTCGGCGCCGGTCCTGCCCCTGGCGCGCCTCCTCCTGTCCGCTTCCATGATGCCCAAATTCTCCAACACCCGCTCCATATCGGCGGTGAGCATATCGCGGTGTATCTCCGGCATTTCCTGGCGGGCGGGGTTGGCGAGTGGGGCCGACAGGGCCTTCTCCCTCCTCCATTTCCGGTCGCCGGCGACCAGTCCGAAATTGGCCAAGAATGACCTCATGTCCGGCGTCATGTCGGCCACCGAGTCCGGCAGCGGTTTGAAGCCGGCGTACGACGCCGGGTCTACAGTGGGGCTGACTCCGGCCGGCGCCCCCCGCCGCTCCCTCAACCGATCCTGGCCCCTCCGCCTCCCTTCGCCCGTTGCCGCCTCCCAATAAGCCCAACTCGGCCAGCAGCCGCTTCGTGTCCGCCGAGAGGCCGTCGGCGGCCGACTCCGTCCTGGGCGCCGCTGTCGTAGCTTCAGTACCGACTTGACTCTGTTCGGGGACGGTTACGAACAGGGTGGGCTGGGAGGGCTTCGTTTGGGGTAGAGTATGCCGGGACGTGTAGGGCAACCGTTGGGTCGACGTCTCCTTTCTTCCACTTGTTCGTTGGGTACGTAGACGGGTTCCGGACGGGTGGTCGTTTCCGCCTTCTTCGTGGCCGGTTTTCTCCTTCTCGCGGGGCCTGGAGTAGTGGTCGTGGTCGGAGTTGTGGCTGTGGACAGGTTAAAACTGAGAGTACCTTCGACCTCCTCGTGTACCATCGTCGTGACGGGAGGCTTCGTGTAGAGTTCCTCGAGCGAAGACGACGAATTGCCGCTGTACGGTAGGACGATCATCAAAGATTTGGACGCCCTACCGTCCTCGTTCTCCCGGCGTCTCTTCACTTCGTCGATCAGCGAGTATCTCTCCCTAGTTAGGCGCGGCAGGCCGGCGTCCCTCCTCAGCGCCTCCTCCACCTCTTTGACCGTCCTCTCAACCCCTATTTCCTTCGCTATGAAATTATCTTCCCGTCGTCGCCGTTCGACAGTGAAGCTCCGTCGCCCACTCCCCAGTTGCCAATTGCCAAAGCAATATCACTATCAGTGTACGTCGCCGCTCCATCTCTACAACAATATACATTACGGGCATTATTATGAGACATATCGAATAGCTAATCCGTATGAAATTCTTTGGAATTGTCGGTCTGATGGGACACCGATAGTGCTGTAGGTCGTGATAAATAGCTAGCGATGATTAGCACCTTTCTTTAAGGTACTTATTGCGTGTGTATTCGCGCCGTATTCTTTAAGTTACGTGACGAGAATTATTAAACTAGAGACAGTAAGGGGCGTCATTCATTAACGATATGTTGCAAAGTGACTCCGCAAGGATTGGGAATGGCATAAATTCTTATACAATATTCTTCCACAATTTCTGAATTGGACAAAATAGCATTCTGTCAGTACGAATATCAGTTTTCTACTTACGGCGGCGCTATTACAATAAATACTAGAAGGATGATGATAGTAATAAGGATTAATAGTAAGTAAATCGCGCGTCCGATTATAATATTTAACTTTAGAACAATATTTCTTAACAATAAGAAACCTATTCGATTATGGTCGCCACCAAGTTTCGAATACAGGAAATCAATTGAAAGGGGTTGTCGTAAAAATTAAGTTTAACGCCATTTGCCTTCGTCGTGCGTTCGTCATGTTTTTCAGAACTTGGAGAAGACCTAATAATGATATTTATGCTTGTTTTATGCCGTCCCATAAACAATACATCTTAGGGTGTTGATCCGCTTAAATTAGAAGCGTTTGTTGTCGAAAATTGGATAATTGGACAATATTATTGGATTTTTGTCGCAGAACTTTCAGTTCTGCCTGAGGATGATCCGATGAACGTGTTTCAACTTCAAGAATGAAGAATGAGGTGGGGTGGGGGGCCCGAAGGGGTGGGGGGTGGGTCATGAGTTTAACGTTTTAAACAATTAAGGCCTAACGGACTGGGGAGTAGGGCGGAAATGGGAACCGTTAAGACCCCGGGTACCTCTCTTAGGTTCCAAACCCAATCTACTAATACAGCTCTACTACTACTTCGTCTTGTAAATCCTTTTTTAAACTTCAACTACCACCTAAACAACTCCTCACTGCCTCACATTATTTAGTTCAATTTTTAAACAACCCCCTTATCAAAATTAACTAGAAATAGGTATCGAATAGAAAACAAAAATGGGGTGGAAATATTAACAAAAAAAACTGCATTTCACATGGATCAGGTTCCACTTTTATAATCTAATGACAACCGATGTGAAAATAAAAATTTAGAAAATTCCCAGAATTCTATGCTTATATATTGTGGGAAGAATTTCGGTTTGGACCCGCAACAATGCGAAAACGGAAAATTACAATATCAGAAAAGGAAAGTTTACATATACAGTGGGGTCCAAAAAATGCATCCACCGTTTCGCAAGTCCGTATCTCATTTTGTAGTTTTTGTAGTTCGGTCAAACGCCAAAAATACAAGCGTTGTATATTGCGTCGTTCTGTTTTGTGTCAGACATAGTCAACAAGTGTTCTGTGTTGTCAGTTGTATACCTTGTGTTAATCGAGGAGTAAACGCGGCCGGCGCAACGCTTAGAATTTGGATGGAAGAAAGTCAATTTCGAAGTGGTATTTTAAGTAGGAAAACATTAATGAGGGTGACGAAATGGAGTATCGAACAGAGAGCCCAATATCCGACTGAACACGTCGCTGCAGTTTTTGTGTCTGTGGACGTTAATAGTGACAATTTCGAACGCCTAAAGTCTGACGATATCTTCAAGTTGGACTTTAAGCTACACTTTGACCAAAAATGAGACAAAGCTCAGTCGATTAGTTTTCAAGTTATGGACTGTTAAAAGGTGGATACATTTTTTGGACCACCCTGGCCATTTTTTCGGTATTCAATGGCCGACAATTCTCAAACTCGTATATAGAAGAATTGGTTTTTTTGGTTTTTATTTTAGCGTCGTAGCCCCAATTCTCATACTAAGATCTAAGAGAAACTGAACGCTGAAAGCCCAAAATTATTTCCCTCCACTCGAGTCCCATAACTTTCTATCTTCAACTCTCGCGAACCTCCTGAATTGGATATTCGAAGATATTCATTAAAGATATTCGATATTTGTCGAAATTCCGCTCAATTAGTTAAAGGAACTGAAAAGAGTTCAGCGACAACGTCTAAAGGAATAACTGGTTGAAATGAACAGTTTTCCAAGAGACTGTTCCCCCAAAAAAAAAAATTTTAAATTTGTAAATTTTATTTTGATATAACTGTTTTGTGGTCTGCGAGGGTTTGGAATATACCCGTAGGTCCGTGATGTTTCTGTCTCCTCTCTCGCTGCCAGTTTGCTAGACCGGTTTCACGGGCCGCTCGCCGTCTTCAGTAGCGCCCTGTGTTACTACTGTCACTGTTAGTTGGCACTAGTGAAAGTGACAGTGCGGATGCAGTGAAGCGCCCGAAAAACATCCAAAGTGCTGACAGTGACAGTAGTAACACGGGGGCGGCTACCCGAAGACTCAAAACCGGTCTAGAAAAAGACCACCAAACTGGCGAGAGAGGAGACAGAAACATCACGGATTTACAGCATCAATTTTATTCATTCAACACTGACTGGCGAAGTCGTCACCTCGAATTTGGGGACGAAATCAAAACTAGAACTAAAACAGAAAGGAAAAAGTGCACAATTTTGACTCGTAAATATTATATATATTCGACCGTATATAAAGGTCTTATTCCAAATCGAGTACACGGGGTATCGCAATATGCAGCACTGCAGTCTGCACTTACATTATGGCATTCGGCGAAGTGTAACAGAAGGCCGGAAATAATTCGATGGGCGATTTATCTCGCACCGATTAAGCTCACCGGGACTTAATTACAGCCGGAGTTGATTGATGCATAATCGGTGTTGCAACTGTCACTGTCATCGGAATGCAACACTTTTTCTTCGAGGAGGCGAAGATAAATATATTTTAAATATATATATATATCGGGACTCACCGTCGCCTCTGGCACAGGGACTTGACTGAAGACTGAAGACTGAAGATGACGTCGCCTTTGTCCTCTTCAACTTGGGTTGATTGGAATCGGTCGGCTCTGTGTTGATCCAAAGTGTCCCACTTTGCGAGAAAATGCGCCGGCCGCTTTCATTTCTCCCTCCCCCTCCCTCTCCACACCACCATCACCATCACCATCACCATCACCATCACCACGACGACTTTCACTCTCTCCACAGACGGTTAGCTTATGCCGTAGTCCTGAGAAACATATTTCAAATTACTGGCTAAAAAAAATATTCAACATAGAGATATTAGATCGGTTTCAAGGGAGGAACGCTGGCTGGGGGGGCGATTAGGGCCCCCAGCCCTAGGACCGTCGTCTTTACAACGGTCGATTTAATTCGCTTTAAATTGGGGCCCTTCACTTTATAGGTGATAACGAAGATGGATTTTTCAACGAAGTCAATTGAAAAGTTGAAAAACTGGGGGGGGGGAGGTGGGAGATTCCCAGGGTCACTATTCGAAAGTGGCGTTTTCATTTGACAGCAGTTTCGAAAATGAAAACGAACCAGACAGTCCTGTACCACTACTATACGTACAACCGGTGCAAACGTCATTAAAGTCAATTTATTGAATTTCAAATCCAACTATTGATCGAATCGGTGAGATTTCACTATCAAAATTGTACCGGGGGCAACTTGATAACTGGACACTCTGAATATATTGTTCCTAAATTCAAAGAGGATCGAGAAATTCCAAGGGCCAGTGACCGAACAATTCTAATTTAATAATAATTCTTTATTAATAACTTTTATATGATTATATCAATCGAGACAATTAATAAATCGACAATTTATTAATTAAGAAATAAAACAGATATTCGACATTCAAATACACAAAATAGGAATAGCGTGAACAAATGTTAATCGTGCGAAAGTACAATTAAATAAATATTTCTTACAGCTTTACAACTATAATAATAATGAAATTCGGGTGAAATATCGGTATTATTAAAAGTGTACCAAAACGCAGTATACAATGCAGATTTAATAAATAGCGTACATATATATATATATATACTTGTTTTACCAATGTGTGTTCGCTAAGTTATATAATATAAATTTCAGATACGGTTTTATTGTCGCGAGAATATTTAATAATTCGTAATTTAAAATACACCTCTACACATCTACATATATTATTTGAACATTTTTTTTTCTTTTCAATATAAAAACGTGTAAAAGGCAAAGTGAACACTAATATTTTCGTGATTTTTTCATCACGTATTTATAACGCGTCAAGCCGACTTCAAATACACACGAATATATTCGAATATATATCCATGCACGACAGTTAAATTTTGACAAGAAATGATTTGAATACGCCCATATTTTAATGTGGCAAAATTTTACATACTTTTAAATTTAGGGGCAGATTTTCTATCACCTTTCTGTGCTGATTCAGTAAACATTTTATTACATCGAGAATTATAACGATAACTACATTCGTTAACCCTCTACGGGCCGAATTTTTATTTGAAATAAAAAAAAAAATTGAGGAACGAAAAATTCAGCAATTATAAACCTATATATGCGAATGAAAAAAAAAATTGATATTGATTCTCTTGACACCGTTATTGGATTAAGATTTATGCACAATCTCAGGAAAAAAGCTATAATTATCTGGTAAAAACTCGATAAATTGAAATGTGAACCGAAAGTTACACCGGCCGATAGAGGATTAACCGATATAAACCTCGGTATACGTTAAACAGCCCAAAGATTAAATCGTTCAATAAGTATTAATTGGTCGAGTATCAATTGATGATATATTACAAAAACATTGAGCTTTTTCAATAAAGGCAACATTTTCAAAGAGAGGAAAACGGTTTTTTTGTCTGTTTTCCGGCGTTAAAAAAACACTGAAAACGGAGCAGAATGTATTTCACACCGCGTTCAACTAACTTTTCTTTATATGCGATTTAATTGTTATTTACTTTTGTAATCGTTTACCAAACAGATGCCGCTCCGTTAAAATCATTATTCCAATATTTTTTCATAATATTTCATCGTAAATTTGAAATGTAAATTAGAATTTATTCCGTTCTAAATTAACTGCAGTAATTTTTGGAAACTATAGTTAAAATAGAAGACAATAAAAGAGTAGAGGAACGAGAGAGCTTTAAAACATTGCAGAAATGTAATATACTGACCAACGTTAGAAAATTGTTAATAGTTTCCGCAATAAAACTTATAAAATATATCAATAATTTTATACATTATCTTTCAACTTTCAAATAAAATTAGATACCTCTAAAACAGTAATAAAATACCGATTTTTACAAACAATTTACCGACAATTTGATTACAATAATTGTTAGAATCTAATGAAACATCTTAGATACATGCAAGATACAATTTTGGTGAAGAAAAACATCTAGACTGATGAATACAATTGGATGAAATACTTTTCAATAAAATCTAAATGAGAATATACACAATAAGAAAATAAGATATTTATTTCGGATATTATATGAAAGAGTTGTTTATAACTTGTGGACGCCAAGGAAGTTAGTTATAAACAATCTGAATTATTTTAACAAACCGTACGACAACGTATTATGTCCGTTGATATCGTTAAATTAAATCATAATTAAAACAGAAACATTAGACTACTTGTATATTCATAACGTGAATATTCTGATATAATTGTGGAAAAATGTATAAGGGTTGATTAGTTTATACGCCTTCTCGCTTCCCCTAGCGGTATTGGCAATTTAAAACGAGATTTGTTGCCATCGAACCCTGCCGTTAATTGGATTAAACGGGGATACAGTAAAATTAGTTTTTTGGCCAGAATCAGACATTGGAACTGTCGGCACTTACAAATAATTTAATTAATCGTTTAAATTTAATAACGGCAGTTAATTTTATCATTCGATTTGCTGAAGTAATAATATGCTATTCTTCTATTAAGACACGGTAAACAGCCTTAGAGATGTTGGGGAAAAGTCGTGAAAAAATGATGTTAAATGTGTGCAGAATGTACCAGGAAAATTAAAATGAAAACGTTTGGCGTAACAACATCTTGCGGCAGTTTCACACTGCCGATATGACAAACTGCACTTGACTGTAATGCGTGGTTTGTGTGTTTGTGCGTGTCGAAATTTACTAAAATTTATTATTTCTTTTTCGACGGAACAAGTCTAGAGACGAGATTTTCGATCATGTTGGTATCGACTAGACCTATAAACTTATCGACTACCAAACCGCTTGCGTATTGCCAATACCGCTGGGACGGCTTTCACTTGAAAGTGTGAACCAAATCGGGTTCAATTCGACGTCGACTATCGCCAAATTTATGTCTTCGCCTTCGCCGACTAGCTCTTTCAGTTTAGGCGTCAGGATATGACAAGGATCGCACCATTCGGCGTGAAAATTAACTATAACGGGAACGTTGCTGTTCATGACCTGAAAAAAATTAAAATAGCCGCTATAATGCGTTACGAAATATATTAATAAATTATCTAAAAACTACTTTTTTTAAACAAGTATTATCAATATTAATATTATTGTCCTGTATCGAAAAACAACGCGATGTTAATTGTTAATAGTAAATATGTGTTACAGCACGGTCTGTATCAGAACTTTACTATTATATTCTATAGAGTGGACGCGTATTAAAATTCTAATCAATAGTATACAATTTCCAAACAAGTAAAAAAAAAAAAAATTAACTACGCTACAAATAACGAATACTTACAGATAGTGTCGATTAAATCGACGGAGAAACGTTATATGAGATAAAAAAATGGACCAAATTTTGGTTGAATGGGACATTATTTTTGTTCGAAAACCAATATTATGAAGAGTATCAACGCAGAGACGACCGATATTACCGGATAAAATATTATTAATAGTTTCACCGACGATGGATCGTGGAAAGCGACGGTAATGAGTCAGACGTTGGGCCAACAAAACCATAAAAAAAGAAAAAGGAAACGTAATAAGATCCGATAGTGAAAGTGATTTTGAAAATGATATTATGCCGACTTGAGGATTATTCGAATATTTCAGGCGTAACTGCCGATCTCAGTGATCCACGAAGGATCACGAAGGAAGTGATAGAATTATTTTTTAGCCATTTTTTTTTATTTAGCCGTTCTCAAACAATTTATACCGCTACTAAATTGGGAAAAAAGGTTACAAAAGTCTACCGAAATTGTATTATGTATAAATAGAGTATACTGGTGTTTATTTTAGATTGTTTCACTTTCTTTTACTCAATTAAAAAAAAAATTGCCGGTCATGAATGCGTTAAAAGCTCCTTTCTTCTTTGTGACTCAGTATGTGAATCAATGTTCAGCAATTTAAAAGAAAATTATATTATTTATTTGCACTAAATGAAACTGCAACACAAGTGACTGAAAGTGATTCATTCGATTTTCGTCAAATGTATCGGATGAAACAGTAAAATTTTTCAGTTTAATGATAATTCAGAGATAATGCAAATAGTCCGTAAATTAAATCGACGTCCGCTATTAGTAAAACATTATATTTTACCTTATCCATGAAGTCGTCGTTGTTAGCGATGCTGAAAGTTTTGCGAGCGGAAGGCGTAAATGAGACAGTTCGCTTCCAACAATAAGAGCTCTTGACCTGAAAGAATGCGTCAAAGCCAAACGGGAAACAGCGCAGAGCGACACCGCCAACGACATAGTCGGTATACGGAAATACTGACGAAATTAGACGTAAAACTAACGCGATGAATCGAATTACACTTTAAATCTTCTCGAGTCGAAGACGAAGCACACGGGCGCGATACTGTTGTTCTCAGGTCTTGCGCAACTGTTTGGCGTAACGCTCTTCCATGATATAATCTCTACAGTAGAGGAGGGAACTGCCGACAGTAGATACGCCGTAGTAGGGGCGATGAGGGCCAACCTCCAAATAAATAGACGATCGTACACTTCCTGCGCAAATCAGACAACGGACGTATTGAATTTCAAACTAATTATAAAATATCGTAGGTTCGTCATGTTTCTGTCTCTCTCTCTCGGCCGGCCGGTTCGGTCTTTCGCCGCTCGCCGTCTTCAGTAGCGCCTGTGTTACTGTCACTGTTGTGGCACTTTGGATGTTTTTCGGGGCATCCTCACTGCACTGCACTGTCACTTTCACATTTACTGTAATCGACAGTGCAGTGAGGATGTCCAAAACATCGAAAGTGTTACAGTGACAGCACAGGCGCTACTGAAACCGGTCTAGCAAAAGACCAAACCGGCAGCGAGAGAGGAGACAGAAACATCACGAACTACAGTATTCCAACCCTTCGCAGACCACAAAACAGGTATATCAGATTCCTGTTTGTCTTACGTCGGATACCAAATCCTTTATAAACAATTGATACTACTGTTTGTGGTCTGCGAGGGGTTGGAATATACTGTAGGTTCGTGATATTTCTGTCTCCTCTCGCTGGTCTTTTGCTAGACCGGTTTCACGGGCCGCTCGCCATCTTCAGTAGCGCCCTGTGTTACTGTCACTGTTGTGGCACTTTGGATGTTTTTGGCCATCCTCACTGCCCCCACTGTCACTTTCATGTACTTTAGTGTCTGTCAGTATGTCAGTCGTCTATATATATATATATATATATGTGTGTGTTCTGTTATTGTTATTGGGGGTTTATTAGCGAGAGGAGTTAAACCGGCGAGAGGAGACAGAAAATTAATTATAAAATAATTAAATAAAATCGAGGCACGAACGTTGAAGGTTATTCAGCCTGAAATCCGAAAATAAAAATTGGTGAGATTTAAACAGATTACGCGAAGAAAAACCAAGCCCGATCTTAATTTATTAAAACGAAAAATAATTAAAATAAAAATCAATTATTTAATAATGTGAAAATTCTCAGATTCAGATATCGCTTATAATTTTTTTTTTTTTCTTTTATTTAAAACGCACAAGCGGACATTCTTCTAAAACCACAAAATATAGGTTTTACTGGCATAAAAATATGAAACTAATTTCATATATATATATATATATATATATATATATATATATATATATATATATATATATATATATACAGGCTTAAGTAAGAGAAATGATTTATCCAAGCACGCTATATCTAGGTAAATATTGTTATATCAGTCCGGCAATTTATATATATATATATATATATATATATATATATATATATATATATATATATATACAGGCTTAAGTAAGAGAAATGATTTATTCAAGTACGTTATATCTAGGTAAATATTGTTATATCAGTCCGGCAACTGTTATATATATATATATATATATATATATATATATATATATATATATATATATATATATACAGGCTTAAGTAAGAGAAATGATTTATTCAAGTACGTTATATCTAGGTAAATATTGTTATATCAGTCCGGCAACTGTATATATATATATATATATATATATATATATATATATATATACATATATATACAGGCTTAAGTAAGAGAAATGATTTATTCAAGTACGTTATATCTAGGTAAATATTGTTATATCAGTCCGGCAACAATATTCGATATATATTTCGCGGCTAATACTATCGCCGACAATAAAGTAAATGAGTAGAAATTCACTCGTCCAAATAGACGGATAATTACTTTGCTCGCTGCTGGCGATATGTCGGTGTTCGGTCCTCGAGGAACGAGCAGAAGTAGAATCATAACAAGAACTGTTAGAAATGAAAACTGGTCCCACTTTACTACGAGTCCTCGGCGATACAAAACAGAGAACAATAGAAACTGTCCAGAGGGAGGCGAACAGGAAGGTGCCGGGGCCGACGCCCAGTATCAGAGTCATTGTCTGAAAGGGGAGAGAAAAATTGTTGAGACGGTTTTCAATATTTGATCTAGATTTTAAAAAATAGGCAGGATTTTCTGAGGAGTCTACTCACTGTAACATTTTCAACCGTTAGACGGACGGTGGTTCGCCTGACTGTGGATGTAAAGCGGAAACTGAAAAAAAGTAAAAAAAAAAAATATACTGTTATACCGAAATGTTCTCAAGTCTTATTATAACCTTCACTTTGAGCTGATAAGGTTACATAATCGATCAGCTGATCGGACACTTCCACCCCCCCAACCCCTTAAAACACCCCGTGGCGGGAATCAACCATTACGGATGTATATCAGAGTTCACAGGTCTACAATTCAACCAGAAATCACTCTTTTCGCCTTTAAATCGTTTTAAAAAGAAAAACTCTAGCGGCAGACTGTGAAATGTCCGACCAAGGTAGAGGTAGACAGTGGCACTTATAGTTGGTCCCTTAACAATAGTCAATTTGACTCGACTTAACTTACCCCACTTTATTTTCAGTTGCAGCCGACCGAAAGTGGCGAGCGGAGAGCGGTTGACGCCGCCCGATTATTTCGACTTTCCATTTCCAGCCTACCGTATACAGACCGATTTCATGACCGACCTCTATCGGGCCATCGAAGGGCGCAAGTTGGCCGTATTCGAGAGTCCCACCGGAACGGTAAGCCCTCCTACATATATATATATATATATATATATATATATATATATATATATATATATATAAATACTTTTAATAGAAAGCGACTTCACGCCGAATTTCGGTTTAACGGAATAGAATTACGTGTACACGACAATTGACGCGCAGATAACGACTCTCCTGTACCGTAGGTCCGTGATGTTTCTGTCTCCTCTCTCGCTGGTTTGCATAGTTTTGTAGCGACTGTCACTGTTGGGGGGCACTTTGGATGTTTTTGGTCATCCTGCAGTGACAGTGAGTATGCCACCTAAAACATCCAAAGTGCCCCACCAACAGTGACTACTGACACGGGCGCTACTGAAGACGGCGAAACTGCTGTCCAGCGAAAAGACCGAACCGCAGCGAGAGAGAGGAGACAGAAACATCACGTAACCCACACAGCCTCGCAGACCACATAACTGGTATATCAGATTCCTGTTTGTCCACGTCGGATACAAAATCCTTTATAAACAATTTGATATACCTGTTTTGTGGTCTGCGAGGGGTTGGAATATACTGTAGGTTAAGTGATATTTCTGTCTCCTCTCGCTGGTCTTTTGCTAGACGGTTTGCCACGCTCGCCATCTTCAGTAGTGCGCCTGTGTTACTGTCACTGTTAGGGCACTTTGGATGTTTTTGGGCATCCTCACTGCAGCACTGTCACTTTTACTGTAGTGTCTGTCAGTATGCGGTCAGTCGTTTATATATATGTGTTCTGTTATTGTTATTGGGGGTTATTAGCGAGGAGAAACAGAGGAGACAGAAACATCACGAACCTACGGGTATATTCCAACCCTCGGAGACCACAAAACAGCGATATTAAACTAGTTATTAATTCGCAGTACACGTGAAATGACAGTGGACAGTGAGTGGGTGCCCAAAAACATCCAAAGTGTTAACAGTGACAGTAACACAGGGCGCTACTGAAGATAGCGAGAGGCCGAATAAACCGGTCTAGCAAAAGACCGAACAGCGAGAGAGAGACAGAAACATCACGAACCTACAATAATATTTGCATTTCGCTCATTTCCTTCCGAATTGCGCCGCTAATAATCCGCCGGCGTTTGAATTGCGATTTAATTCTGATGTAATTATATTTCATCGATTTATTTCTTTCAGGGAAAATCGTTGAGTTTAATATGCGGTTCGTTGAAATGGTTGACGGACCATTGCGAACGCGAAAAGGTGAACTCAATTAAACCTTTCCGAATTGAATGCCGGCGATAGATCAGAGTCGGCGGATTGGCTTTCGCAAATAAAGGATATGGAGAGGAGACGTCGAGAAGGCAGTTTCAGCGAAAATTAGATACAATAAATGAGAAGGAGGAAAAAATTCGGAGAATTCGCATTAGAAGAAAGGAAAATGTGAGTTGTTTTTCGTAGAATTATTTTTATCCGGCATCCCTGCACCGTTGTCCATTTTAATTACTTTCCGTCAGACGCATCATTCTAAAAAAGAAAAAACCGATGAGCCGTTGGTTGTACACGAAGAGGTTACGGATGATAACGACGACGATATAAACTGTCTGTTGGAAGAAATGAAAACGATGGAAGAGAACGAAAGTGAGGAGGAGACGGACGACGAAGAACCGGATCAAGGGACGAAGGTAATTTCCGTGAAAACTATTCTCGAAATTAATCGTCTATTGTTCTCGTCAATTACCCGTTAATAATAATTGTTTCAGATCATCTACTGCAGCAGGACGCATTCGCAGCTCTCTCAATTTGTGAACGAAATAAAACGAACCGTCTACAACGAAATCGTAACTCTGATACCGCTTGGCGTCGCGTCAGAACTACTGTATTAACAGCGAGTTCGTAAGCTCAGCAGCGTTTCTTTAATTAACGAAAAGTAATTGTCCCGTTGGATGCCTCTGTACTGAGTGAGATAGATTATGTTTGGATTGTTTCAACTTGTAACCGCTGCTTCAGATGTTTGGAAATGAAAAGATTGGGCAGGGAGAGACAACGGCGGGTAAAAACGGTGAAAGGCTGAAAAGATCTAAAGCGGGAACCGGTTGTTCAATGATGAAAGGGATATCGCCCTCGGCGAAGAAGCGATAGCCGGTATACACGACGTTGAAGAATTTGTAGCGAAGGGTAAAAAATTTGGTTCTTGCCCTTATTACGCCTCCAGAGGCGCCGTAAAAGACGCCCAGGTATACAATCTATATTTAATTAACAAATTGGAAATTGTTATATTTCTAATTCGATATAACTGTTTTGTGGTCTGCGAGGGGTTGTGGAATATACCCCGTAGGTTCGCGGACGTTTCTGTCTCCTCCTCTCGCTGCGGTTCGGTCTTTCGCTAGACCGGTTTGGGCTGCTCGCCATCTTCAGTAGCGCTGTGTTACTGTCACTGTTGTGGCACTTTGGATGTTGGATACAGTACATGTGAAAGTGACAGTGGGGCAGTGAGGATGCCCAAAAACATCCAAAGTGCTGACAGTGACAGTAACACAGCGCTACTGAAGACGGCGAGAGGTCAAACCGCAGTCTAGCAAAAGACCGAACCTCGGCGAGAGAGAGACAGAAACTTCACGAACCTACAGTATTATAATTCTAATTAATGATTACAAAACTGTAGATAGAAGATTTCTACAGAAGCGCGCATAGGAAGGTAATAATATGAAAATTTGTTAAAATAAAACCTCTTAGTACTGTTCTGAAAAGCTCGTTAGTCTGTTTAGTCGTTACATTTTAAAATCATTTTCCCTCCGCTGATGCGATATTAACTTTAGGGATGAAAGATAGTTGGCGGGTACCAGATTAGGCACCCCACTGTCCAACGGGGAGGAAAATTAATTTAGAAAATAATTGCCGCCAATCGAAGCTCGTTCGAAACCTGCACTATAACTGGATAGCGTTATTCGTTTTAGTATATCAAGGGTATTATCCGTTGTATAATATTGAAGATACGCTACAGCATACTCGATATCGATATACTTATTAAATTTAATTACTAATTGTACTCGGAACGGATTAAGGATATTTTTGCTGCAGGTAATTGTCGTACCGTATAATATTCTGTTGCACCGGCCTACAGAGAAGCGTGCGGCCTGAAACTCGACGGCAATGTAGTCGCGTATCGACGAAGCTCACAATCTTCTTGATACAATAACCAACATCCACAGTTCCGTTGTGACCGGCCGACAGGTAAATAAAAATAGTTTATATTCAAATATCGCATCCGTTTCAATTATCTACAGATTGTTAGTACAAATGAATGTGATATTTCCTTTACAGTTGACGCATGCTTATAGCCAATTGACACAGTACAAGGAGAGGTACGAAAAAGGTTCAGTGCCGTCAACCTTTTGCATCTCAAACAGCTCATATACGTAACGGCAATTTGATCAAAATGATTGGTGAGGATTATTTGTCGACTCGATAAAAGCGTTATTATAATTTTATATCAATTATTAATTAAAGTGTAATTCAGATCCGATAGGAGGTAAACCGGGATGCGGTCCCAGCGAAGGAAGTTCAAAAGTTGTCGACTCAAAACTTTATAGCGTATCCGATTTTATAATCAGTTCGAAATTGACAGTTATAATTTGTACAAGCTGTTGGAATTTTGTAAGCAAAGTAAAATAATGCAGAAAGTGAGTTAAAAAAAAAAAAAATATTTCAACTAATAAAAGCTATACACTGTTATTATTAATTTGTCGGCCGGTATTAGAGTTTGTGACTCGACTTATTTGTAGCTCCACAGTTTCGCCGAAAAATATACTCCTCCGTCGTTGCCAAACAGAAACCGTCTCCAATCGGGTATCAGGGCATTTCTGCGGAGATATCGGAAAAAATAATGCCAAAACGCCCCAAACAGGTACGTATTTAAATTAAATTCGGAAAATTATTTCGATTCCGATCCCGACACCTATTCGCTTTTATTGTTTTGCGCCAGATTCGAGTATATTTCCGTAAATTGTTGGCAGACGGTTCGGCGGATTGTGAAAATAAAACCGACAACGCTGGCGGTCAGCCACTCGTTATGTTGTAGCGTTTCTCCAGTGTTTGACTAGTCACAACGACGACGGTCGAATTGTCTGCAGCGCCAACCGCCATCGGTAAAGCTACAATAAAATATCTACTTCTTAATCCGCGCCGGTATTCTCTGAAATTGTTCAAAAGGCCAGGTACGATAAACTATATATTTATATATATATATTTGAAAAATTATTGTGTGTGTGTTATATAATTTGATATCACTGTGTGTGTGGTCTGCGAGGGTTGTGGAATATACCCGTAGGTTCGTCATGTTTCTGTCTCCTCTCTCTCGCTGCCGGTTTCGGTCTTTCGGCTAGACCGCGGTTTCGCGGGCCGCGCCGTCTTCAGTAGCGCCCGTGTGTGTCAGCACTGTTGGATGTTTTTTTGGGCATCCTCACTGTGTACAGTGAAACCGCAGTCTATAGCAAAAGACCAGCGAGAGAGAGAGACGGAACACATCACGAAACCTACAGTAGTATATTCCGACCCTCGCAGACCACAAAACAGGTATATCGAATTGTTTATAAAGGATTTGGTATCCGACGTAAGACAAACAGGAATCTGATATCACTGTTTTGTGGTCTGCGAATGGTCAGAATACACTGTAGGTTCGTGATGTTTCTGTCTCCTCTCTCGCTAGACTGTCTTCAGTTAGTCACTGCGATGTTTCGCGGGCATCTCACTGCACTGCACTTTCTGTGCAGTCTCAGTAGCATCGTGTCAGCACTTTGATGTTATTTGGGCATCCTCACTGTGTACAGTACAAGTGACAGTGACAGTGGGCAGCAGTGTGAGGATGCCCAAAAACATCCAACAGTGCCTACAGTGACAGTGACACGGGCGCTACTGAAGACGGCGAGCAGCCCGAAAACCGCAGTCTAGCAAAAGACCAGGGCTCAGCGAGAGAGAGGAGACAGAAACATGACGAACCTACAATATTTATTATATATAATTACGCCTCGTGTTTCGCTATTTCCAGAAGTGTAATACTAGCCGGAGGAACGACGCGACCCGTTACCGAATTCACGTGAACAGTTGTTCGTCGGATGTTCTCCAGCATCGCACTATTCTCTTGCGGTCATGTCATACCGCCGGAGAATATACTTCCGCTAATTTTGTGCAACGG
The DNA here is from genome assembly GCA_019843655.1 of Lethocerus indicus. Classification (NCBI taxonomy): domain Eukaryota; kingdom Metazoa; phylum Arthropoda; class Insecta; order Hemiptera; family Belostomatidae; genus Lethocerus; species Lethocerus indicus. The sequence continues at coordinate 29,523,826 of JACDQD010000007.1, forward strand.
GCCGACCGGTAAAAGTTTTGACTTCTCCTTCCAGTCCCGCTCTTCGCCGCCACTGTAAGTTATCGGCACACTTCGGATAATAACAACAACAACTATTGCTTAGTACGATATTCATTCGTCTCTACAGTGATGTATACCGGCCTGGGCTCCGCGAACTCAATATTTCTTACAATTATAATTTCCGTTAATTCTTATTGTACATATCGTCCCTAATTCTAATCACATTAATCTCGCTTGGACGGTCACATCATTAGGTGACTTACAAATTTTACTTGTCGCGACAGAAACTTAGTTTGGGGCTTGATCCGGTGTGAATGCACCTAATGCGCAGATTTTGTAACATTAGTAATTTTCATTTTCCTTTGAAACTGCATTGCCATATTGGTTTTATACTTACTGGAACTTTATCTTGTATATTTAAATTGTGTTCACGATGTCGATATAATGTGAATTATTTTATAGCTGAATGAACTGGGCAGACTTTTGACCAACATTTGCAATATTGTACCGGGGGGATTGTTTGTTTCTTCGCTTCGTACGATTACGAAAATTCGGTCTACCAGCATTTGGAAAAGAACGGTACAATTGAAAAGATATCTCTTAAGAAGAAGGTATTTTTTTTTTTTTTTTAAACCGATTTAAATTTAATTAACTATCGGTTCGATCGTTTTATTGTACAGTATTTATAGATTTTCAGAGAACCGAAAAAATCTAGCGAAGTCGACGTGTATTGGTGGAATACGCTAAAGTTATCAATAAGTCGAAGGAAACCCTCCGGGAAACAGAACGCGCGCTTCTATTCAGTGTCGTTGGTAAATAAGTGCTTTTCTTTATAACACTAATATTTATTTTCATATATACCTCCTGTGTGTGTGGTCTGCGAGGGTTGGAATATACTGTAGGTTCGTAAGTTGTTTGGTTTTCGCTAGACTGCGGTTTTGCCGCTCGCCGTCTTCAGTAGCACCCTCGTGTCAGTAGTCACTGTCACTTTGGATGTTTTTCGGGGACATCCTCACTGCACTCGACTGTCACTTTCGCACGCACTGTATCCAACATCCAAAGTGCCACGACAGTGACTACTGACACAGGGCGCTACTGAAGACGGCGGTAGCAGACCGAACCGGCGAGAGAGAGGAGACAGAAACATAACGAACCTACACTAATATTTATAACCCAAAGAAGGATGATTTTAACACACTATTCTGACCTTCTGCAGCATTTTCCGTTCTAATCTCCATCTTAATTTCTTAATATTGAATCATCTTGTCGTCTCTCCTATTCAGGTGGTAAACTGAGCGAAGGATTGAATTTCAGCGACGATTTGGGAAGATGCGTTATAGTCGTTGGAATGCCTTACCCCAATATAAAGTCGCCCGAGCTTCAAGAGAAGTTGTCCTATCTAGAAAGTCATATCGTAATTATTGTTTATAAAACCTTTTTTTTTTAAAAAATGCGTCGGAAACAATTAGGATATTTGTCGTTTCACACTGTGCCCATTGTACGGCGTTCCAGGGAAATTCGGCCGGTAGAATTCATTACGAAAACCTATGTATGAAAGCGGTCAACCAGTCGATCGGAAGAGCTATTAGGCACAGGGAGATTACGCTGCTACGCTGTTGGTCGACCACCGATATTCCAAAGAGAATATCCGACATCAGTTGCCCTCTTGGATTGTCAAGTCGTTGAGAGTGCAAGAAAAATTCGGTCCCGCTTTGGCCCAACTCGTGAAGGTATTTAATTATATATTCAATTTATTAACCCGAATGCGGAATAGAATGAAAATAAATGTTGAGTATTTTTTTTACGATTATAAATAATATTAATAGTTCGCCTGAATCGAAAGTACCGAACAGATAAGTGTATAGAGTGAATTTAAAAAAAAAAAAAGAATTTTTTCGTCAAATATGAATTTTTATTCGAAAATCTTCTTTTCCAGTTTTTCAAGCAGCATTGTCAGAAATGACAGGAGCACCTCCTTGTAAGGAAAATATTCTTATCAAATTCATTTCTCGCTGTATAATTTTGTATTTTTTCATAATAAATATTTTAAACGATCTCACCCCAATTCTGCTACCACCCTACAGTCGAAGTGATTGCGATAGAAAATAGTGATAGATATATTGTCCGAATGTTGTACGGAATGTGTTATTTAAAAAAAATAGAATTTCACCCAATACCTATTTGGGGCAAGTTTTTTTCATCAATCTTTCGTTACTCAATTTCAGTAGATTGTTTATCAAATAAAGATTTTAATCATTATAAATATGTTAAAATTGAGTCAGAAAGAAGGACTCCAGAATTGCGTCGGGTTTACGATCTGCCATTTTGTATATATTTCGACTATGTTGAGAAATTTTGCTCAAGCATTGATTTTATTGCAATGTGCTTGTGACAAAGTCTGAACAGGAATATCGATTAATTGTCGGTTCTTTCGTGTTTATTTTTGTGTAATTTCCCCGAGTACCACTATTTGTTGGCACCGACAAATAATTTCCCCGAGTACCACTATTTGTTGGCACCGACAAATAATTTCCCCGAGTACCACTATTTGTTGGCACCGACAAATAATTTCCCCGAGTACCACTATTTGTTGGCACCGACAAATAATTTCCGGTATATTCTCGATTAATAGGAATCGAATACAATTTTACCAGTGACAAGTCATGTTATGTTAGGAAATCTGGTATTAGTTCTGCTGCAAAATGAACTATATATTAAAGTTTGGTGAAAATTATCAGTAGTAATTTGCGGTGTCGTTTCGCGTATGCACCGAAACTCAAAATTAGTGATAATTCGAGTTCTGATTGAACGCAAAATTTTCACTCAATTTATTGCTACTTTGTTAGAATAATAAAGAAAAAATGCGTTACAATCTGTAACAGGACTGAGGTTTTCGGTTTTGTCAAATATATAATTTCGGTTTTATTCTAGGGACTACTTTAAATTGCTAATTAGCGCAAAATAAATTAATTTAATTTATTCTCATTTCGGCCTAAATAAAGGTTCATTTCGGCCAGTTGTATAATGTGTTTATTATAGCCGGGTATAATACAACTATCGATTATAGCGGGTTAATTTAATATCTATATCTAAATAAATATACTCAAATATTTTATACGGGTAATAATATTTTTCAATGTACAAAATATGTTTATATTACTGTAATTGAAAGTAATAGGAGAAATTCGATTTATACGCTTCGATTCAAAACGTAGCCGCTTCGAGATCGATGTAAGGTAGTGGTTTTTATTTTTTTTTTTAGTAACCAAACCAGTGTATTGTCGTTTCAGTGTGTCGTCAATTAATCCTGTTATTGGCCGGTAATTTAAATTTTACAATAGAAATTAATTATTTAAATTAAGAAATTTTCGTTTTATTGTTCGAATACAGCCGGTTTAAGTTATCAGTTGTGCTGGAGGTAACATTTTTCCTCCCTCATCATTGATATCGTCAATTCCGCCTCGGGAGATATTTAGCAAATTTCAATTATTTAGTTTAATTAAATACATCGATATTATAATTGAATATGGCCCAAAATGCAGGCCTCCCTAAGCACTGTTTTTGCCTCTTTTTAACTCCGATATTAAGTATTAATTATATATATATATATCTCAGCTTCGAATAAATAACCTCCATGAGGTATCCTTCTTCAATTTAATAAATATTAAGTAAAAATCATAATTGTAATTTTTCTCTTTCCGTTAACGCCGATATTTTTCACCGCCGTATAGTTTAAATTTTTATTTTAAAATATACAATTTCGTTTTAAATGAAGCTAGAGTTTCGCCAAAAATAATTGTCGATTTGGAAAGTGTTACTTTTCGATTTTATCGATTCCTCCGAATTGTGTATATTTTTTAAATATACATTAAACGCCAATTCGTGTCTGCATTTTCGCTACAGTATTAAATTTAAATTTTTCGCCGGCAGGACCAATTTATTAATAAAATTAAGTAAATCTCTTACAACGCGGACACTCATGGATAAATGTATTTTTTTATCGGGCAGCAATAATTTAATCTCTAATCGAAGGGCATCGAACAGAGTGATTAATTATAATGCCGAGAGTCTGCTGCCGTAAGCGAATAACGAGTTAAAAAAAATAAATAAATAAATTAAATCTACTTACGTCTATATATTTATCCTGCGTAATTTTCAGCATGATATAAGTATTTATTACTGCGCGGTTGTATTGTTTTACTGTTGTCAGGAATCGACGAGTGATCGGAGCGCTGTTTAAAAAAAAAAACAAAAAATAATAATAATAATAAGGATTTTTCCCGTTTCACCGCTTTTTGTTGTCGCATTTCATATTCTCTCCAATGTTTAGCCAATTCGGTCATTCTCTTCGGTAACATTCGTGATGACCCAATTCAAGAATGGAAGATTCCCACAATATTTTTTTTACAATTAGTACAGTTTAATATTTATCGATTCATTGTCTACGTTTTTGTATGGACCGTTAATTTTATAATGAAGGATTCTAAATTCGAACAAGAATTGTTATTACTTATTATAATTTTCTCGGAGCAATCGACACGCTCTTATATACTTGTAATCATAATAATTTTTCGATTTGGGTAATTAAAAATAACCTATTATTTAAAATTTATGGATCGTACACAAATTTTTGATCTTGAATGAAAAAAAAAATTTATTTAATATCACTGTTTTGTGGGTCTCCGAGGGTTTGGAATACTACTGTAGGTTTTCGCGATATTTCTCTTCTCGATGAGACCGGTTTTCGGGGCCGCTCGCCGTCTTCAGTAGCGCCCTGTAGCGTTACTGTCACTGTCGGCACTGTACCTGTACCGTCAGTGCATGTGAAAGTGACAGTTGGCAGTGCAGTGAGGATGCCCACGAAAACCATCCAAAGTGCCACGACAGCGACTACTGACACGGGCGCTACTGAAGACGCGAACGGCCCAAAACGCAGTCCAGCGAAAGACCCGAACCTCAGCTAGAGGAGGTATATTCCGATCCCTCGGTGACCGCAAAACAGTGATATTAAACTACGATTTAGTAGGTTGATTCGTCGGACGCTGCAGAGAATTTAAGAATTACATTTAAAGCGGTCGGAAACATCGCGAACCTACAGTAAAAAAAAAAAAATTGAAAGATTCGTTTGAAAAAATTCAGCTAATTACAAATTAACGTATAATTTTCCTTTTGTATTACAAAAATTGAATGAAAATCTGCAGAGCGTTTTATATATATATATATATATATATATATATATATATATATATATATATATATATATATATATATAGTGTGTAGGAAAAAAAATAAACGAGTGAGGGATATTTAGGTCTAGTCGCGTCGAGTGAAGTGAAGTGCACTCGCACTGTGTCGGGCGCTCCGAGCGCTCTTAAGAGAGAGAGAGAGAGGATATACGGAAAATAGACGGTATAAGAGTGCGGCGTAATGTCGCTTCCGGCTAAAGCCGAACGAGCGACTGTGTTGGGACTCGAGAGATCGCTACTGGCAATGTTTGGAGCGAATAAAAGTGCGACCGAACAATGTTTCCAGCTGAGGAAACTTTACGAATCTTCGTGCCCGTCGCAGTGGGTGAGTCCGAAATTAATATAGACACTTTTAACACAGCCGTATTCTATTCGGTACCGAAAGCCAGATTCATGCCTATTTACGATGTAGATTATTCTATTTGAAGAAGGTCGAATGCAGTTATGAGAACTCGACAAACACTAAAAAAAATGACTCTTCCTGAAATTTGACTAACGTAAAAGCACATATTTATATTTCATATCCTTTAACACAACTAGAACTCCTTTATTGTCGACCAGTTTATATTGCGTGTAATTTATTTCGTGTAAACTCAATCGAGACAGTTTAAATATTCAGCGAACATTGCAAGAGATTTTGAGGTCTTTGACGATATTCATAAACCTTTTATCTTCTTTCTGTACTATAGAAAATATTGAATCGTTATAATTTTTTTTATGTGGTGTAACGACATTCTCTGGACTATTAACGCATAAAACTGGTAATCTCAATTCAGGAGGGAAAAGTAAAAAAAATTAATATTATCACGCATTTCTACGGACTTATTCAACTAGTTGGAACACACCGATTTTAGACATTTTACAGATTAATAGCTTGGATTTTAAATACAATTTCAATTTTATTTGAAATACGCTCCTTTGTTCGTCTGAACATATTTTATGAATTTCTAAATTTTCAATTTTTGTTTTCAATTATATCCGTCAAATTCGCACTGGAACTCTGTATATTGTAGCGAATCGAAATATTTTAAACAATTCGATCCGAATTATACAACAATTCATATATTTCTTATTGTTGTAGGTGAAACATTTCGATCGAAAGAGGAGCTACCTTCAGTTTAAAGAGAGAATTGAAAAGGACGGGTATGAGCCGATAGACTATGGAGAATAAATAACATATTATTATTATTATTAACACTTTAATAACGGTAATAATAATCTCGCGCTAGAGATCCAGCGTTGGAGCCTTGCCAATATTCTAAATATATAATACTGTCGTTTATACGTATTTAAAATTTTCAACGCACTAAATATAGGATATGAACATTAGAGTCTATACCAAATTGGTTTTTTTTTTTCCAGTTTTTGAAAATATTATTTATTATCATATATATATATAGTTATATATGATTACTTTTGTATATTATATCAGTTAGTTTTGAGAGAAAATTACGATGGAACCGATTGTAAATAGTGTCGAATAAAAATCTGTTGAAATTTGTAACGTCTGCTTATTTCACGCATTTTCTTACCCTGATGAATTCCGTAGAAAATTAACATAAAAAAAGAAAAATTAACCTAATTTATATTCTTATTTAATTGTATTCGCCGATAATATTTCGATATTTTATATTAGTAATAATGGTATTTTAAATTAATAACTAACGAATGTTTAATCTCCTGTTTATACCGCCTACTAATAGGAATCAAATTGTACATTCGTTAATTCAGTTTTTACGAAATAAAATTATTATTGTCGTAAAGGACGAATGTTCGTCCTTCTTTTGCACTTTTTTTTTAATTAGTGTTTTATTTTGCTTATTTTTAAGTAGGGCATAGAGTGTAATATAAATATCAGTCTGTAATTAAACGTTTTATTCGTTTCTCGACTGGTTTAAGTTAAGGACATTAATATTATAACATTGCATTGTGAAGACGGCAAATATCGCTCCCAATAACCCAAAAATAGAATAAAATCAAACAAAATTGCAATTTTAAACTTTTCCTATATTAAATGATGATTTAACAATTTATTTTTAATATAACGATGAGACCCATTATGTTCCAATGGTAGAAATCATATTTTGTTTTCTATCATTTATTTCGATCAACGGATTAGTCGAATATTAATAAGTATTCACTTATATAGAATGGGAAAGAGTGTTTCTTTATTTCTGGCGAATTTGAACAACTGAAGCGTATAAACAACTGTAAAATAGTTTGTTTTTTTTTTTTTTTTATTTTAGTAGATTATAGAAATACCCAATATATAATCACATTGTCACAGTGTAACATATTTACACGAATTATTATAAATACTGTTGAGAATACTGAATGTGGTGAGAACTAAAACAAATGGAAAATATTGATTTATATATATATATATATATATATATATATATATATATATATATATATATATATATATATATATACAATACATTAAGAGTAATTTTGTACACAATAATGGCAATAAAATTGTTAAATCTGGCTCTAATAAATGGATATTAAGTGAAATGATTGAGAAAACATTTTTCAGATTTCATACCCCACCAATAAATGCAAACAAAGAGGTGACAACTTCCAAGAAGTGACGACTGATACACAAAAATAACCTGTAAGCAGTCAGTTATAATAATTTCTATAGCTATTTTGAAATAGTTTTTTTTTTTTTTTTATTATCGAATGTCATTAACCAACTTAATAACTGATGTTAAAAACAATACGTTAAAAATAATGTGAGATTTTCTCTGTCCAGATTGATGGCGGGGGACACTAACGTTGGGGTAGCGCTAAGTCGGTGTCAGCATGCGCTTAGATTAGCAGGAGGAAGCCACCATACCTAGGATACCGGCGGAACAATTTAGGGTCGGCAAGACACTATTTATCGATTTATTTATTGTTTTAGAGCTCTCTCTATCTCTCTCTCTCTCTCTCTCTCTCTCTCTCTCCTCTCTCTCTCTCCTCTCTCTCTCTCTCTCTCCCTCTCTCTCTCTCTCTCTCTCTCTCTCTCTCCTCTCTCTCTCTCCTCTCTCTCTCTCTCTCTCCCTCTCTCTCTCTCTCTCTCTCTCTCTCTCTCCTCTCTCTCTCTCTCTCTCTCTCTCTCTCTCTCTCTCTCTCTCTCTCTCTCTCTCTCTCTCTCTCTCTCCTCTCTCTCTCTCTCTCTCTCCTCTCTCTCTCTCTCCGTCTCTCTCTCTCTCTCTCTCTCTCTCTCTCTCTCCTCTCTCTCTCTCTCTCTCTCTCTCTCTCTCTCTCTCTCTCTCTCTCTCTCTCTCTCTCTCTCTCTCTCTCTCTCTCTCTCTCTCTCTCTCTCTCTCTCTCTCTCTCTCTCTCTCTCTCTCTCTCTCTCTCTCTCTCTCTCTCTCTCTCTCTCTCTCTCTCTCTCTCTCTCTCTCTCCTCTCTCTCTCTCTCTCTCTCTCTCTCTCTCTCTCCTCTCTCTCTCTCTCTCTCCCTCTCTCTCTCTCTCTCTCTCTCTCTCTCTCTCTCTCTCTCTCTCTCTCTCTCTCTCTCTCTCTCTCTATATATATATATATATATTTAAATAAATACTCAATATGCCAATTCAGTTGTATAAATTAATGCCCACATTGGGTTCGTTTCTCCGTTGCAGACAATAATTAACTGCTGTCAGAAATTGAACCTGATGCGAGCGGCGCTGCTGCGTCGCTGACAGAAATAGCCGGCGTTCTCCTCGAAATATTGTCCGAGTGTAAATTGTCGTTCGAAAACCAGATATTGGGCTCGATTGCTTTCTGTCTGACGCTGAACCTCATACAGGAGCCGTTGAACATATCGCTGATGTTCTGCAAAGTGTTCATACCGGCCACCGCCGACCTCTTCCAGATAAAACTGTCGAAAGGGACCGATTTGAATATAGTCGTCAGCGAACCGGACACGTTCAAAATGTGCCTCTGCAACGGACTCCTCCAGTTGAACGACTCGTTTTGGTCCAGCGAACACCTCAACTGGAACGATTTGATGTATTCGAAAATATTTCCGATACTCGAGCGCACTGTTTCCGTTATACGCAGTTGACTCTGCTCTCATTCAAGTGTCTGTTCAGTTGGTTGAGAAAGGTCAATTCGTGCGCCGTCAAATTGTCGCGACGTATCACCGGCGATATAACGATGAGGATACTGAACGTCGTTATGGCCAATTGGGAAAATCCCATGAACGGCGTCAAAGAACAGAACTTCGATGATATTTGAACAGTTGTTGAACACGATTGAAGTGTTCCAGGACGAAGGCAGCGGTTACATTGTTCACTATTCAACTTTTCTTGAAATTGTCCTACACGAACAATCCTGGATGACGAAGAGCAAATATTTTCTCCTTTCAGTACTTCTGCCAAGATGCGGCGTCATGAAGGTATACATATATATATATACAAGTTGTTAAAGAAATACCTCAATTGAACAATTTAAGTCGATTTTTTTCGTCAATTTATCGAATCGTTTTATATTTTTCAGTCTTTGGCACAATTTCCCGATGATTTGGTGGCGGACTTCTGAACAGTTTAGGCGTATCGCATTGGCCTCCGCCGGCACCCGAATTGTACAAAGTGTCGATTGAACCGATGAGCGTCGAACAGTGGCAACAGATATTCCTCCAGCCTATCACCAACATTCTCATTTCTTCTAAATACATGTAATTGGCATTAAATTAGGGGAGTAGATGGGAATTATGGGGAGCGAATTGTGAGGATGGGTAGGGGGCTGGCGGGTTGGGAGGGCCCGCTCAATTTAATCAATTATTTATACGTTACGTTGTATTATTATTTTTAAATGTAAGCGTATTGAAAATATTAATTATATCGTTTAAACAGGTTGCAGAAACAGAACGTCTTCAACTATTGGATACCGTACACAATAAAAAGTATAAAATCGCTCTGGATCTATTGTGCGACGCCGTTCTCTCAACGGAAATGAAACGTGCATCCTCTTCCGGTAATTTGTATATTGAAATTGGGTCGTAAGGAAGGTTACGATTCGATGAAATGGCAGCAGTTGAGCGGTCGAATTATTTGTCGAGAGCGCTCAAACATTCCGGCGAAATGATCCGTTCGCAAGCCTTTTCGGTTCTGTGCGTCTCTTGAAATCGACCGTTTCTCCGACCGACCAAAATTTCAGATGGTCGAAAATTTCCTGATAGAGCGTAAACGCCGACCACGCCGCCCTCCGCCAGAATATATTGGGCAATTTCACGCGTTTCTCTGCCGTGCGCGACGCCTGTTTGCACGCTCAAAACCAAATATCACGGTGAGCCCGGCCTTTTCGACAACCGCGCCCTCACCAGAAGCATGATGTTCCTCGAATGGCTCTATAACTTCTTGAAAAGCAATCTCGAAGTCGGCTCCAATTATCAAAGGATGTACACCTCTTTGGAGATTTACAAAATAGTGCTGAACTGTTTTTCGAGCGAAACCGGCCAGGGCGGGCGTCCACGGCACAAAGAAAGGCGAAGTTTCAAGAGCGAGGGCTATAAAGTGATGAAGTACGCAATAGCCGTTGGAAAATGGAGTTTCACTTGAGCACAGCAGGGAAATATTGCTCTACTGTATATCTAATCCCGCCGAAGATGTAAGAGAAAGCGCCGGCTTTATACTCGTCGCCTATTTCAAGTTCAACGACAACGAGACTAACAGGTTCGGCGAACTGTACAAAAGGCACTGCAGCTGTGCTCCCGATATGATGTTTTATTACGCGAAAGCGGCGCGCTGTTAGTCAAGTGGTGGCGTCGTTGGCGTACAAGAACGGCGGTCCGGCGGGCTGAGGCACCTCGACCCGGCCGCCAAAGAGGACAGAGTGTCGACGGCGCTGTTGTCGATAGCGGTAGCGCAGTTAGGCCGACCTGAAGGCCGACCTGTTGAAGGCGGCGTCGCGGCTCGCCTCTGCACGGAGTGCTTTCGGCGCTGCCAGGCTAACGACGGACAGGACCAGCCCGAGTTCGCCTCGCTAACGCAATACTGAGCGGCTCAAACTTATTTCAATTATGGAATCGACGGTCGAACACCTGCTCCAGGTACTCACGTCAAATCGTCGAATATTTCAGGTTCGTTGACAGAAATTTAAATCTCTCCAACACCGATCGCGGTTTCGACTGTACTTTACATGACGACTTTTCATCTTACTTTTATAGAGTACGCGCCGTCGTTTTGCGAAATGGGCGAAGCTATCGAAAGCGCTGTGGAAGGTTCAGCGGTGAGTATCGAGGAAAGCGACAAACTCAATTGTCTCCGCCCATCAACTCGTCCTCAACTGTATATGGCTCAATCTCAGAGTAAGAGAAATCTTTTAAAAGACTTATCCCCAAAAAAAAAATAAATAAAATAAATACCGATATCGATTTATTGCGTGTCGCTCAGGTCTGCTGTTCACTATCGGCGGTCTAGTGACGAGTTGTGGCGTCGGCGGTATGGGCGACGGCGAGGTGGAGAGGTGTTGGCGGCTGGCGATAAGCGTTCTGAAACGGTGCCGGCACAAGGCGCTGGAAGTCGCCGGCGCTTCGCTGGCTTCGATAGCGACACGTCCACTTGGCGCTGGGCCACTCTCGCGCTTGCCGTCCTCCACACCGGCGTACTCTTGCCGGCCGTGTCCCGGCTGGCGACGCGTCATTGCCGACTCGCTAATACAGCCGTCACCCAATCGACGAGGCGCCGGCAATGTCCTCTTCTTGCACAGGCTAATCGCCAATGATGCGCGACGAACAAGGTGAATTATACTCCAAAAAGCGGTATCTAACGACGGCGTGATTTTTTTTTTAATCGGTCTTCAATTCCTAAATATTAGCGGCGATTTAGTCGAAACAAATACAATTCTTAAATGATTAAACTGTAATTCGTGAGAGTAGCAGAATTCATCTTAGAAGTTAGGGGTGATGTGACGATTGATTCCCTTTGAAATTAATTACCTTCAATTTAGCGGCAAATTTGAATTAAATAAAGTGTATATTCTATTTCGATAAAATTGTTTTATCCGATCTGATAACAATATATTAATTAGTTATGAATTGTTTTTCATTAGATTTAAAATTACTGAAATCGTTCACATTGTACACTGAACTACTCAAAATACGTATTTCTAGAATTTATTTCTATATCTATACATTTCTATCGTTCACTGAAAAAATTTTGATCGAATAATTGTGAAGGGAAAGCGGCGAATGGAAATCGTTTCAATAATAGCGTAGTACTCGATAATTTTATTAAATCGGATTACGATAAATAATATATATATATCGGCCATCCGCTAACGTATTTGGTACAAACGGAGGAGAAATAAATAAATTAGTCAATTTTTGTTTTTAGCGTTTTGAACCAGTGTTAAGTAAAACAAACAATAAAACTAATCCGTTTACCTGATACAATTGCATACACAGTTCTTCTATATAGACACTGGCAGTAAATTTAAATCATCTTCTTTGAATAGAAAATTCAACTGCACAACTCGTTACTGAAACAGAAAAATGTTGATACAATGGAAATCCGTTATATCGAGCAGTTTGTACATAGTCAATTTTATACAGATTTCCGTAAATCCGCACTTTTTGTTTTGATATCGCTCAGCCGTTCCTGCATATCAGCATGAGTCAACTAATGGAGGTGATGAACTGCGAGAATCGCGATCTACCGCAGATAATGCAGCTGTTCAGCATGCTGATTCAAGACAGCGAATCGGCCAAGATATGGCCCGATCACGTACATTCCATTCTCCTCAACACTCTGAACACGATCAATTACAAAGCTGGCCCGTCAGGTACAGATTGTACAAAAATATTTATTCGTAGTTAATTAGTCGGCGAAAAAACTTTTCAACTATTGTCCCGTTTCAGGAATGCATCGCTGCAGCTATTCGTCGCCATGGAGTACCGAAACTGATCGGTCAGCGGAAGAGACAAAGAAGATGACAGCGGCTGCCGTGCTACCATCTGGCCTACGAAGAGCTTCTGTACCACGCCGAACCTCTGGTCAAAGCGCTCTTGGACCAGCTGGAAGAGGGAGCGTCAACCGACTCAAGTCGAGCACGCAAAATTGGTACCCGTTCTGGCGCTCCTCTCAATCTATCCGTTGGCCTGCTGACGATTATCGACAGAAGTCTGGAATCGGTTTTTCAGAAATTCATCGACACCACCCAAAAGCTGATGTCAAGTAAATTGCACAGCGTACGATATTTGGCAGCCAAAGCGAACGCCTGGTTTTGCAGTTACAGTCAAGTGGCGACGCTAATTAAAACAAGAGTTTGGAAAATTGTAACTTTCATAAACGACCGCGGTTCAAAACGAAATCAAAACTCAGAACGACCTGCACGGTTTCCTTTTGAATACCAAATTTCTCTACAGCCGATTCTTGGAAGAGAAAGAGGGAAATTTGGCTTTGAAAGAACAGGTAGAAGACATCGGACGATCCATGGCGGAGTTGACTGGAGTGAAGGACAGCGCGAGCATTTCTTACGCCTGCAGGGCGATACTGTGCGAGTTGACGGGTCACGACGATGCGATACAGGCCGTTAAACAAATAGAAGATACCAGTCTAGAGATAGACCTGAGCAAAGCGTATCCCCACAGGTCGATCGGTATTTACCAGTGGTGACTCACGAAAATAGAGAAAATCGTCGAAAATTGTTCCCTAAATGAATTGATAGAGGTTCTGTCGTCGGGCCTATTGAACTCGCCGCATTACGAAGTGCACAGAGCGTGTTTGAAAGGTCTGAAAATACGAGTGGTGCGACCAATTTGAATCGGTGGCCAACGGAGCGCTGAACGTACTGTTCCAGTACATTAACGACACCGCCAACGGCCGCGATTCCAACGAAGCTTTAAGCGGCCCTCGAAATCGTTAGCGGTACAGCGTAAGCGGTCTGAACGTGAACGCGGAAAACGTCGTCAGGTCGCTGTGCGAACCGTCCGACGCGGAGGGACGGAATTTGTCGAAGCGCTTGCGTTCGGTGATGTGCGCCGTGCTAGCGGCGGTAGCGCCGACGACATCGATTACGGTACAGCGGCGGAGGTGGTGGCGAGGCTGTCGGACAACTGCAATCCGCGCAAGTGCGACGAGGACTGCCGGCTCAACGCCGCCAAAGGGTTGGCCGCTTTGGCGCCGCTGATAGCCGCCTGAGGGCGGACGATTTGTGCGAGCTGAAGGCCGCTCTCTGGGAATCCGCCGTCGCCATCCTCCAGGACGAATATCCGTCCGTCAGAATAGAAGCCGGCAAATTCGTCCAACGACTGGTCGGCGCCGACGCCGATATCTGGAATCCGTGACGTCGCTCTTCACTACCTCTTCCAGGAAAACACTCTGAGAAAACTCCTACCGAAAGAATTTATCTTAAAGTGTCTTTGGAACAAATTGAAATGTACCGCGTTAGAACTGGACTGCTTGGACTACCTATTGACGAATCGATCGTCAATCCTTACGAGAACGGAATTGCTAATATATACGAAGAAAATGTAAAAGTTATTGGCGCCGCCACTAAAAGCTTATTGAATTTAGTGAGCAACGACGAAATGTGGAAAACCCTACTGCAGGAGGAAGTAATTCCCCATCTCAAGGAATTGAGAGATCAGTGTCTCAAATTTCTTACATTCAGCAGCGACCACGTACTAACGGATAACATTATGTTGAACGAGACTGGTATGTAGTTTCAAGAAACTGGGAAACCAGTGTAAAGTTATAAATGCCATTAATAATAGCGGGCTGGATAAGGACCTGGAAATGTTCCAATACAGGTTTCAAAGTTTCGTTGAACAATTGGAGTTCAATAAATGACCTAGTTTCGAATTTAAATCGCCGCCTGAACTATAATCAAATTAACGCCAACAGAACGTACGGTTCCGTTTCCGAATTGGTTCCGGGACACTAATTTCTCTACCAACAAATACTAGGAAATCGCGACATAAGTTTCAAGCCGTTCCTTAAAATAAAGTGTAAATTGTGGAGTGCTCAATATCTTTCGGCCGATGACGTAAACGTAAATCAGTTGAGATATGTCCAAATAAGCAGGCTGTGTGTAAAGATACAACTTATGTGTAAATATTCCTGTAAGTATCTTGTAAGCACAATATTGCTGTAACGTCGAAGTGTATCACAAACAAATGTACATTTATTGTTCGTAATAATTATTTCCGTCAATAATACCCGATAACTAAAATATTTTATGTACTGGATTTTGTAGTTTGAGTCGGAAGTTATTTGTTAATGAAATGTGTGTTTTCTGGAGGAATTATATCGAGATAATAATTTAAATGAGGATAAAAGTATTAAAGGTGTAAATATTTTAATTGTTTTTAGATTTTACAAAATAAAAATTAAGTTATTTGTTTTCGGATGTTGTTTTTTTTTTATTTTTGAGAGCCTTTTTGTTTATAAATTGTGTCCCGTTTGTTAAAATTTGTTTTTCAACAAAATACGTTAATTACAATTCATTTTATTTCGATTCGCTTAATAATTAATACAGGGTACGTAAAGGCCTCCGAATATTAAATATACTGTATGTACCGCAATTGAAATAAATAAATCGCTAAATAGTAAACCGATCGTAATTGTACAATTTTTTTTGTCATTTATTCACCTTGTGTCTTCGCCAGTCGATGGTGAGTGTCAAGGCCATGGTGTATGGAGACGATGTGCCTGCCGGGCACCATCACCAAACCTAAAATTCTTGGCTGTCGCTGAATCCGCAGACTAGAAAAAAAATTTTGAGAATAAACCAGTTAAATTACATACAAACGACCGTTAACATAAAACGTTATATTATACAGATTGTGAGGACGGGCTCAAAGACGCCCTCAAAGACCGCATTTTAACGCTCTGAAAACATTCTCGCGTAACAGGAAGCGGATACGCAGATTACTAATTTGTATTTAGTATTTTTAAATAATACTATATATATATATATATATATATATATATATATATATATATATATATATATAGAGAGAGAGAGAGAGAGAGAGAGAGAGAGAGAGAGAGAGAGAGAGAGAGAGAGAGAGAGAGGAGAG
Source organism: Lethocerus indicus (assembly GCA_019843655.1). Lineage (NCBI taxonomy): Eukaryota > Metazoa > Arthropoda > Insecta > Hemiptera > Belostomatidae > Lethocerus > Lethocerus indicus. The sequence continues at coordinate 29,540,068 of JACDQD010000007.1, forward strand.
AGAGAGAGAGAGAGAGAGAGAGAGAGAGAGAGAGAGAGAGAGAGAGAGAGAGGAGAGAGAGAGAGAGAGAGAGAGAGAGAGAGAGGGAGAGAGAGAGAGAGAGAGAGAGAGAGAGAGAGAGAGAGAGAGAGAGGAGAGAGAGGGAGAGAGAGAGAGAGGGAGAGAGGGAGAGAGAGGAGAGGAGAGAGGAGAGAGAGGAGAGAGAGAGAGAGAGGAGAGAGAGAGAGAGAGAGAGAGAGGGAGAGGAGAGGAGAGAGAGAGAGAGAGGAGAGTGGAGAGGAGAGAGAGGAGAGAGAGAGAGAGGGAGAGAGAGAGAGAGAGATGAGAGAGAGGATGAGAGAGAGAGGAGATGAGAGAGAGAGAGGAGAGAGAGAGAGAGAGAGAGAGAGAGAGGAGAGAGAGAGAGAGAGAGAGAGAGAGAGAGAGAGAGAGAGAGGGAGAGGAGAGAGAGGAGAGAGAGAGAGAGAGGAGAGAGAGAGATAGAGAGAGAGGAGAGGAGAGAGAGGATCGAGAGCTTTACTTTTGTAACGATTTTGTATATATAATATATACAATTCTTTCCAGATTCGAAACGATATCCACGTATTTGTCAATTCTTCAATTATAGACTCATCGGCCTCCTCCGCCTCGAATCTTCACTTTCGCACTAAATTTTATATTTTACTGATTTGTCTAATCGCATCGCAATTCAAGAATATCGCGCTTATCGCCGTAATTCATTTCTGGTCGCAAGTGTCGTTCGTCCATCGGATAAATTGTATACCGATTCACTTTGAGTTTCGCTTTCATTACATCTATTACAGTCGTCTCGCCGCTTTTATAGGGGCTAATTCGTAAAATCAATTTTCGTTATCGATTATCGGTATGGATAGATTGAAAATATAGACGATATTCGAAACTGTTACCTTCCAAATTTTTAAAGCGCCAAGTTTGAAAATTCTAAAATGTAGAGTAATAAAACGCTTTATGAGATCGACAGATCGACCGGCACTGGCTATAACGACTGATTATTTCTAGACGCTAGGAATGATTCAGTTCAGTTTGCAATGCGAGGAGAGGCTCTGTTACACGACAGTAGCGTAACGAAACATTTACGGCCGCTTAGTCAAAAAGAGACACGTAAACGAGATATATCTCGACCCGCCCTCAATGTGTTAACAATTTTATTTTCTTTAGGTTCGCCGACGTTTTCTCTCCTCTCTCTCCCGCTCTGCCAGTTTGCTCTTTGCGACGTGTTTGCTGCTCGCCATCTTCAGTAGCGCGTGTCAGTAGTCACTGTCGTGGGCACTTTGGATGTTTGTGTACAGTGTGAAAGTGACAGTGCAGTGCAGTGAGGATGGCCAAAACATCCAACAGTGCCACGACAGTGACTACTGACACGGGGCGCTACTGAAGACGGCGAGCGTCAAAACACGGTCTCAGCAAGAGACCGAACCAGTCACGAACCTACAGTAGTATTCCAACCCTCGCAGACCCACAAAACAGTGATATTCCTTTATTATTTTAAAACCGTTATATATGAAAATAAACGAAAAAATTATTATCTCGCAGTTTTCTCCGTGTACTGGCGTCCATGTTTCCGTTTGTCCCCCATTTCGGTGAGGCGAGTAATTTTAGCGCATCACAATTTGACGCAAAGTCGAAACGAATTGAACCGAACGATATCCGCGATAAAAATTGGTCGGCCGTTTTTTTATTTTCTATATTTCGACGAAATCACTTCACGATAGATTGTAAACGTGATGGAATAGATTGAAACGAACCTTCTGGATTGATGTATTCGCTGCACGATCCGAGTATGACGTTATCGTCCCGATCGGTGCACAGAAATATACCAATTAGTATACGCCGTCGGTCATTTCTATTTTCATGTTTTTATTTAGCCAGCCGAACAATTTTCTGTGCCCTTCGTCGGAAGACTCGTTTGGACGGCTTTTCGTCTCATTCTTCGCTGAAACAACGACACGATTTTTAAGTAAGAGACAATTTTTGGGGTAAATTAAAAACAAATCCGTTGAGAGTAAATTCTCTCGGACAAGAATTACTTCGCGGAGTATAAATTTTAAATTGTAAATTCAACTTACTTCATTCGTATTAGAAACGCCTTCTTTCTTCCGGTATTTACCGTTTCGACAATATCGAAATTCTCTCTAACCTCTTCATTATTACCCAAAGGGTCGTTATTGATTTCATCATCGGCTACACAAGCATCAATTTCTTCGGTTAGAGGAGTTTCGGCGAGTTTCAAACCGCTTAAATCCAATTCCAACAATTTCTCCCCTTCGCCTCTACAGTTTCCGCTTTTTCATCCTCCTCTCTACAATTATCAACCTTCGGCGTAGTTTCATCAATTTCGTCCGATTTTCCATACTCACAATCGCCCGCCAATTTACCAGTTTCAAGCTCCATCATCACCTTTCAGAATAGTGAAATTACAATCAACGAAATTTACATTTTACACAGCGGAAGGTTATATAACAGCTCGCTGTATCGCAGTGGCCGTAACGAACCCTAGTTGAAATATACATAAATACATAATTATACCGAATAAATAATAAATTAGCCGTTTCTTTGGACTCGAATCGGCACTATTACTTCGAGCGGATGATAATTTATATTTATGCGAATAAATAATATCAGTATATAATTTTTATAATAATTCGCCGCTAATGGAATTGGGTCAATTTCGACACGAATTAAAAATATAACGAGTTATTATTATCACACCGTATATTTATTTCGCACTGCGATAGAGCCGTATTCAAGTTTTTCTCCAATATTAACTGGTAATACGTCTAGTAATATAGTGATGTTTTGAACAAGTTGGCTGCCATGAATAGTCGGCCATTTCACTAAACACTAAATTCCGTATCATATTCGAGTCCATAAAAATTATAATTATTATAAATTATATTTTTTTTCCCCAACCCAAAACTTTGTATTGTCAAATTATCCCTACATATCGTATTTCTATAACTCCTCCTATAAGCGAGTTATACAGCTAGGCTTATAACCGAATAGGTGTATAGGTATAATAATAAGACAGAAAGAAGTCATCAAATACTTTTAACAATTTAAATTAAATAACACTCATCACTGATTCGGATTTCAAATTATTTTTGTATTTTGCAAAAATTCCGAATCAATTAAAAATATTTTTAATTTTCTCACAGAAAATTGCACACGTCTGCCAACTTGAAACTGCAATTTATTTCATCCTCCCCTGGAATAAACATTACAATTTCATCCTGGAAAATTGGGTCATCTCGAATATTCAATAATAATAATAATAATAATATTTTATCTCGCATATAGTTTATATATTGCAAATAAAAAAAAAAAATTAGATTCAGACAGAAACTAAGATCCAAGGAATATTTGTATAAACACACACAGAACACAAGTTTGATATACATTAATCTGTTTTATTCAAATACTGACATAAATACCCATGTTATTAATTGACCTAAATACAATATTTAAAAATATAACAGTGATCAAATCACAAATATTGAATACTCTGTTTATACTAAATTTATATATGTATATATATATATATATATATATATATATATATATATATATATATATATATACATATAATATGTACACAGGTTACAAAGAATGGCATAAAGAATATAATGTGAGTGGAATATATTAAGATCTATAAATTCAACATTCATACAGAATTAGAAGAAGGCTGAAATAAATAAAATGTTCAACAGCTAAAAGAAACGTTAAACTACGTCTTAAATAAATGATTACTTACAGTAAACGAAAAAAAAAATAAATATTTACAGATCTAGATTGGATCGAATACAATTAACAATAATAATATGTGATGCGTAAAATTAAAATTTTTTTCATTCTTAGAACAATCTTAAAAATTAAATGGAATTTAAGTACTCCGTATAAAATTCGAGATTCCTAACTATAAAAGGTACTCTCTGACTTCATATAACCGTTTACAACAACAATGGTTTAATTTATGCGTCGAATATACAATAATTCCACATAAACGGATTTGGTGTTTTATATTTCTAAGGCACACGCTATACTGATATCTAATAATGTCGTCACACGCACACACTCACGCCGCATACGGTCATATATAAAATAAATAATTTACTATATATATATGTATATATTGCTTTTTTTTTTTTTTTGTTCGTAAGATGTTATTAAGAGCACTTAAATATTGCTTAATTGTTATTATTTACAGGGCAGATCATTTTCCTTCGAAAAGAAAACTAATAACAAAAAGGTGGTACTAATATACAAATTGGACAAAATATATTTGGTAGAAATTATGGACCGGGTCCTTTCGCAATAAGTAAAACTCAGATTATAATAAGATAACGATTTTGTAGATACAACACCGTGTAATTATAGTTTTATATAAAATTACAAATAAAAATGGAATGAAAACGCTTACGATAGTTTTATATTAATTTTGCAGGCAGATAAGAGTATTGCGATTGAGGATATGAAACGGTGATAAAGAATATCAAAAGTGTATCCTATATCTAGCGTATCCTTTCGGATACATACGTAGCTCGGTCGGTAAAACGTTAAGCTACTAGAATTTAACGAGGATCTTTTGAACTATAGATCGCCAATTGGAAAAGATCGTAGTCTTGTCTTTTATTCATCGAATCCACCAACGAAAATTTTACTTTATTTGGCACAGAATACATATTGACCGAACGCTTAAAGTAAAACTGAAAATTAATTCAATTATAAAAACACCTTACAATGAAGTACACATTAAATTAAAGTGCGATGATCGATAGTCTAAACAAAAAAAAATATATAAAATAAAGCGTTAAAAGCTTAATACAATCAATACCCAATAGTATCAGTTAAGATATTTCACAGGTTAAACAGTTGAAATAAGGAAATTATAAATCGTTAATAAATATATATTAATAGAAAATGTCGGTTCTGTACTATAGAGGTTGTTCTACATCCGTAACCATAGAAGGAAGAGCAGGTACAAATATATTAAAAAAAAAAAAAAAAAACATTAGTAAAGGTACAATTAATCGATGCCTTCTGCCATCTTTGACTCATAAATAAAAAAAGTCATTTCAATTTCAAATACAAAATTTGACATACATCAAATTTCGCAATGGGGAGAAATATATATATACAACGATATATATATTTTGTTTAAAAATAAGTAAATACCTAATATCGTGATAGTCAATTCGAGTCGATAGAGACACCAGCAGGATTTGAAGCCGTCATTTGAGTCAATGGGTAAATTTTTCAGAGGCACAATTTTCACACAAATTTCAATTAAATATAACAATTAACTCTCCAGGGAAAGTTCCACATTCATCCGCTTTCGTATTCCTATTAAATTCACTCATTTATACTCGAAATAAATTTTTCTCTTAAACGTCCGACTATAAAATTTACAATACAAAAATTAATTAACAGCCGTTTATAAATAATTGAATTTTTTCGAGTAAATAATTTCAAACGATCGTAGTCGAAATGTCAAATTTTTCAATTCGTGACACGAACGGTAATAAATACGTCTAATTATAAATTTTAATATACATAGGTCAGTTTTTTAAAATAAACGCGTAATTGTGAAATAACTGCCACGTTAAACCAGTTTCCTTAAATAAAGTAATATTCATTATAGTAGATATATTATACAACTCGCCGCTTATTTTAAATAACCGGAAATTACGAAAATATTCTCATCTAACAAATACTAACGGCCGTCGAAATAAACGTAAGTTAAAATTTAAATTAGAAGAAAATACCGTTAAACTAACTTAGCCCAACCTGTCCTATACTTTAACTTAACTGTAAATTGGTGCTCGATTAAAATTTCAATAATAACAATTATTGGCGTGACGGTACGCTTAACGAAATAACAGCTTTGAGCTGACGACTAAACTATGTTACGACTGAATATTGGTCATATCCTTGGCATCTGTTAAATAATCTGAAAAATACATATTGCGCTTTTAAAGCGATGCGCAGTCAACTTGATCACTCGACAAAGCGACAACGGACAATACCCACTTTAATACTGCATCCTTAATATTTCATTTTTTCATATTGTTCGCAACACGAATTAGTTCGGAGAAGTTTCAATTACGACATTACTTCTTTGGTCTTCGCGTTTGAACAAGAAAGAAATTCGTGTAATTTAATCTACGAGAAAATGATCAGGGCTCCGAGAATCTGATGGTCCGAGGCTTAAGACGGTTAAGAAAAATAAATAAAGTTTGAATTATTAAGTAGGGGACACTACTATATATAGGGGACATTATGATCTTTAAAACATTACCGACTATTTTTTTTTTTTGGGTTTATTTCAGAAGAAAACTCACAAAGTTATAAATTACCGTAAACAGGAATAAACCAACGGTCGAAAAGTGCAGCACCGATCAGATTTAAAATAATTTTCTGTCCGAAATATCATCAGTTGGAATAGGCTTTTGCCTACAGTAAAAGCGATTTCTCCGATTAAACCGATACAAGAAGTCAAATGAAATTTTAAATAAAATAATTTAACTAAACAATTTTTAGTGACACATACAACATAATGCATCTAATAGGCGGTCGCCCAAAATTAAACCCGGTTCCAATATTTTCACTATCACTGACAGTAATACAGTTGGGTCACTTAAACGCTTTAGCCGTTAAATAGTAGTAGTTTTACAAACGGGATGATAAATTACTCGGTCGATATATTTTTTAAGTTCACGATAATATCAAAGTAACATTGCTAAAATGCCGCTTCAATGTCAACTGACACGCATTTCTACTGTATTATTGATGCGATGCTACTGACAATGGAGAGACGTTGAAACGTCCCTAGCTCAGGAGCAAATAAGTGAACGGAAACGGAAGAATTGCGTTCACGAATTAGCCGAATATATATATAAATTAAAATAAACGATCGAGGATTTAATTAGGAGAATATATTTGGAATCGGAAAACTAAGTAGTTAACGAAATGCTATTCCCATTTTATAGTACTCAAGTGAAATAGTGGAGATTAAATTAATTGTGTGACTCGTATTGGAGCCGTTATAAAACTATTTCTTGTAATCATTACCCGTAAAAAATATATTTACGGGCGTGTTTTTGCCAGTCTGCGGTATAGTAGTATCTATAAATAAATAAAACCTGGTGGTGGCGGGTTGGGGTCCCCGGTGGAGGTGAGATGGCGGAGAGGCTGGCCGGCTGGGACGGTAGAGCTAACAACTGGTATGGCTAGCGGCCCTCATCAGCGGCACGAGGAGAGCGGCGGTCCCGCCTGGCTTAAAGAACGGGTGCTGGAGGAGCTCGGCGGCCGTCGCCCTCTGAGCCGGGTCCTCACCAACAGCCTCTCCAAGAAACCTTGCAGCCGTCCCGATACTGTCCCACAGAAACCGGCCGGTTCCGATTAAAAACATAGGTGTTCTACTTCAGCCGAACTAGGTTTTACGAAGGTGGGTCAACCTCGTTAGCGACAAATATTACAAAATTAATACTGCGTAATGCCGTCCTTCACTGCGTATCCGACGGTTTCCAACAAACTTACGACAGGAAACGGAACTATGAGGCTAGTTGTTCCAAGGAAAATCAGGAGACTATCAGGATAATACTAAAGCTAAGGTAAAACTACAGAACAATGTGATAGGAGCGAGCGCTTATTTCTCTACTTACGACTAACTAAGCGCACAACTCAACACCAGATCCGCCAAAAACCTCCTCTCCTAACGATGAATTAGTTTAGACCTTAATATTTAAGAATCGAGATTGGTATCGGCGGAGAAGTATCCTTGATAGATTGTCACACCGATTAAACAACAATAATAATCGTAGTAATTATTCGAATATTATAAAAACTAATTGAAAATTACCTTGTGTGTGTTCTTTAGTTTCGGCGGAGCCATATCCCTTATTTTTCTCATGGCTTGTAAAGGCTCGTTGAAGAACGGTGGTTCACCGTCGACCATTTCAATAACCATTATGCCTGAATAAACAGTAATTGAACGGAATTAATACGCTAAATAAATATATTAAAAAAGTATCACATTTATGCATATATATATATATATAAATATATATATATATATATATATATATAGTTAAGAAAGTTCTCGAAGGGTTTAATCACTGAATAATAACACTTTAATGACCCACTGACTTGTCGTCTAATATTGACATTAAAGGTGAACTTGCAAGAAAATATTGTATGTTCTGCTGGCACTGTTGCTAACTTATATTTTATTATTTAAAAATGTATATTTATAGTTGAACTCACCTAGTGACCATATATCAACTTCTGGGCCGTACAGAAGTCTTGATATGACCTCGGCGACATCCAGTACGGAGTCCCGACGAGGGACTTCCTCTTTGGTAATTCTTCGGAGACTTGAAGCAGAATCCGAAATCCGACAGTTTGACCTGTATTGTAAAACAGATTTAAAGCGTTTATCGATATCCGTAATCGTAATAGAGATAAGAAATTAATAAAATTACTTCAAAATTTTTCAAAAAAGTTATCGAGTATATAAATTCGAGAGTTGTCGCTTCGGTTGATTTTCAGTTATTTATAATCTGAAACTTACATATAATATATAAGAAGCAAATATAAGTCAATTGAAATTAATTATATATATATATATATATATATATATATATATATAAACATATATAAAAACAGACTAAGTGTTGAGAACACTATGCTGATGTTTTAAGGTGACTTTATATTTACCAAAGTGTTATTTTTATTTCATACAAAACATTATTAAATACTAATTTCTGATTATCTTTAGTGATAAAATTACCTAATTAAATTTTTATTGCTAATAATGAAATATCTATCGCATTATTAGTTATATATTTCCATTATAGAACTGATGTAATGGAAAATACTTATTGTTTATGTCTGTTAAGGGGTTTAAATAATTTGTTTCTACAAAAGGTGACTATTGCTATTTCCTCTAAATAAAAGTAAGACGTTGAAAATGTCAAAGACAGTAATAATATTACTCTTCTAGTGTTCTCAACACTTAGTCTGTTTTATATATATATATATATATATATATATATATATATATATATATATACATATATATAAAACAGACTAAGTGTTGAGAACACTATGCTGATGTTTTAAGGTGACTTTATATTTACCAAAGTGTTATTTTATTTCCATACAAAACACTATTAAATACTGATTTCTGATTATCTTCAGTGATAAAATTACCTAATTGTAAAAAGATAATATCTATCGCATTATTAGTTATATATTTCCATTATAGTACTGATGTACGTGAAAATACTTATTGTTTACGTCCGTTAAGGGGGTTTAAATAATTTGTGTTCTACAAAAGGTGACTATTGCTATTTCCTCTAAATAAAAGTAAGACGTTGAAAATGTCAAAGACAGTAATAATATTACTCTTCCGTCCGCAGCGAGAAGAATTGAATCACTTTGATGTCCCTGTGAATAACCCCTTGCGAATGGAGGTACGCCAGTGCCTTGAGGCACTGTTTACAAACGGTGGCGATCTGTTCTTCATCCATTCGGCATGCGTCACGATATCGGTCAGAGCGCCGCCTTCCAGATATTCCATAACCACCCATAATTCATCGCCGACCAAATAGCTCTCGTACATTTCGACAATGTTCGGATGATGATAATCGCGCATTATAACAACCTGAAAACAATTCCACTCCGTATATATATATATATATATAAACAAAAATACTGGTAGTTAAACTGTCGTATATACCTACTAATTTATAATGTATTCATTTATTTAGTGTAATTAATTTTAGTGCAAGTTTTTTTTAATCTCCAGCCGACTTCGAATCGTAAATAAGTAATTTTATGTCACCTGAAATTATTTAGTAATCGATTAATACTTGGGATTTCGACTTTAACTATTTCGTTTAAACTTAACCAACGAAACATCGGTTGACCGGAAAGCAATTGGATTACAGAATTTGATATACCTGTTTTGTGGTCTGCGAGGGTTGGGAATATACTGTAGGTCGCTGGTTCGGTCTTTCGCTAGACCGGTTTACTCGCCGTCTTCAGTAGCGCCTGTGTTACTGTCACTATTAGCACTTTGGATGCTGGAAGTATCCTCACTGCCCACTGTCACTTTCACATGTACTGTAATGTTTGTCAGTATGTCATTTAGATCCATATATATATATATATGTGTTCTGTTATTGTTATTGGGGATTATGTTTGTCTTCGGTTTTGTTAATCCGTTTTTTCTAAGTGTGAGTCAGATTGATCGGAAGGGATGGTGTGTGGTGGTTGGGGAGGGTGTGTTACCTCGATGGGTTAACCGGCAAAAAGGAAAATAATTGGATATTATAGAAAACCTGAAATCTTCAAACGTAAGAAAAGCAACATTATAAATGAGAAAATTAATTCCCAGGGTGGTGCCATAGCGCCACTATAGTCCTCTTAAAGGATCACACCATCCCCTTCCGACAATCTGACTCACACTTAGAAAACGGATTAATGAAATCCGAAGACAAACATAATGCCCCAATAACAATAACAGAACACATATATATAGACGACTGACATACTGACAGACACTAAAGTACATGTGAAAGTGACAGTGGGCAGTGAGGATGCCCAAAAACAGTGCCAAAGTGCTAACAGTGACAGTAACACAGCGCTACTGAAGATGGCGAGCGGCCGACAAACCGGTCTAGCGAAAGACCAAACCGGCAGCGAGAGAGAGAGACAGAAACATCACGAACCTACAATTAGATTACATTTATAAATAACACTTAATCGTAATACGACTTAATTGGGCGTTGGTACACACTTCATTGAACAGAAGTTCTCTACGCTGCTGTTTCCTCAGATCCATTTTCTTGACGGCAACTTTACGCCCGGTCACCTTGTCAGTGGCGATGCAGACTGTTCCCGTAGAACCTTCGCCAATCTTCATGAATTGTTCCAACCTGTCCTCGGATCACGGGGCTAACTACCAACTGTAACGCTGCTCTAAACTGAAACAATCGAAACGTTTGATTAAATAACGTTAGACACGATACATTTACATCGACAAGGCCGCATCGAGCCCAGTATTATTTATATTGTCATTACCGCACCGTATATCATCTCTTTTCTTACTTTTTTCTACCACTAGGTACTAAATCAGGAAAGTGTCTCTCTGTTAGTCTTCATGGGCCAGGTTCTGTGGTTGCCTCGCTTTTTTGAAAATGTACTTAATTTAGTAATCTTCTTTGAATAATCTAAGTTATATATTGATCTTCCGTGGCAGATTTTCATCCACAGAGAAAGCTGTAGTAAATAATAAATTTATCGAGCCTTTATCGAAAAGAATAATTCGAATAAGTTTAGCCTTCAGAATCATGCGAATCGAAAGTAAACACCCAAATACTGAGTCCATATATAAGTCCATATACACTTTTTTCTAGTCTGCGTCCACATTACTATCCTCGATCCAATATTCGGATAATTATCCTTATTCAAAGTCAAAATCCTCCGATTCATTTTCAAGTAATATTTATGCAAGATATGATCGATTGAGTTAAGCCCAGTCGACCAGTGTTTAAGCCCTCTCTGTCCAAGATTCTTCCCGTATTTTGAAAAACTTGAGCTAATTCCAATGGATAGTTTTAAAGCATTATTGAAATCGCCGCAGACCGCGAGTCTGATCTACTTAGTACATTAAACTCTCACACCTTTCCGCTGCAACTCGATCGGCGCATCTTCAAAATCGGAAACGATTTCGGACAGAAGCTGCTCACCGTAATACAAAAATCTTACTGCAAGTTAGATGATAATAAAGATACAATTGACTATCACCAGTCGTGATTTATGGTCCAATGGTGGACCAATTTCAATACAACATCGTCGTCAATAACTGAATACAGAGGTAGAAATAAAATAAAAGTTTACAACAATGATTCTATAATATCGTTATACGGCGAGGAGTGGTGCGATGCTCTCCTCACATAACATACCTCGCATTGGTGTAACCTTGAATGCAACAAGGCTACGCGATATAATTTTAACAAGTCCGTTTAACGAGTTCAACAAGGCCAAATCAAATATACAACGAACGTTTAGCAGACGTTTCAACTGAACGTTTTCAAGTTTTTTTACTGCGAACCGATAAAAAAAATACGTGACATAATACAGTTGATCTACATACCATGAGTACCAAATGACTGTGCATGGTATCATTTTAAAACTCTCGTTGAGATTTATTCAAATATATAAAGAACATGTCACGGTTTTTTTTAAAAAAAAAATGTTATTGCGCCAATAGCGAACGTTTTCATTCAACAATACTGCATAATGAATATGAATGCGAGCAAAAGTGGAGACAATTTGAAATTACGATATCAAACAATGAAATTGAAACAATAATCAATTAGCTCATTTCAACTCTCCAATCTGGAAGTGACAATCCCGTGCTCCAACCTGACAGCTCAGTCAAAATTGAATCTATTCCGTTATATTGCTGTTTATTACGTTTCAAGAAGGCTTTCACTTAGGTTAAAATGAGCCTAACATGCTGTTAGTCTAACGATGGATTAATTATTAATCCAACGTAACTTATCATTTATTATGTCTGCACCGAGAATGGAACTCCTATTCGTTCAAGATATGCATATGTACAGAACTGTATTAACAATGTTTAATGTAAAATGTACCTGTTCATGTGATATCCTCTGCTGGTCGTGATGTTGTTTGATGGAAGTTGCATTCTGTTGCTGTTGCGGTTGTTGAACGTGAGGCAGTTGAGTTCCATTAGCTTTCTTTATATTCTGATTTTGATCTGGTGCGATTCGCCCCAGTTGATTCATTTCAGCGATCTTAAAAAAGTTATCGGTCATAACCAAATGAGACACAAATATAATAATAACAATAAAGCATTTGAACAAGGACTTATTCTCACTTTACTTGGAACACAATTTATATTTTGGTAATACTTAAATAACTAGGATAATGTTATATAAATTTAAAATATAAATATATGAACATCTATTATAATCAATATCAAACACTTCTCTAATATAGTCAATACTCCGTACTGATGAATTAAAGTAAAAAAAAAAAAGTTACGAGTTCATACAAGAAAATGTATACTTAATTTTTTCTCTCATTGTATCTTTATGTCTATCTTATACATGCTCTGTTCCAGCGGATTCGAACAGCCCTCAATCTAAGTACGCATACTTACAGATGGTCATTAAGCTACAATGAAGCTAAAAATAAAATAATAGATAACAACGAAGCTAAAGTTAGAATAAATCAGTCATCGATTCGTGACGCTCAAATGTGCGATTATCTGAATGTCAAACTTAAATATACACGATACGTTAAAAGATATTCTAATATTTTCCCCAAACTGTAATTAAATAAAACTGCATTTCGGTCCAAACTGATTGCAGACCTTTTGGTGCTGATTCTGTGACATATTTCCTGAATGGTTGATTCGAACGCGGATCACCGGGAATTACTCCACCGGCTATGACCTACAAAACAAATTCAGCGATTAAAAAAAAAAAAAAAAATCTTATTGCCAAATATTGTGGGTCTTTGGACAAATCATGTCCGAAAATAAGCCAAGTGCTACAATTGTGCTTTTTCAAATTCATGCCAACAGACGCCAAGCACCGTGACAGCGCTTGTGTTCATTTTGATACTGGATTGTTAATGATTTAGTCCATTTAAAGACTCGTGTCAGAATCTCTATCTGAAGAAGTCACATTTTTTAATATTCAGTCTGAGCAGTGTGATTGTTAAAGTGAATTTTCTAATATCAAATTTGAAAATGAAAAATTTGAAGACATAAAAATTGGATAAAAACGACATAATTTTTCATACGTAGCAATTTTTTCAAGAAAGGAACATTTATAAGGCTACTAATGAATGTACAATATAAAGTTAAGGAGCTTAAAAAAAGAATTGAATTTTTAACAAAACAAAAGATTTATAGTTATTTGTACATTTAGAACAATTTTTTTCCATGAAATGAATATTTCAATAATCTAATATTTAAATGATTTATTAATAAAACAAATACCACACTGATGTAATATAAAAAAAAAACAATATAAATCAATATGTCGAAGAGGACACAATCATCTGTAGAAGACTACAGCCGAAGAGGAAGAATGGAGATATACCATTTTAATGGTATTACTTTAAAATATGGCATACCCTCTAATTAAAATGACTCTCAAAGGTATTAATGATGAGGTTAAAATTCAAGAATTTTGGAAGAAAATTTAAGAATTTCGCTTTTTTTTTTTATCCTTTTTCCCAGAAAAATATGAGAATGGGGTAAAAGATGGTCATCATTTTTAAATGTCCCCTACAACAAAATTAAGAATTTAGAAACTATTATTAATACGAGTTACAAGATGCGCGAGGTCTAATAACAAGTTTTGAAATTGGTGTCGTGTAGGAAATAGATTTTTGACTAAAACCGTGATTTTATAACAGACCGGTACCGGGGGCGGTATGGACGGCGTTTCCATTAACCAAATTCTGCGGTGGCGGAGTGTGATGGTACGGTGGAGGCGGAGGCCCCTCCAATCGGCCGGAGATCCACCAGGTCCGAGTGGTCCCTATAAAAAAAAAAAAAAATTAAATGGAGATAAATTAATAAATAATGCAAACACCCCACTTGTACGGTACAACTTCAAGGAATACTACGTTAAATTGACAATTTAATGATTGCATTGAGGGCATTCGACGGTAAAATAAATAATCGCCACCCGATAAATACAAAATATCTGAGTCTACAGGCACGATCGGGGTCAATTGGTCCTAAAGATGTCTATCGGATGGTTTTTTCGTTAAATTAATTTTCTCTTTACTTTGTTCTAAATACTGCCTGAAAACTAGTCGTCTAACCATAAATTTTGAACTAATTTTATTTCTCTTCGTTGCGGGCTCATTACAGCAATCAGTTTTCCCAACTCTACACCTAATTAACGAGAATCTATATCAAAGGTAATAAAAACCCGCAGTATATTTTTGGAAATTATTATACAAAATATTATTTCCTTATTTTTTTTTTTTGGGTTAAATATTTTATCGCAGTACATTTAAAACAACTCAAAAGGTCAATGGAGGCGGCCAGAACGGGAACCATAAGTGCGTCTAATATAAATATTAAAAAATAAAAAAAACGGTTCGAGTTTATTATTACGTGTGAACAAAGCATACAGAATGATATTTCAATTAGGGTTAAGAAATAAAAAATATTAATTTGATATCACTGTTTTGTGGTCTGCGAGGGTTGGAATATACTCTGTAGGTTCGTGATGTTTCTGTCTCTTCTCTCGGTGAGGTTTGGTCTTTCGCTATCCTTTCTGGTTTAGCGAAAGACCAAACCTCAGCGAGAGGAGACAGAAACATCACAAACGTATAGTAAAAAAAATATAGTCCTAGAATACCCGTTTTGCGGTCTGCGAGGGGTCGACGGACCAAGTCCGCTCGCCGGTTTTGGTCTAGCAGACGACCAAACCAGTGCGAGGGCGAAACAGATCCTATTTAATATTCCCACTGTGCCAGGTAGTAAATTGAAATGATAAATTACCTGGTGCGGAGGATAGTGATTCGGAGGCAACGTCAGTATCTGCCCTTCTGGGAGGGGCGGTGGAATGTTGGTGTTCGGACGTCCTGTCCTCTTCAACCTGGGTGGGCTGGAAGATCGCAACGAATTTGACCTTGCCACATTTGATGTCTTCGGTATTCCGTTGCTTTCTTCCCGAATTTTTGAATCCCATGAACAATTGTCTAAAAAAAAAAAAAAAAGTACATTGAGAATTTGAACAGACGCCTGAAAAGGAAGTGGCCGTGACCTAAATGATTAAATAAAACGTTAATAATAATAAATAAATAAAAAGGGGAAACTAGTGGGTTTCTCCTCTAATTATTGACTATTGTAGCTGTAGTGATTTCATCAATGTTGCTTATTGTATAATTTTACAGTTGTAACAATAAAAGAGACAAAAAAAAAGAATTTGAACGTATTTTTGCGATAGGGTGCAATTAATTACGACTTGTTACGCACCCTATTCATGATCGCAGGAGCGACTTATAATTACTGTCCCTCCATAATCCATAATTCACCTGGGTGGATTCGGACCACCCAACACCCTGAGCCACGAGGCCCCAAACCTAAATTTGTTTTTAAATGTTCAAAACAAACAAAATACATGTCAACTATGATAAAAAAAAAAACAGCCTAACCAAGCTGATGAAATTTTAACTGCTTTTAAATAATGATTACCGACATTGTAATTGAATAAATTTATATTCAAGGTTCTATATTTGTTGTATAAATTCCCCTGTATTTCTAAAGGTATTTTAATATTGTAGGTTCGTGATGTTTCTGTCTCCTCTCGCTGGTTTGGTCTTTTGCTAAACCGGTTTGTCGGCTGCTCGCCATCTTCAGTAGCGCCTGTGTTACTGTCACTGTTAGCACTTTGGATGTTTTTGGGCATCCTCACTGCACTGTTACTTTCACATGTACTGTAATGTTTGTCAGTATGTCAGTCGTTATATATATATATATATATATATATATATATATATATATGTGTGTGTGTGTGTGTGTGTTATTTTCAGTTTTATTTTACACAAAATTACATTCCGAATGCTCTTAAACAGGTTTGCGAAATAAACCTCTAAAAAAAAAAAATATTCAGTTTAACTACAAACATGCGGTCACACATTCAGGTGATTTCTCTGCGGGACAATTTGCAAACAAGTCGCTCCAGATTGGAAACGGTAAAGTTACCGAAGATCCTTCGACAGGCCTCATCGTTATGCCGTCTGTCGTCAAATTGTCAACTCTGCCCCCGATGAGCTTCTCTGTCCAACGTGTATCTGACATTCGACAAAATTTCATCCGGATCCGGAACGGCTTTCCGAAGAGCAATTCTGTCGAGCGAAATGATGTAGTCGAGAGAAGCTTAATGTCACACACGTTCAAAAGCGGCTTCCACGGCAAGAATAAGCCTACAAGTCCGTAGACTGCATCCTTAATTATAATTTAAAAAATCTATTTTTCTTAGAAAATTGTTCAAGCCGGAACAATATCCATTATCGGTAGAAATATTCCCCGTATGTTCTCTCTGTATATTTCTATATATTTATATATACAAATTCATAATCGAAGCGTAATGGGAGATATTAGCGGAGGGTTTTCGATTGGTTTTAATTTAAATAAATCTATTTTTTTTAGAAAATTGTTCAGGCCGCAACCAATATATTTATTATCGGTAGAAATATTCCCCGTATGTTCTCTCTGTATATTTCTAGATATTTATATATACAAATTCATAATCGAAGCGTAATGGCAGATATTAGCGGAGGGTTTTCGATTGGTTTTAATTTAAATAAATCTATTTTTTTTAGAAAATTGTTCAGGCCGGAACCAATATATTTATTATCGGTAGAAATATTCCCCGTATGTTCTCTCTGTATATTTCTAGATATTTATATATACAAATTCATAATCGAAGCGTAATGGGAGATATTAGCGGAGGGTTTTCGATTGGTTTTAATTTAAAAAAATCTATTTTTGTGGGCATAAAGAGGAAAACATTTTCGACACACCGAATTGAACTACCGAAAATGTCGTTTATCGCGTCGCTTTAAAATAAATGGACCCGTTTATTGCGCGAAAATAAACAGTTTTACAAAAAACCTTATTTTAAACCCGGCCAAAGCCGGGTAATTTTCACCTAGTAGACGATGAAAATTATTTTAAATATAATAACAGATCGAGTAAGCAGATTACCTTGAGGTCAAGAATTTCAGTCGGCGTTATTTCCGGAAGGGTCGACAAGTGGTAACGGCCTATTGGTGCTCTTCAGTATCTGGTTGTTGCCAACGATGCTGGCCCATTGAAGAGGCAGGCCGACAAACTTTCCCTCCCTTTTGTCGTAGCCCGTGTGGACACGGTGTTCAAAATTTGTCGGTGGTGATATCTGCGGTTTCTTCTTTTTCTTCGTGAACATCTTTCCCGCTTATAAAAAAAAAATAGACAGACCTCTCGTTAGTCATATTCGAGAAATCGAATACAAAATGAATTTTTCGTCATTATACAATGATATTTCGGCAGCATGAAGCTTTTTCCACGTCGATAAAATCGAATATAAACTGAGGATGAAATATACGCATATGAAATTAGAACAGATGCTCTTGAAAAATCACTAAAAATGCAGTAAAATATATTGGGATTTAAGAGACAAATCTTTAAATCCGAACATTACATTAGTTTTTTCTCCATAATTGTTTTTCGTGCAAATGTGCGATTGCCAATATCAGCGATTGCTCTGCGATACGGAGAGAGCGGGTTATGCTCGTACAATCGTTTTATTTTCATAATGATTCTAAAACCAAATCTGATTTTGAGATATTTTTGATGCTGGAGGTTGTCAATAACTAAGCTTTTTATGACGAAGGTAAAAGAATACCTAAATCGATTTTAGTCTTATACGATAACGCCGATATAAAAGCGCATTCTACCAATTCCAAATAGACAAAGCATGCAAGCTGCGACTATGACAAAGCGTCATAGAACAGTTTATCGGACCGAAAACCTGTTTTTGAATACGAGTATACATACTCTAATTTGATAACTAGGTCTACATGTATTGTCGGAAAGCTTTTATCGGACACCAATACCAAATATATACTATAGCTATTAATCAAAGCTTAATAGATACGGATTATCTTCTTGCAGATGCTGCTGTAATGTGGTACCGACTGCTACTTTACGAGTGGATTCTAAAAGTAATATTATATTTCTATAGTTATTGTTTATAACAATATTCCTGTATCGCTGAGATTTAAAGCAGGCGAATCGGGCAGCTAACAAAAGTTTAAATCTTATTTGGGAATTATTTCAACTCCACTCAAAATTGCATTGAAACATAATGGATTACACGATTAGGACAATAAATTATACCATATTACTTTCCGAATGGACTATCGGAATTCTCGATTAAACGGAGACTCGAATCTATAGCCGCTGAGCCATTGCAGTTCCTAAAATTATTTAAATTTCCCAAACGACAAAATTGTTTTAATTAAATTATATTGTTACTCAAAACTGACGGAAAATACATTTTTGTTCGTTTAGAAATAGCATGATAACAAAGTTGAGAACAGTGAATAAGAAGAATAAATAGGAACTAGAATAAACGGCATGTCATCCACACTTTCTAGGTTTTGAGACAAAACCCAATACCAATTACCAATATATATATATATATATATATATATATATATATATATATATCTGAATTTAATGGGTATGTCAGTTTTGTCATAAGCTGGAATCAAACTAGCAAAACACTACACTCCAGGATAATTGTATAAACTGCTCAGTTATCATTATTTCTAACAATATAAGCACTGGAACTAATTTTCTGCGTGATGCTTGAATTGTAGAAAAATTCGTTATAAATACCGATTAATAACGATGATAGCAGGAAAACAAACAGTGACTGGTGAAACACCGTTGTTTGGTTGTTAAAAGTTAAAACTGTATTTCTAATAATGATAATCCCAAGCTGAGTATTCATTTTAAAGAAAACATATCAACGCACTATTGAAATGCGCTATCGTTTAAAGAATCGTCCTTACAGAAACAGCGATGAATTCTCAATAATTTCATATAAATTTAGTTATGTAATTTTGTTTAGTAAATTATAAAATATTTATTTACAGTGAACCAATGAAGGAACAAAACCATTTTTACCATTAAAGTATGAATAAGGTCAAAAAGGTAGAATGACCCACTACTGGAATCCTTGACATAGCTGAATAGTAAATAAACTTTTTTAAAGTGAAATGATGATTTTTTAAGTTTTATGTTTTTAAATTACATCGCATATTTACCATACTTACTTGTTCTGTTTGTTTTCTAACATATTTATTTTAACTGCACAAAAAATACGACATGAAAAAGTAGTTACACTGTCGAAGTACATTTAAATATAAAAAATTGCCTTGTGTAACAAGGCACAAACAATAAGATGATGACCTAATTATAAGAAGAAAATTGTATAAATTACTGGCATTAAAGCTTCTTAAGTAAACTCATAAAATATCAAATACTTATTTTAACACATCACATAAATAATCACAGATTATATATTTTTTGTAACACATAGAGCTGAATATCAAACAAATCTCATTTAACAAGATAATGAAATTTTGCAATGGTCAAAAACAACTATGAAATAAAAATTCTATAAAAATTTGTAACTGAGAGATGTCAATAAGCTGATTTGTCACAGTTCAAATTTTAACGTGTCACTAATATAAGTATAGACGTAAAATAAATTAATAATGCCTAAAAAGAGAATTACCTGAAGATAAATACCGACTGACGAATTAATACTGGAAAATATAAATGAAGTCGAAATGCGTAAACACGTATTTATAAATAATGATTGGAAAAACCAGCCACAAATATTTAAATTATTTGTACTAAATATTAATAATATAAATGCTCGCATACTATAAAAAATCATTTATTTGTCAAAAATAGAAATCCGAGTCAATTATTTTTAACAACGGCAGCACCGATATTACATCTATTAAGTCCATAGTTATAGCCGCCTGTCTTCTTCTATTACACTCGACATTTAGTTTGTTGGCCAGTTCACCAGCGTTTTTGGAAGAATTGCTCATAGCTTGTATTCTCGGCGCCAACTCTGTAGCGTCGTTTCCACCAGACAATAGTAGACAATAGCGGCAGTCGAAAATTCCATGAAACTGCGAACGTCGTCGTTATCGCATTCGTAACGGAATATAGCCGGCGATTGCAATATTCGAAAACCGTAAACATCGATTTCGGACACTTTGAGCGACAACAGATTTCTGAATCTACAATATATCGCGGTACCGTGCGGCGTAGTCGTATTTAGTCGCGAGCTTATGAACGATACGACTGGCGTCCAAAAAGTCGAATTCTGTGTCCCAAACCGTTGGCGACCAGACTTATCGAATGTCCGAAATCGGTCAATAGTTGGGCTTTACCCTTTTCGCCGATACAAACCAAATCGTACGTATCGCGATTTTTTCCAAAAACTCTTGGCCCGCCTGCACACTTTCGAATGCATCGAACCGCAAAGTCCTCTGTCCGAAGTGAACGCCAAAGGAGGAGTCTTCTCGCGCGAAAAATCTAGTCGAAATTGTTCCGCGGCGTAAAACTGTATCGACCCTTCGCCCAACTGTCTGGCGCCGCCAGACTCTTTTCCGCTTTCAGAAATTTGAAGCCGACACCATCTTCATCGAAGCGGTTATCTTTCTGATATTGGAGATTGATTTAATGTGCGTTTTAATGTTTTCAATCCGGCCGCCATCGCAAATAAACAGATTTGTTAATTGGAATTCAGCGGTGCAGTTTAAAGAAAAGGTTATTCGGCATTTAGTTCATATAATTGGGGCTGAAGGATTGCGTTTTTCAACGGTTAAGGACAGGTTGCCTGGGAACATAAACAGACGAATAAGACAGCTCATTTTCGGCCCAGACCAAGCTAAACAGAAGTAAATATAGGCGATAGAAAAAGCAAAACATGATAGAAGCCATTAGTGAAAGAAACTAAGAAATAGCCGTTTCGATACTGTCACCCCGAAAGGAACATACTTCCAACAATAGAAACACTTTTAAAATCTTACCCGAACGATAGACAGGTTGATATCGAAAAAAATTCTTTCCCCGATGTGGCCCAATTAATTAGCTACAAGTTTGCTAACTACATCGGAAAAATAATAACCCACCATATTAGACCGCCACGGCCGCTATAATTACGTCGACGCATTTACTGCCTCTAATAATTTGTATATTTATATACGATTTAATAACGCTAAACAGTATTTTCGCCTATTTATTATTTAGTATTGCGTCGAATAAATTAGCGAGAAATTTTATCGTTAATATAGATCGAATAGTATCGGCGGCTTCGGTCGCGAAAATATATTAGCCAGAAAACTTTCAACTCTGTATAGGAAACGTTAAGGTTATACGCATCAATCTTGACATACATCCTTCAAATATGAATTAACTGAAGTAAAATTAGTTGCTTTTTGGTGTAATTTATTTCACTTTACCGGTTCACCAGTTTGTGTTTATCGAAAGTGTTGAAACAGGTTAGGAATACGATTACAGTTTTTTTCTTTTTTTTTATTTCAAAATTATTTTCCAAACATTGACTTGGCATAAAATCATTTCTGTCTGAATAATTTTCATTGAAAATGTCTGTGTATAAAAATTAATCTTAGTGTATTGTGTCGCATTGGGTAAGGCGTTTCGTGAAAAGATATTTAATTCACTAACAATATAAAACAAATATTCTTAAAAAGCCCGTTTGTAGTTTCGTTCGGCAATTTGATTATTGCCTTTTTTCTATTAATTTAATACGTCTAGGCGAAGATGTTATGTACAGATGCGTTGTATTGTTTCTACTTCTGGCGCAGTTTATAAATAGGAATTATCTATTAGTATTTAGTTTCGCGGTAGTAAATAGAAATTAATAAATTTCTTATCGCATTATCTTTGATGTCTCAACGCAGATATTAATTTCTTTAACGACGATTTTACCGCAACTCAACGATATCAGTACATTATCTCTTATCGGAGTAGTGGTCGATTGCAAACACCTTCGTCGTCTTTTTTTTTGTATTAATTTTTGTCTCGTCATCGATAATTGTAAAAGAAATTCGGGTAATTACTGAGAACAGATTCGTTTAAATAGAAAAATAATATCATTAAAATGTTTGCGTGCGCATATGTATCCTTTAATTTGTTTTATATTTAATCGATGTTTCTTGTTTTTTTTTGCTTATGTAAATTTTGATACGCCTTTCGTTTATATTATCGACTGTTAAAAAGTTCTGAAACAATACGTTGACCGAAAACAATACGTAGTTAACAAAATTGTATAATTGTATTACTGATTTTCGAATTATACGACTTTGATTGTAATTCACTGCGACTGTACGAATTTATGT
This sequence comes from Lethocerus indicus, assembly GCA_019843655.1. Taxonomy (NCBI): domain Eukaryota; kingdom Metazoa; phylum Arthropoda; class Insecta; order Hemiptera; family Belostomatidae; genus Lethocerus; species Lethocerus indicus. The sequence goes on from JACDQD010000007.1 coordinate 29,563,090, forward strand.
ATTGGTGGCTGTTATCCGTCGTACGGCGTTAATAATAAAATTGACTTGAAAATTTTTATACACCGCACGTTTATATGCAGTCGTCCTATTCATTTTTCTATTACAATTAGTTTCGAGTAATACGATACTTAAATATGAAACCTGGTTTCGCTACTCGTCGCCTTCAGTACCTTTCTGTCAATATCCATATTTATATTAGCTGTGTGTAATATTTTTGTCCGTTTGTTGTTGTCCAGGACTAAATGTTTCATTTTTCGATAGGTCAGCTATTTGGACTGATCGATCGAAAAATGTAATTCGTTGTATTCGTAAAACGCAGATAACAACAGAATAACTCGCCAGCCCTCCGATAGAAAGCTATTGAAAAGGCAAGCGGCGAAACTGATCTAGTAAAAAACCGCAAGAATCATGGTATAACAAACCAAAAGTAAATGAATTTATTGATTCACATTTAAACATTTAAAATTTCGTTTAATGGGCATTATATATACATATTTATTTATTTATTTATAAGGTAGAATAAAAAGGTTGATTTTTGGACAGTTTGCTCCAATGATTGGTATAAATGTAGAAATTAAAATTACAAATAAATATGGACTGCCACGTCAAGAAGTGCTTGTGGGCTTAAGGGGAAGAATATGGGCTTAAAAGGTCTTTTCTGATTAGAAATGACGGATTTCATTCTTGTACATTTACATATACTTTATGAGTTTTTCGCTTTTATTTTATAAATAATTTATTCGTACTTCTTTATTGTTTTCCAGTCTCATCACTTTTCATTTTGCGACAAAGTCGGATGGCTTCCAATTCGGAGAAGAATTCGAGCGCAGGATAGCGGAGACCGCAGAGTAACAGTAATGTTCAGGCGGGCCAACAGCGCGAAAACAATTATTTTTAAATTGGCGGAAAGAAAAGGAACGCCAGTTGAACAACGCCGGCAGCGGAGGAAAATGCCGAACCAAAACAACCAGCAGGGGCGACAGTACAGGGCAGTAAATACAGGAATGGATGGCAGAGAAGGGATAGGGGATGGTACAGGGTCGAGGCCAACAGCCGACCAACAGTTCCCAGTTTACAGAGTCAGACAGGAACAGCGTTTAATCGGGCGGCGTTTGGCGACGCCACGCCCGGCCCTGCGACAGAATCTATAAATGATCGTGTAGTCGAGACTAACGAGCGTTGAAGGGAGCGATCTGAAGAAGAGAGACAGCGGTGAGAGCGATAAGAAAAAGAGGAGGTGCGAATGGAACCCTCAAATACAGCCCTATAGGATAAGGAAGAGGAACAAATTCGTCGGGCAGAATAATAAAAACCGCTAACGGCGGTAGCGCGTTGTCCTTCGAAATAAATACCGGCCTGCCATTTGAAAAACAGGCCATTGATCTAATTAAACAGGTGGAACAGACGGAAGAGAACACGACAAAGGCGTATAAGGTTTTGAACGATCTCAAATATATTTTCGGCGCTGCACTCACTGATGTACAACCTCAGATGTTCGGTTCGACACTTAGCAAGTTGGCGTTTAAGACGAGTGACCTAGACGCTTTTTATATTGTCGTAAGTAATTATCTTAAATTTTTACTTTCGTTAATACGGAATTTAATACGAATACGAAATAATAGACGATGTATAGCGGTAATATATTTCGTGCGATATTTTAGTAAGCATATATTCGAAAACATTATTGCCCGTAGCGACGATTCATGTCATAAATATATCAATTTACGAACCTTTTTTTTTTTTTTCCAGCAAATGGTCAACCGGAGTACAATTTTGTCCAGGAAAAGGGTTCCCTGATATATAGAGGCAAAAATTTACGAACATCGTTAGACTGGGAAATGCGAGAGGTGCCCGTCATTAAGGCCCAGCACGTTGTGACAGGAGTCAATGTCGATATAACAATCACGAGCAGGGTAGGTGTGATGAACAGTTTGATGTTGAAATTCCTCGTTGAGAAAGGCGATCCGAGAATTAGACAACTTTTGATGCTTATCCTCCTTTGGGCGAAATTGGCGTGCGTTTCGGCGTTAACAGACTATCCAGTTATACACTGTGCCTAATGACAATCTTTTACTTGCAACAGCTCGAACCTTGTCTATTGCCGCCGTTGCACGCGTTCTGGTAAAACCGACCGATGGCCTTTCTTGGCGATGGAGTTTTCCGAGGACCGATCTCTATTGGAAACTAGAAATCTCGACCGAACTGAAAGATTTATTCGGGATTTTTGGATTTTATTCGAAATTCGACTTTGGGGAAAATGTTATAGCGCCATTTTCCGCTAAAATTATTCCATGTTCGTCGTTTGTTGACTTGAAGCATTGCCCGAGTGTTATTCGCATTACAAAAAATGGCCCAGATGTGTGATAAAAATTTCCCGTTAAATCGTCGATGCACGTTCAGGAGCCGTTGGATCTGACCGCCAACACTGCCCATTCGGTATCTCGGGCTAATACCGAAATGATCAATTCTACCTGTTGTCTGGTGGTCGATTTCCTCGATTCGTTTTCAGAAATGAGCAAGTTGGATTTGTTATTCAAATTCGCGTCTGTACCTGTTTATAAGGAGCACTCAATTCTAATTACATTCAACGCTCCGGAAATAGATAGCGATAGGTTGATACGAGCTCTCCGCGTTACATTCAAAGATGTATTTCTGATTCAGACTGAAGAGGTAAACGAAGGTGGTGCAAAGCGGCCGAGCGCCGGAAAATACCTATTCGAACGGTATATGGTTCGTTTGTACCACCTGGTGTAATCCACTGTTCAAGAGCAGAACTAGCGCCGTCAAAGCTCTGACGGCGTGCAGCATTTCGAATTTCGCTAAAGAGATGATAATATCGAGATACGTTCTAAGCCAGTGGAACAAGAAATATAATTTTAAAGCTTTGGTTCGCATTAAATGTTTAACCGACGGAACTGCGAATGTTCTAATAGTCGATACGTTCAACGGTAAGTCGAACCATTTTAAAGAGATTTCCAGAAGCCTACAGGTACATTTGAGACACTACGTTATGTTGGCTTTGGAGGAAAATGATTTGGTCTCACTTACGGTCGAAATTGATAAACTGTTTCCTTGCGATAAGAAAATTCTTAATTTGTCAATTTTGAAGGACTACGTGGAGAGTAAGTATTCGCGAGATGTTGTTGTGGATAACAGTTTGCCGTTGACGTCCGGCTCTAATATTGACGACGGCCCACATTCAGACAGCGAGTAAATCTCAAGGTACTATGTAACAAATTTCCCGAATCTGTTGAACCAATTGAACCAGAAAATGCTCTTAAGGGCTCAATTTTATTTCGAAAACATCTCATTTACATTAAACTTGTAAATTTTATTTGAGTAACAATATAAATTATAATGCTATCGGACAGAGTAAGTATTTCGCGCAGTCTTATTTCGTAATTAATATAAATGTAATGTATTGTAAATTTGTCGATACTTTAAGCGATTAAGCACAGTTTGTACAGAATATTTTTTAATGCCGCTTAATTAATTGTTGCGTTCGAATTAAATACGAAATACATGAAATGATTTTCCTCTGTTTGTAGATATCGATGATTGAAATATATTAAATTAATTGTTACCACTCAGTAGCTGTCTCAGCTTATATTATTTATCATAGACGAATATTGGCATTGTACCTTATTCGGGGAAAAAAGATGAATATTTATGGAATTATTTTTCCTATAGTTTGATGTATATTACCCTGGCTAATTGAAAGGGGATCACTTAATTAATAATACATTAATAATTTTCAACCAGCTCTGAAATACATAAGCAGATGCGACAAAACATTTCGCTGTAGCTTTATTATTTTGTTATACGAGCCAGTTAAATTGGTGGGAATTCTTCATGAAACATAGCGGAAAAGTATTGTAAAGTCGGATAGGATTTGTTTCGCGATATTTATTTAAATATAAATGGAGAAAAGTCGTAATTAATTGTGCCTTTCATTTTCCGTTCAGTTTATTTCAATTACTATTTCACACTTCGGTTGAGTTTCTCTGTACCGCCAATTTCAGTATTACTTATTTTATCGATATTAAAATTTGTTATAGTATAATAAGAATATTGTTTCCAATTGTACAAATTCATTAACAAATAAATATACTATATTTAGAATTTTTCACCGAAAATGAAATTTCGCTCAATAATTGTAGACCTCATTCGCCTAGACTGAGCATCTTTCCTTAAATTACTAATTTCAACCAGCTAATAAGTGTAGGTACAATGGTTCGCCTAACGCCTATAAAATAATATTATTTTGAGTCTTATCCTATATGTAACATTATTTTGATTGTCGCTAAATTCCGGTAGGATCGGATAATAATGTGAGAAGAAGGTCGGTTCTGAAGGGTTCATCAAGCCCCTGCCGTTGGGGGTGGGGGTGGGGGTTGTTTCCCTTAATTCAGCGAGAGGCCGGAGGAAGAACCGGAGAGAAACGGCAATATTATAGGGCCCGTGACGAGTAATTGACTAAGCGGAAAAGGGCTTATCAGCGAGCCCTTTAGAAGAGCCTATTGGAGGAGTGGCGCCCAGGCCGGCAGGAGCAGGAGCAGGAGCAGGACCTATCCGGCTGGGAGAGAACGGGCGGTGCTCGATGAAGCACACGCTGGTAACTCAAGAGTATTATTAATTGTGTAGCAAAAGGAACGGTGTATATCGGATGGACGCCATCCGACAGGGGACAAAACCCCCGAGGACCGCCAGTCTCGAATAGATACAGAAAATCTGGACTACGGGGTCCATTGTCGTTTATTTACATTGTTTCGTCCGTTTTCCAATTATTCTCCCCTAGGTCTAGGTCGGCGACATTTCTATCTCCTCTACACCGTTTTGGCTAGACCGCGGTTTGGTTCGCCGTCTTCAGTAGCGCCCTGTGTCAGTAGTCACTGTCAGCACTTTGGATGTTTTTCGGGGCCATCCTCACTGCCCACTTTCACACTGTACATGTGAAAAACATCAAAAGTGCCGACAGTAACACAGGGCGCTACTGAAGACGGCGAACGGCCGACAAACCGCAGTCTAGCAAGAGGAGACAGAAACGCAGACCAGAAAACAGGTATACGAAATTAATTTCTCTTCGCTTTGTTGCTTCGCGAAGGAATTAAGATTAGAAAGTGGAGGGAGAGATTCATCCCTCGCATTTATCCACTTTATATTTTCTTTATGCGTGGGAAAACCTCCCTAGTGGTAAAATCGATTCTATCTTATTTTATTCCGCATAACCGAAAATGTCGAAAAATTAACCGAAATATCGAATTTACAGGAGTTACAGAATTGTACAAAGTTCAATATTTCAGTCCAGTATTTCAAAAGTTCTGCCATGATTAAAACGGAATGTTGGACGAAAATACTCCATATATATATATATATATATATATATATATATATATATATATATATATATATATATATATATATACGCGAAAACTACAGATTCATTAATTGTACAAACTCTATTTGAATTTCGTAGCCATAATTTGCTGAAACTTGTTTTTTTTTTTGCATAAAAATGAACTAACACTTATTATTTTCATTAATATAAAAATTCGATTAACAATATATATATATCGTTCTGATGGAAATTTGATTTTGATAACATACAGTTGGCACACCTGTTATTTTCCTCTTACAGTTGAGATTGTTTAGTGGAAGGTTCAGTCGAGGTTATAACTGGATATATGGAAGGTTATTTGTGATAGGAATTATATCGGATTTATTTTTAATGTTGGTGCGTTTGGTGCGATAAATAATCAGATCCAGTTGATCCAAAATGAAGTTGTACAAGCTTTTAGTACATACAAAGAACTTCTGCGGTGAGTTTTATCTAATATATACTTTTTTGTCTCTAAAATACGCGAACCACTTGCGTTTGTTCAAAGATAAAATGAATAGAATTCTTAAACGTTATGATAATTGATTGACTTATAATTTCATTGATTTTGAATATTATTCTACGAAAAGTAATGGCCAGCCTATTGTGCAGGCGTTGGGAATTCTTCAAAACACTAAATTCTATCGATTTTCATTTTCAGCCGAAGACCTAATTATAAATTCGAAGGATTTTCCAAATATCCATAAAGGCGACATCGTGGAAATATACCATCCTGAAGATGAATTCAGTCGTCTGCTATTACAGATTACAATATTCAAGGGAGAGAATTTACAGGGGAAGGGTGATTTTATTTTACAATATTCGATTAATCTTCGGCAGCCCCAGGGATTTCATTTCTTCCATTTACCCCATTAAAATGCCCGTATTTAGAAAATTAATTATTGCGATAAATTCATTCATTTTAACCGCCTGTAACTGAATTGCAAAATTATGAGAGAGAGAGCTTTAATAACAGCAGAATAGTCGTTGTACCGTAACAATTTTTTGAATTATACTCACTTACAAGTTTAAAACGATATCTGTTAGCCGTTCGATTAGTTTCAGACGAATAGATATCGTCGAAAGGCGTCGTCGATAATTTATAATTTTCGAATCGGCGTACACAAATCTGATCCAACGTACAGCAAATAGCATCCATAATAGGTCTCATAAACTGTATATCTGCGTTTATATAAGTAAACTACTGTCAATATTTGATTTACACTTGCAGCTTAAGGTATGTTAGGTTACTAAGGAGTAAGCCTATCGTCCTCAAGAAATCGTGAAAATGTTGAAAAATATATTCTACCATTTTGTTCTCTTTCAAATACTATTCCGCCTGTTAAAGACGAACTGATATCTGATTTTATTTAAATAAAATACTCTCAATTTTGAATTACTACTGCCCAAAGTCAAGTAGTTTACGGACCTCACGGAGTCCAGTTCGGATCTTAACTGTTTTTCCTATCCAGTCCCTTGAACAATATATATTTTATTCCAATTATTTTGTTCAATTTAAAACAGTTTTATATTGTCTTGTGCCCGTTCTAGACGCAATTAGCATCGAACAGACGATAGCGAGTACATTTCAGTTGCGGACTTACAACGATGTCTACGTGAACGTCGTCCAATCCGGAAAGCGCCGCTTTGGATTCGGTCGAGCTAACTTTCAAGGACCAGTATTTGGGACGCAGCGAAATGTGGCGTCTCAAGAAGAATCTGGTAACAGTTTTTATATTTTTTACAGTCGGTTAAATAACTGGATACGGTCAACGGATAACAAATTATTAAATTCTCACTTTCGAAATATCTCTGTTAAAAATCTTCTCTTCCATTAACGCTGACTTCTATTAAGATACCTGTAGGTTCTATATACCACTTCCTGCTTTCACCTCGTTAGTTCTATGACCACAGACTTCGCATATTGTAGCCATTATTATAGCATCCTTAAAGTACGGTATATCTGAAAACAAATAATCGTTTGCAGTATTAAATGGATTTGAAGAATTGATTCAAGGTCCAAAATTTACTTAGAGATCTTTAGTATTTATAAACTAATAGATTGATATGGCGAAATATTAATTCATAACTTGATATTTCCAAGTTCCACTATATTTGGAAATAAAATATCAAACAATTATTTAATTTTATGTACTGTAATTATACAACAATGTTGGCGCGCCACGCGATTTTCTAAAGAAATACCCGTCGGGCGGCGCTGTTGCTCTGGTATCATGCGGCGATGCGCTCGCGCAGTGTTCGAACGCTGAAGAAAATCTGTGTGATGCGCGGGAAAAAAAAAAGCGAGAAATTTTACCAAACGAGTCGTTACACATCTTGCGATATTTGCGAGGGACGACCATTTTACGTTTATCCCGTTTAATGAAAATCCATTAGAATCTGACTTTTCCGAAAGAATGTTTCAATCGTCAATAATAAAATACCGTATCGAATAAAAATTGAAATGGACTTTAAATAAATTTTAGATAACGACTTAAAACTATGTAAATTTTTATATCACCGGTGACTGACGCGGCACTCAGTGTTAAAACCATTGAATTGTCATTATCGTGTTTGTCAGTATGTCAGACGTTTATATATATGTGTTCTGTTATTGTTATTGGGGGTTATTTATGTTTGTATTCGGATTTTGTTAATCCGTTTTCTAAGTGTGAGTCAAATTGTCTGAAGGGTGATCCTTTAATAGGATTATAGGGGCGAATATGGCATCGCTCTGGTAATTAATTTTCTCGTTTATAATTTTGTTTTCCTACGCTTGAAGATTTCCAGGTTTTCTATAATATCCGATTCTTTTCCTTTTTGCCCGGTGTAAAATAACTTTAACGATCTTCGATGTTCATTCCGGATGTTCGTGTCCGAGTCCTATTTTGATGTTGTCGTGAATGCGGTTATTATTTTCCAAAGGGAAGGGCGAAAACCGTCCTAGTGGAGCCGCTGGCTCCCCTTTCCAAGAGGGCGGGGGAAAATGTCAGAATGGCGTAGGGTCTCAACCCTGCATTGATCCTACCAGAAGTTAGTGACGATTCCTAAACGTTATAACCGTCCCTCCCGACAATCGATATCCCTTAAAATAATAATTATAATTTAATACCGTAATTTATTGTCTCCTGACTTTGTAATCCAAATCATACGGAAGCCAGTCAGCATTGCGTAAACCTTCACTCATCGACAATAAACAAATTCCCGGTCTGACAAAAATCGCCCATTCATTTTCTTGAAACTAAACCAAGGTGCCTCTGTCGCACCTTATATTCCCCTTATAGACTGTTTTTTTCATTCAAATTTTAACGGTATTATTATTATTATTGAGCCACGAACATTGAGTTTTCACTATAAACAAATTTTACCCCATCGAAAGGGTGTTAAATCAAATACGGTGGGCCCTGTTGTTCGAAAGTCCGAGTCTACCTGTTGACCCAGAGGTCGGTGGTTCAAATCTGCCGTCGATCCACGGGTTCATAAGTTAGTCGCGATAAAAAAAAAGTGCATATCGTCGCGTGAAATCGCGCTATACAATGTCTTGATGTAGCGAGGCGAAAGTGATATTTTGACACTGAATTGGCAATGGTTTTTCTCGATTGTTATATTTAAGTGCTGCCCCTCCACCCCGATCACAACGAAAGGACATTGTACAAGTGCAGCGAAATTGTGCTACAAACGCGGAAAAAAACTAAAATTTACAATTTCAAGTAGTGTGTGGTATAGAAATATAATAAAAATTTATGTCGGTTTCCCGATGTTTTGTAATTCAGTTCCGATCTCTATTTATAATCTGTTGTTTACAATTTTACAGGTCAATACTTGTGTTTATTTAAACAAGAAATTGGAATTTTGCGGTGGCAGTGCGGCCTGTCAGGTGTACGAAATGTGGTCGATGGGTGATCGTGTTGCTTATGGCGTCATTAAGGATACGACAAAGGTAAATACGCTTTATTATCTCTATCTCTATATATATATATATATATATATATATATATATATATATATATATATATAAAACGCATTTGTTGTCCGTCCTGTCTGTTCCCTTATAACGCAAGATATAGACAACAAAATAACTTGAAATTTTAATACGTACACAAAATTACATTCGAACGTTCTTAAATTTGCGTTCGAATTAAACCTCTAAAAAAAATATGTAATTCTATTTTTTTAGAAAATTGATCAGGCCCAACCAATAATTTATTATCACTAGAAATATTCCCGTATGTTCTCTCCTGTATATTTTTAGATATTTATATATACAAATTCATAATCGAAGCCTAATGGGAGATATTAAGGAGGGTTTTCGATTGGTTTTAATTTAAATAAATCTATTTTTTTAGAAAATTGATCAGGCCGCAACCAATATATTTATTATCACCCCCGTATGTTCTCTCTGTATATTTTAGATATTTATATATACAAATTCATAATCGAAGCCTAATGGGAGATATTAGCGGAGGGTTTTCGATTGGTTTTAATTTAAATAAATCTATTTTTTAGAAAATTGATCAGGCCGCAACCAATATATTTATTATCACTAGAAATATTCCCGTATGTTCTCTGTATATTTTTAGATATTTATATATACAAATTCATAATCGTCGCTAATGGGAGATATTAGCGGAGGGTTTTCGATTGGTTTTAATTTAAATAAATCTATTTTTTTAGAAAATTGATCAGCTGCAACCAATATATTTATTATCACTAGAAATATTCCCGTATGTTCTCTCTGTATATTTTAGATATTTATATATACAAATTCATAATCGAAGCCTAATGGGAGATATTAGCGGAGGGTTTTCGATTGGTTTTAATTTAAATAAATCTATTTTTTTTAGAAAATTGATCAGGCCGCAACCAATATATTTATTATCACTAGAAATATTCCCCGTATGTTCTCTCTGTATATTTTTAGATATTTATATATACAAATTCATAATCGAAGCCTAATGGGAGATATTAGAGGGTTTTCGATTGGTTTTAATTTAAATAAATCTATTTTTTTTAGAAAATTGATCAGGCCGCAACCAATATATTTATTATCACTAGAAATATTCCCCGTATGTTCTCTCTGTATATTTTTAGATATTTATATATACAAATTCATAATCGAAGCCTAATGGGAGATATTAGCTGAGGGTTTTCGATTGGTTTTAATTTAAATAAATCTATTTTTTTTAGAAAATTGATCAGGCTGCAACCAATATATTTATTATCACTAGAAATATTCCCCGTATGTTCTCTCTGTATATTTTTAGATATTTATATATACAAATTCATAATCGAAGCCTAATGGGAGATATTAGCGGAGGGTTTTCGATTGGTTTTAATTTAAATAAATCTATTTTTTTTAGAAAATTGTTCAGGCCGCAACCAATATATTTATTATCACTAGAAATATTCCCCGTATGTTCTCTCTGTATATTTTTAGATATTTATATATACAAATTCATAATCGAAGCCTAATGGGAGATATTAGCGGAGGGTTTTCGATTGGTTTTAATTTAAATAAATCTATTTTTTTTAGAAAATTGTTCAGGCCGCAACCAATATATTTATTATCACTAGAAATATTCCCCGTATGTTCTCTGTATATTTTTAGATATTTATATATACAAATTCATAATCGAAGCGTAATGGGAGATATTAGCGGAGGGTTTTCGATTGGTTTTAATTTAAATAAATCTATTTTTTTTAGAAAATTGATCAGGCCGCAACCAATATATTTATTATCACTAGAAATATTCCCGTATGTTCTCTCTGTATATTTTTAGATATTTATATATACAAATTCATAATCGAAGCGTAATGGGAGATATTAGCGGAGGGTTTTCGATTGGTTTTAATTTAAATAAATCTATTTTTTTTAGAAAATTGATCAGGCCGCAACCAATATATTTATTATCACTAGAAATATTCCCCGTATGTTCTCTCTGTATATTTTTAGATATTTATATATACAAATTCATAATCGAAGCCTAATGGGAGATATTAGCGGAGGGTTTTCGATTGGTTTTAATTTAAATAAATCTATTTTTTTTAGAAAATTGATCAGGCCGCAACCAATATATTTATTATCACTAGAAATATTCCCGTATGTTCTCTCTGTATATTTTTAGATATTTATATATACAAATTCATAATCGAAGCGTAATGGGAGATATTAGCGGAGGGTTTTCGATTGGTTTTAATTTAAATAAATCTATTTTTTTTAGAAAATTGATCAGGCCGCAACCAATATATTTATTATCACTAGAAATATTCCCCGTATGTTCTCTCTGTATATTTTTAGATATTTATATATACAAATTCATAATCGAAGCCTAATGGGAGATATTAGCGAGGGTTTTCGATTGGTTTTAATTTAAATAAATCTATTTTTTTTAGAAAATTGATCAGGCCGCAACCAATATATTTATTATCACTAGAAATATTCCCCGTATGTTCTCTCCTGTATATTTTTAGATATTTATATATACAAATTCATAATCGAAGCCTAATGGGAGATATTAGCGGAGGGTTTTCGATTGGTTTTAATTTAAATAAATCTATTTTTTTTAGAAAATTGATCAGGCCGCAACCAATATATTTATTATCACTAGAAATATTCCCCGTATGTTCTCTCTGTATATTTTTAGATATTTATATATACAAATTCATAATCGAAGCCTAATGGGAGATATTAGCGGAGGGTTTTCGATTGGTTTTAATTTAAATAAATCTATTTTTTTTAGAAAATTGATCAGGCCGCAACCAATATATTTATTATCACTAGAAATATTCCCCGTATGTTCTCTCTGTATATTTTTAGATATTTATATATACAAATTCATAATCGAAGCCTAATGGGAGATATTAGCGGAGGGTTTTCGATTGGTTTTAATTTAAATAAATCTATTTTTTTTAGAAAATTGATCAGGCCGCAACCAATATATTTATTATCACTAGAAATATTCCCGTATGTTCTCTCTGTATATTTTTAGATATTTATATATACAAATTCATAATCGAAGCGTAATGGGAGATATTAGCGGAGGGTTTTCGATTGGTTTTAATTTAAATAAATCTATTTTTTTTAGAAAATTGATCAGGCTGCAACCAATATATTTATTATCACTAGAAATATTCCCCGTATGTTCTCTCTGTATATTTTTAGATATTTATATATACAAATTCATAATCGAAGCCTAATGGGAGATATTAGCGGAGGGTTTTCGATTGGTTTTAATTTAAATAAATCTATTTTTTTTAGAAAATTGATCAGGCCGCAACCAATATATTTATTATCACTAGAAATATTCCCCGTATGTTCTCTCTGTATATTTTTAGATATTTATATATACAAATTCATAATCGAAGCCTAATGGGAGATATTAGCGGAGGGTTTTCGATTGGTTTTAATTTAAATAAATCTATTTTTTTTAGAAAATTGATCAGGCCGCAACCAATATATTTATTATCACTAGAAATATTCCCCGTATGTTCTCTCTGTATATTTTTAGATATTTATATATACAAATTCATAATCGAAGCGTAATGGGAGATATTAGCGGAGGGTTTTCGATTGGTTTTAATTTAAATAAATCTATTTTTTTTAGAAAATTGATCAGGCCGCAACCAATATATTTATTATCACTAGAAATATTCCCCGTATGTTCTCTCTGTATATTTTTAGATATTTATATATACAAATTCATAATCGAAGCCTAATGGGAGATATTAGCGGAGGGTTTTGATTGGTTTTAATTTAAATAAATCTATTTTTTTTAGAAAATTGATCAGGCCGCAACCAATATATTTATTATCACTAGAAATATTCCCCGTATGTTCTCTCTGTATATTTTTAGATATTTATATATACAAATTCATAATCGAAGCCTAATGGGAGATATTAGCGGAGGGTTTTCGATTGGTTTTAATTTAAATAAATCTATTTTTTTTAGAAAATTGATCAGGCCCAACCAATATATTTATTATCACTAGAAATATTCCCCGTATGTTCTCTGTATATTTTTAGATATTTATATATACAAATTCACAATCGAAGCCTAATGGAGATATTAGCGGAGGGTTTTCGATTGGTTTTAATTTAAATAAATCTATTTTTTTTAGAAAATTGATCAGGCTGCAACCAATATATTTATTATCACTAGAAATATTCCCCGTATGTTCTCTCTGTATATTTTTAGATATTTATATATACAAATTCATAATCGAAGCCTAATGGGAGATATTAGCGGAGGGTTTTCGATTGGTTTTAATTTAAATAAATCTATTTTTTTTAGAAAATTGATCAGGCTGCAACCAATATATTTATTATCACTAGAAATATTCCCCGTATGTTCTCTCTGTATATTTTTAGATATTTATATATACAAATTCATAATCGAGAGCTAATGGGAGATATTAGCGGAGAGTTTTTGATTGGTTTTGAATTTAAATAAATCTATTTTTTTAGAAAATTGTTCAGGCCGCAACCAATATATTTATTATCACTAGAAATATTCCCCTGTATGTTCTCTGGATATTTAGATATTTATATATACAAATTCATAATCGAAAATGGGAGATATTAGCGGAGGGTTTTCGATTGGTTTTAATTTAAATAAATCATTTTTTTAGAAAATTAGTCAGGCGCAATATATATATTATTATCACTAGAAATATTCTATGTTCTCTCTGTATATTTTAGATATTTATATATACAAATTCATAATCGAAGAATGATAGAATATTAGGGAGGTTTTCGATTGGTTTTAATTTAAATAAATCTATTTTTTTAGAAAATTGACAAATTCATAATCCCCGTATGTTCTCTCTGTATATTTTAGGTTAGATGCGGATATTAGGAGGGTTTTCGATTGGTAATTTAAATAATCTATTTTTTAGTTTTTTTAGAAAATTCCTGTATGATATTTTTAGATATTTATATATACAGGCTGAACCGAATATATTTTTTTTTTATTATCACAAATATTTTATTATCACTAGAAATATTCCCGTATGTTCTCTCTCTTCATAATCGTATTTTAGCGGAGGGTAGATATTTATATATACTGCAACCAATATATTTATTATCACTAGAAATTTCCCTGTATGTCTCTCTGTATATTTTAGATATTTATATATACAAATTAATCGAAGCCTAATGGGAGATATTAGGAGGGTTTTCGATTGGTTTTAATTTAAATAAATCTATTTTTTTAAGAAGAATTGAGTCAGGCCATAACCAATATATTTATTATCACTAGAAATATTCCTGTATGTTCTCTGTATATTTTTAGATATTATGAGGGTTTTTGATTGGTTTTAATTTAAATAATCTATTTTTTTAGAAAATTGATCGTAGGTCAAACCAATATATATTTATTATCACTAGAAATATTCTCCCGTCAGTCTTTCTGTATTTTTTAGATATTTATATATACAAATTCATAATCGAAGCCTAATGAGATATTAGCGGAGGGTTTTCGATTGGTTTTAATTTAAATAAATCTATTTTTTAGAAAATTGATCAGGTCGCAACCAATATATTTATTATCACTAGAAATATTCTGTATGTTCTTTCTCTCTGTATATTTTAGATATTTATATATACATTCATAATCGAAGCCTAATGGGAGATATTAGGAGGGTTTTCGATTGGTTTTAATTTAAATAAATCTATTTTTTTTAGAAAATTGATCAGGCTGCAACTAATATATTTATTATCACTAGAAATATTCCCGTATGTATGTTCTCTCTGTATTTTTAGATATTTATATATACAAATTCATAATAAGCGTTTAATGGGAGATAATAGCGGGAGGTTTTGGATTGGTTTTAATTTAAATAAACTCATTTTTTTAGAAAATTGTTATCAGGCTTAAACCACCAATATATTTATTATCACTAGAAATATTCCCCGTATGTTCTCTCTGTATATTTTTAGATATTTATATATACAAATTCATAATCGAAGCGTAATGGGAGATATTAGCGGAGGGTTTTCGATTGGTTTTAATTTAAATAAATCTATTTTTGTTAGAAAATTAGTCGAGGCCGCAACCAATATATTTATTATCACTAGAAATATTCCCGTATTTCTCTGTATATTTTTAGATATTTATATATACAAATTCATAATCGAAGCCTAATGGGAGATATTAGCGGAGGGTTTTCGATTGGTTTTAATTTAAATAAATCTATTTTTTTTAGAAAATTGTTCAGGCCGCAACCAATATATTTATTATCGGTAGAAATATTCCCCGTATGTTCTCCCTGTATATTTTTAGATATTTATATATACAAATTCATAATCGAAGCCTAATGGGAGATATTAGCGGAGGGTTTTCGATTGGTTTTAATTTAAATAAATCTATTTTTTTTAGAAAATTGATCAGGCTGCAACCAATATATTTATTATCACTAGAAATATTCCCCGTATGTTCTCTCTGTATATTTTTAGATATTTATATATACAAATTCATAATCGAAGCGTAATGGGAGATATTAGCGGAGGGTTTTCGATTGGTTTTAATTTAAATAAATCTATTTTTTTTAGAAAATTGATCAGGCTGCAACCAATATATTTATTATCACTAGAAATATTCCTGTATGTTCTCTGTATATTTTAGATATTTATATACAAATTCATAATCGAAGCCTAATGGGAGATATTAGCGAGGGTTTTGATTGGTTTTAATTTAAATAAATCTATTTTTTAGAAAATTGATCAGGCTGCAACCAATATATTTATTATCACTAGAAATATTCCCTGCATGTTCTCTCTGTATATTTTTAGATATTTATATATACAAATTCCATATCGAAGCCTAATGGGGAGATATTAGCGGAGGGTTTTCGATTGGTTTTAATTTAAATAAATCTATTTTTTTAGAAAATTGATCAGGCTAAACCAATATATTTATTATCACTAGAAATATTCCTGTATGTTCTCTCTGTATATTTTTAGATATTTATATATACAAATTCATAATCGCCGTAATGGGAGATATTAGCGGAGGGTTTTCATTGGTTTTAATTTAAATAAATCTATTTTTTTAGAAAATTGATCAGGCAAAACCAATATATTTATTATCACTAGAAATATTCCCGTATGTTGCTCCCTGTATATTTTAGATATTTATATATACAAATTCATAATCGAAGGTAATGGGAGATATTAGCGGAGGGTTTTCGATTGGTTTTAATTTAAATAAATCTATTTTTTTTAGAAAATTGATCAGGCCGCAACCAATATATTTATTATCACTAGAAATATTCCCCGTATGTTCTCTCTGTATATTTTTAGATATTTATATATACAAATTCATAATCAAGCCGTAATGGGAGATATTAGTTGAGGGTTTTCATTGGTTTTAATTTAAATAAATCTATTTTTTTTAGAAAATTGATCAGGCTGCAACTAATATATTTATTATCACTAGAAATATTCCCCGTATGTTCTCTCTGTATATTTTTAGATATTTATATATACAAATTCATAATCGAAGTTTAACAATGGGAGATATTAGCGGAGGGTTTTGATTGGTTTTAATTTAAATAAATCTATTTTTTTAGAAAATTGATCAGGCCGCAACCAATATATTTATTATCACTAGAAATATTCTGTATGTTCTTCTGTATATTTTA